>JAJTUS010000094.1:0-200883 GCA_021399465.1 Hyaloscypha sp. PMI_1271
AAAAAAAGGTATAATAACGCCCGCTAAGACGGCGCCCGGCGCTAAGATAATACCCGCTAAGATAATACCTACTAAGACTACTCTTATTAAGACTACTCTCGCTAAGATAACTCTTATTAAGAGAAAGAGAAAAGCTAAGGAATATAATACTAATATTAAACTAGACTATATTATAGAAACTATTATACTAATAGCTACGGAACTCGGTATATACTACGAAGAGGCTTATTATATGAGACACTATACCTTAATAATCGTAAATA
The DNA here is from genome assembly GCA_021399465.1 of Hyaloscypha sp. PMI_1271. Classification (NCBI taxonomy): domain Eukaryota; kingdom Fungi; phylum Ascomycota; class Leotiomycetes; order Helotiales; family Hyaloscyphaceae; genus Hyaloscypha; species Hyaloscypha sp. PMI_1271. Next base: position 264 of record JAJTUS010000094.1, read on the forward strand.
ACTTATTCGTTAACTTTCACTAACTAATAAGTATTATCGAGGATATAAAGGCCCTAATATTACACTAGTTAAAGTAAGGACAAGATACTATTATAGTATAAATCGCCGCCGCTTATTACCTAAACTATCTTATAAAAGTAGAAGTATTCTTCTATAAATTATAACTCGAACTAAAGTACTATAAGCTTTTTCTAATTATTAATAGTCTAATAATCTATATTATCTGAACCTATATTTATAAGCGACTTAGTAAGGTTATTAAAGAATCACTAGTTAATTTCTATCTAGTCTAATAAGAATAAGTTTAATAAGAATAAGTTTAATAAGAATAAGTCTAGTAAGAATAAGATATTATCTCTTTTATCGAGTATAGTAATAATAACGAGGGATATAATAATAATAATATGAGATATACTAAGAGAGGATATATTAAGACTATTTATACTATTCTATTAGGATATATCCTAACCTCTAAAGGTTACTTTAAGGATGAAGTTATAAGAGTAAAGGTTAATTATCTAAGAAGGTACGCTTATACTACTAATAGTAGTTAGATCTTAGATTCTAATAAGAGTAATAACTAGATAATAAGAAGCTAATATAGGGTTATATTAAATAACGGAGTAGATATTATATATTTTTTTCTTTTATTTCTTACTTTTATTATCTTAGTATATATATAATAGGTATTAAGGAGACGTTAGGAGTATATAGTACTAGATACTAAAGAGACATTATTTGGTTTCTTTGCTTATATATTACTTATATATAGCTTATATACTACTATAAAGACGTGGTAGTATTCTTAGAAGCGGTATTTGTGACGTTAAGAGAATATAATACTAGATTAGTATTATATTAGTATTATATAAGTAGATTATAGATTTAAGTAACCTTACTTTATAAGGGAATAGATAACCTTTTATATACCTCACTCTAACTAACGTCACTCCGTGATATATTTATAGTACTATATCCTTATTAATTCCCTTAATTTCGGCTATAATAATCTTATAAGCTCATTGAACTATATTATAATACTATTTAATAATTTCGACTAAATAGTAGGCTTTTATAGGGACGATTTTAATCTTAGTTCCCGTCGAATTCGTAAGCTATATAAACTCTTTACTAGTAAACTACTTCCTAGTATCTATAGTAATCTAATTAAGAGGTCTTAAATAAGTATTAATCTAGTACTATTTTAGGGCGTCTTATATATATTAAGTACTAAGGCTCTATAGCTAACGTCTCGCTTAATACCGTGTTCCCTTATTAATAATATATAATATAAGCTTCTTATATATATAGAAAATATTAATAATAATAAAGTAATTAAAGCTAATATCGTCCTTTAAGTTAAACTTGAATTAACCGGGTGATTTACTATATAATTAGTACTATTCGTAGTATCTTATAAGGTATTTAAGGGCTTATTTATCGACTTTATAGCCCGCTTATTCTAGGACGTTTTATAGTTTCTTAATTAATAAATAGCTGAATTAATAATATAATTATCGTAATTCAGGTTCTATAAAGAAATAAGAGTTAGAAGTAAAGAATTCCGATATAAAGGTCTTTAGGGAAGTATCTTATAGTAGGAAGGAGTAGTTGAAATGTTATATTACTAGTATTTACTTCTTAGTAGATATAATTAGTTAATTCTAGAGGTTATTAAAATAGACTTTTAGTTCCTCTATATCTACTAAGCTTAGTAAAAATAGACTTTTAGTTCCTCTATATCTATTAAGCTTAGTAAAAATAGAGTCTTCGAGGGTATAATATAGAATTATATAAGCTTAATTAGTATATCTATAATTGTAAATCCTAAGGAAGATAATATACTAATTCTGAACTTGACTTTAATACTCCCTTTAATAGATCTATCGAGCTTAATACTATTATTTATCTATTATAAAGCTTGGAATTAATCGAAACTAGTAATTAAGTATTTAGTAGCTCTAGTATCTATTATAATTCCGTAAAAGTAATTAGTATTATATCTAGATATACCTCTTACTATAAAGGTTCGAGTGTCTTCTATAAGTAGTTTACTAGATTCTATAATATAGTTCTCTCCTATTAATAAGTAGGTATAAGAGCGGTTTATAAGGTTATTTACGAGGTTACTAGCTATGTTTAATAACTTAGGAGGTCGTAAATTAGAAGTAGTAAAGAGGGTTTCGATTAAGGTAAAATAGGAATCCTATTCCTTAAAGTCCTTTATATCTACTAGTAGAGCATTAAAAGCACTACTTAATTCGTCCTCTCTACTCTTATTATCTTATTCGTCTCTCCTTTCGCCTTTAATAGAAGCTATATAACTTAAATACACTCTTATAAACTTCTTCTTAAACCTTAAGGAGTTTAGAGTCTTGAATTAATAGAGGTTTCTAGCCCTAAATTAAGCCTTCTTATCTTATTACTCCTTATTTATATATTTCTAGGATTAATAATCTAATTTCTCATATATAAAGCACGACTTTAAGGGGTTTATATAGTCGTTATCTTAGTTATAGGGCTTATAGGAGTTCGTATAGTTATTATAGTATTAACGATTTCTGAACTAGTAGTTATCTAAGTAGTTATTTAAGTAGTATTATTAATTAGTAAAGAAGGTATTTATATTATTTAACTTAAGCTTCTTAAAAGCCATAATTAAGGACTATAGCTTATAGAGAAGCTTACTAAGGTTTATTAGAGGGTCTAAAATAGCGTATTTACACGCTTTAGAGTCTTAATAAGTAGTGATAATTTTATTATAGAGGAATTTAGTTATTTATAGAGTAAATATAAGGCTGTATTATAATTAATATAGTTTATTAATTATTAACTAAACGACTTCAAAGGTCGACTTTCTTATATATTTCTCTAATATTAAAGACTATATAATCGTGTTCTATTAATCTAAGTTCCGTTATTAATATCTAGGCCTTTTAAAGAAGCTATAAAGGTATATAGAGACGTAATTAAATAGTTCCTTAGATATGTAGTTATTATAAAAGTAGTCTAGTACTAGTCTCTTAAGTATAGTAAGAAAAGCCTTTATAATAGCCTCTTTTAGAAGCTTTATATACTCGTAGATATCGTAGAAAATAGTGAGTTTCTAATTAAAGCTACTATTCCTATTATCCTACTTTTGTTTATTTATATAGATTCTAGTAATCTCTCTAATTAGCTTCGCTTTACTAACTAGTAAGGGAGTAATTAGTAGTATTAGTAGAGGTTATAGTAGTTCTAGAGCTAATATATATAGCTCTTAAGGTAAGGGGAGTTATTGAGGTAGTTAAGGGAGTATAAGAGTCCCTAAAAGAGTTATAAGAGGTATATCTTAATTCGACTAGTTTATTAATATAATAGTCTCTATTTTCCTAATTATAATATAGGCTAAAGTAATTAGTCCCTTTAATAAATCTATTCGAATTCCGCTTACCTAATTAATATTAGTATTATTCTATTCGCTTTTTATTCTCTCCTTAATAACATTAACTAAGGACTATATAATTAAGAGTCTTTAGTAGTTTTATTTAATATAAATACCTCTATATTATTAGTAAGCTCATAAGACATATAGTTTAGTATAGTTCATTTAGCTAAAGATTATAGTATTAAATTCTCTAAAGTCTTCCTAGAATAGATCTTATAAGTTCTTATTACTTTATTACTTTATAGTATAATAGTATATCTTAGCTTTATAATAGTCGTAGAGATCCTCCTTTATTACTTTACTTATATTAATTCCGTCCTCCTATTTCCTAATTCTCGCCTCTTATTCATTTGTCCTTATTTTCTTAGTATATATATATATATATATATAGTTTAAAGTAAGAAAAGAGCTAAAGAGCTAAAAATGAGTATAAAAGAGGTAATTCGGTTTAAAGATTTAATATTAAAAGTGTCGTATTCGTAGTAAATACACGTCTATAATAGCGAAGTATATAGAGGGATTATAGTAAAATTAGAGGAAAATTATAGGGAAAAACTATAAGAAAAATCGTAAGGAAATCGAGGTTTCGGGAGGTTTAAAGTCGGAAAAAAAGAGGTGTTTTTCAGGTATATATATATAGTATTTATATATATTCCGGAGGTTCTCCTAGTATTATAGTAATATATAAGTAAAATAGATAGTTTCTAAGTTCGTAGTCTTAGTACTATAGAAATAGTTTTATAGGAGGTTCTAAGGTTTAAGGAAAAGGTATTAGAGGTTTAGAGGTTCGTAATTAAGGTATTCTCGACCGGTTCCTAGTACGAGGGATCGTCGTAAGTAGATAAGTAGTCGCTATAATAGTTTATAGGTATATTTAATCCTATAAATAGTATTCTTAAGGTTCTCGCTCCGGGATCGAAAAGCGATTAAAATAGAGGTAAAAGAGGTAAAAGAGTAATCTCTATTAACTAAGAATAGCTAAGTAAATAGCTATTTCTATTAGTAAAAGCTAGTTATTATTCTCCCTTAGCTACCGAATACTTTAAAGAGTTAATAAGTAGTTTCCCTCTTTAATATAGGAATAGATTAGATTACCCTTAGTTACCGAATACTTTAAGGCTTTCTATTAAATCTACCTCTAATCTATAAGTACTAACTAATTAGTATTAGTTTACTAGAAATACTAAGTACTATTACGTATAGTCGTGGAATACTCGTTGCGTTTATTATTAGTGAAATAGTATATTATAGAAGTTTTTAGGAGTTTAGTTTAGGAGATTAACCTCTTAAACTATATACCCGAACCTCTACTATACCTAATTAGGACTAGTCTATAGGATGAGCCGCGCACGCAACGCGGTATATAATAATCTATAAAAGTGCGTTTAAATAAATACTATCCTAATTAATTATTTAGATAACTTCTACTTAGCTTATATAAATAATATCTTAATCTTTTCTAAGAATAAGAAGGAATACTAATAATATATAAAAATAGTCTTATAGAAACTCGAGGATACTAGATTATAAGTTAATATCTATAAGTACGAGTTTAAGGTATTAAAGATAACTTTCCTAGGGTTTATTATTTCTAATTAAGGCATCTAGGTAAACTCTACTAAGACTACTATTATCCGGAATTAGGATCTACTAATAACTAAGAAAGAGGTTTAGATATTTCTAAGCTTTTATAACTTCTACTAAAGGTTTATATAAGCTTATAAATAAGTCTCTCACTCCCTAAATCGTCTAATAAAAAAGGATATCTTATTAAAGTTTATACTTAATAAGAACTAATGAGATACTTTTAGATAACTCAAAGAACTACTTATCTTAGTACTTATATTACTTTATTTCTAGTATAATTAGGAAACCCGCTTAGAAACTAACTATTTAGACCTAACTACTATAGGTATACTAACCTAGAAGAGTATAAAAGACAAATAATAGTACTTTATCGCTTTCTACTCTAAGGCTCTTAAAGACACTTAACTCTATTACGAGATCTATAATAAGGAACTATTTACTATTATCTAGGGCCTATAAGAATAGTAAGTAGAACTAATTAGCTTACCTACTTTCCTTATTATTATAGACTATAAGGTACTCGAGTACTTTAGGACAAAGAAGCTCCTAAATAAGTAATAGATATAATAGATAAATATCTTATTATTATTCTATTTTTAGATTACTTATTAGCTAAGTAAAGAGAATATAATTACTAATATATTATCTAGGAAGGATAAGCTTATAACTATATAGAAGCAAGCTAAAGAGGCAGAAAAGACACGTGTGGTTTTTTATCTTAGTATAATCCTCGCTACTATTAATAAATTAGTCTCTACTCTTCCTCCTTTAAAACCTAAAAGAATTAATAAACTAATAATTACGAATAAGGTTATATAAGCTAATTATATAAATCCGTCTTTAGAAGACGAGTAAGAGAAGACTTATTATAAGACTAACTTATAAGAGATATCTAGAGATTATTTACTTTATAGTAAAAAGCTTATAATACTAGATAACTATAATTACTTATAAATAAGACTACTATAGTAAATCTATAATATAATAACTATAGCTTATCCTAGTTAGAATAAGACAAAGATCCTAACTAAAAGGCTCTACTAGTAGTCTAGTCTCTTAGTAAATATCGACTAATTTATAGCGAATTACTATAAATACTAGAGATCTTATAAGCTAAGAGATAAGACACTTGGCCTACTATACCCCTTACTAATCCTCTTAAGGATATAGGATAACTTATTAATAGATTTCTATAACCCTAGCTTAATAAGTAAAGGATATAATAATATCTTTATAGTAATTAACTAATTATCTAAATATTATATTAGTCTACTTATTACTAAGAATACTACTATAAGGACTACTACTAGCCTCTTCTACTAATATATCTAGTAATTTAGGAGCTCTCCCTTAATTATTACTAGTAATTAAGGCCCTTAATTCATCTTAGACTTTATAGATAAACTAGTAAAACTAACTAGGACTAAGCTAAAGCTATTAACTATAGAATACGCCTAAACTAATAGTTAGATAGAGATTATTAACTAGATAATTAATACCTAGCTATACCCCTTTATAAACTACTTCTAAGACGACTAAGTAGACTTACTCCTAGTACTTAACGCCGCTAGTATTACCTACTCTTATAAATTAACTAGCTTATTACTCTTAATAATCGACTATAGATATAAACCTTAATTAGACTTTAACTAGACTCTCTTAACTACAAAGTTTAAGATACTAAGAGAGAAACTAAATTAGGAAGAAGTATAATAGTAAACTAAAAGAATTAATATAGTAATTACTTATACTTAATAATATATAGCTAAAGCCTAAGAATAATAAGCTAAATAAGCTAATAAGAAATAGCGAGAACCGGACTTTAGCCTAGAAGATATAGTCTATATAATTAAAAAGATATAGAAAATAGACTAATTATTAGATAAACTAGACTACCCTCTTACTAGACTCTTTAGAATTATTAAAATAGTTAGCTATTCCTATAAACTAGACCTCCTATTATCCTATAAGATATAGCTAATCTTCTATATAGATAAACTCTATAAGGACCTAGGTAATCCTCTACTTAGCTAAATAAATAAAGAGCTAGACTTAATAGAAGTAAATAGCGAACTAGAATAAGAGATTAAGAAGATTCTTTCCTCTAAGATACTTTATAGTAAACTTTACTATAAGGTTAAATAGAAAGGATAAGATATAGATTATCACATAGTGGAATTACACGTGACCTTACATTCACTACTTTACCGAGTAACTAAGCCTTTAGCTCTTAATTATCTTTAATATATTACAATAATCGTACATTACAGCTTTTATACTATAATATAGATAATAAATAGTAAGAGCTTACGCCATTGCTCGTCGTACACCTAAGCGAACACGTGACTACCCCTCACCAAAACCCACACTTCACCGCTTCTTTTCCCACAAACCACTATTTTTCTTCTTTAATTATCGTATAATAATAGAAGAATCAGACTCAGACTCAGAAATCTCAAATATCTTCTCTCTAGCCGTTCTTAAGGATTACAAACCTAATGAGAACTGGAAGACTCCCGTTCGTGCTACCGTTCGCTCCCTTCGCCGGTTAGGAAAGAGCAATAGCTAAATCAGGGAGGTCACAGGCCTTACCAGGTCCACAATTCAGCATATTCACACGTCGGCCAGATGAGAAGAATCACCTAGATTGTATATAATCTGTATACAGGAGTGGGAGGGTGAGTGTGATGGTTTAGGGAGCGATTAGCTAGGATTAGAAGTCCATACTTATTTTCTTAGTAAAGGAGCTTGGGAAGAAGGGGATTTGTAGTACAGCCTACTTGAACTAAGTCCTTAACCCTATCGTTTTCCCTTAGTTTAATTCCTTGATAGTAGAGTAAAAGAAGGAATTTATATTTATAGAAGACGGGGTAAAGATCCATAAGGGTGTGGTAAAGCTATCGCGAAAGCTACGTGGATTACGTGGGTTTAATTAGCTACCCTCTTCTCCTGATTTAAATCTAATTAAGAAGGTTTGGTAATGGACGAAAAATGAGATTACAAAGTTAGAAACTGTTCCTACCTCAATTGAGGACATAAAGGAGGTCTTACAAGAGCTGTGGAACGAAGTTAATCTAACGGAATGGCGATATTTGACGGAGAGGCTTACTTGTAAGCTAGAGGACGTGATTAATAGTAAGGGTATAGCTACTGTATACTAAAGGCTTAATAAATCTAGTACTTTAATTGTTTTGAATATCGCATTAAGGTGTGGGCTGAAAAATCGCGATTTTGGTGGGGTTAGTGGGGTAAATCACGTGTACGACGAGCAATGGCGCATGCTCTTACTTTATATTAAACTTTAAGAACTTAGTTTTAGAACTCTATAAATTCTATAAGTAAAACCCTAATAAAGTAAGACCTCTTATTTACTTAAACTACTAGATTAGGTATATAGAAGAGGATAAGTTCAATGAAAACTACCCTAATAATAATAAACTATAGTACTAGGGCTCCTGAAACTAGAAGAAGAAAAGAAAGAACTAGATATTTTATAGGTTTTATCTAAACCTAAAGCATATTTCCTTTATTTAGCTATACTTATTAGTATTATACTTTTTCCCTATAAATAAGTAAAACTCTCCTTTTTGTTATATTATAATATATACTACTACTAGAGTAGTTTACTTAAGGAAAGGTAAATCTATAAAGTTAAGATAAGAGTAAATTCATAACTTTTTACCTTATAAAAATATCACGAAAAACCTCTTAATTACCTTAATTCCTATAACTATAACTATTTCTACTACTACTAATATTATAACCTAGCTATAGATTTAGCCTAAGTAAATAATAATCTTAGTAAATTACTAGATATTACTTAAGTTATTCTAATATTTTCTAGAAGCTTAGCCCTAAAAATAGTATTACTAGTACTTTAATATTATTCTATATAGCTTATACTAATACTTAAACTAGTAAATTAGTTTATATAAACGAGACTAGTAATATTATCTCCCGAGCTTATATTAATATATATAATATAGCTTATAAAGCTCTCTACTAAATTCCTAATATATTAACTAAATAAATCCTAATAGAATTATCTAAAGATAATAAGATAAGTATTCTTAATAATAATAATCCTTATCCTAACACAGAAATAACTAATATTCCTAATAGAGAAGATAAGGGTAATAATATAACTCTCTCTCTTATTAAGATAAGAGGCTAACTTAATAGTAAATTAGTAGACTTAGCTAAGATAATAAATAATCCTAATAAATACCTTAGTAGCCTAGATAATAATAGTAATAATCTTACCTAGACTAAACTTATTAACCTTATTAGTAAGAATAATAATATACTAAAAAGAGCTAGTAATAACTCCTAGGATATTAATCTAATACCTAAGAATACTAAGGATATTATCTAAAACCTTATAGATAACTTTAAGGAAGTTATTAAAAACCCCTTAAAGGATATTAAGAAGACTTCTAAGTCCTCTAAGAAGAAGAAGAAGAGTAGTAAGAAAGTACTAAAGGTCACCTTTATACCTTAAGATATAAAGGACTATAAGCGAAAGATAGTAGAGGAAGTCGAAGAGTTTAATGAGAATAAGGGTTCTAATAAGTAGAAGGGTTCTAATAAGTAGAAGGGTTCTAATAAGTAGAAGGGTTCTAATAAGTAGAAGGGTTCTAATAAGTAGAAGGGTTCTAATAAGTAGAAGGGTTCTAATAAGTAGAAGGGTTCTAATAAGTAGAAGGGTTCTAATAAGTAGAAGGGTTCTAATAAGTAGAAGGGTTCTAATAAGTAGAAGGGTTCTAATAAGTAGAAGGGTTCTAATAAGTAGAAGGGTTCTAATAAAGAGAAAGGCTCTAGTAAAGGAAGTAATTCTAATAAGAAGAGATAAGTTACTAATAAGGATATAGGATAAGTTAATAATAAATAGCTAATTATAACTAATCTATAACCTATACTACTAAGTAACTCTTACTATAAGTACTAGTACGAGACCAAATCCTAGTGAAAAGTCTTATAAGCTAAGGAAAAGAGAGAATACCTTACTAATATCGATAATTTAGTTAAAAAGACTAAGAAGGAAGTTAATATAGACCTCTAAAAGAGCTATAAGGAGAAAGTCATAAAACTTAAAGTCCTTAGATTCTATAATAAATCTACTTAATTAGTTACTAAATAAAAGATAATTAAGATACTAGAAGAATAGCTTATTAACTATTATAAGAAACTCGCTTAGGCTAAAAAGAAAATTAAGGACTTCTAGGCTAAAAATAAATAACTAAAAACCGGCGCTTCTAAGTTAATAATTAATACTCCTAAGCTAAAGGCTAACTCCCTAAAGAAGAAAAAGAATAAGAAGTCTTCTATATTAAAGCCTAGTTTAATGAATACCTTTAATCTATTAGTGCTTATCTAAAACTACTTAATAATAATCGTCTTATTATTAGCTATAACTTATATAAGCCTCTTAGATAATATTATTAACACTAGTATTAATATAATTCAATTAACAGATAAGGAGGATTAGCTAAAGTATATAGAGAGCTAAGTTAAGTTAATAGAAGTAAGACTATAATTTAACTATAAGTAGCTATTAGGAAAGGGCGAAATAGAGTAATTAGCTATAATTTTTTCCTTTTTTCTTTTATTCTTTATATAAGATTATACCCTAAATAAGGGTATTTAGAATTTTCCTTATAAGAGGAGTAATATAATAGATAGTACCTCTATATAATCCGCTAGAGGCTAGGTATTAGGAACTAGGGACGAAACGTGAGGCTAAGCTAAGGATCTTAGTAATATACTATTAAAGGTTAAGGGACTCCTCCCTTCTTTACTCCTTAGCTTAGTATTTTTAATATATGAGATTCTTTGAACTTTAAGCCTTTAACTATTATATTAATCCCGCCGTGATACTCGATATAAGGATAACCTTAATATAAGGATACTACTTTAGGATCCCACCAAAAATTACCCTGAGATAAGGATAAACCTTAGTACTATATAAGGATTATCCTTATAATTTTGGATCCCAGCCTTGATTTTTTGGTGTATTATCCTTATAATCGTGCATGTGATGGGCCAATTTGCCGCCCCTGTCAGGCCTTCAGGCACTAGTAAAAGCGCAATCTAAGCGTTAATCACACTGCTCCAGAGCCTTCACAGCCTACTACCCTCCCCCCACCAATTCTACGGCCTCCCCTACCGATCCTGAACTTATCTACGGGCGATTAGGGCATTGTGAGGCATTAGGGTAGAGAGATTATTTATATATCTTCACATCCTGGTGATATTTCTATTTTTATATATTTGCACGTGATTACCTTGATATAAGGATACCTCGCATTATCTTTAGTTTTTAGGTACAATTTCGGTATCCTTATAGCGAGGTTACACTGTAATCTCAAGCCCACGGTCCCGTACATATTGTGATCGACCGTCCACTGGACTGGAATCGTGCAAAGAACTTGCTGCTTGAGTGTCAAAGTTTGACGGATTTGGAGTCAGTAGTAACGTGGCCACTGGAGCACAGAAGGAGGCCTAACAAAGGACTGATAGACTTATCTTCGATAAACATATCTGGATGGCCCCTGCGCAGGGCGCCCAACCCGAGGAGACATCTGATCGAGGCCAACGCCGGATATCCACACTTCCAAACGAGCTTTGGTCCTGAGATTGAGTAGGTGGTAGTGAAGTATTTGAGAAAGCATGTAAGACTATTTGATACTAACTAAATAAATTGACTCCGGTAGACTGCTTCGAGGCAGCGACCGCCGACAGGAATGGGCCAAACCCCAAATTACACTTTCACAACGATTTCCTCCGAATATCCACTAGCCGCACCTCCGTTTATTGTCGACTCCAACACCGTTCTGTCATTTCCATTTCCTTGCATTTCCGGTGGGTTCTCCTCGACGGCGTGACCACCACCCACGCCACATTATCTCTTTCACTCGGAGTTGACTGAATAGCCTATTTGTCTGAGAATTTCGTGGCCGTCGGACTCAATGGACCCGTTATCGAACTTGCCATTGAGTCTCTCCTGTACCCCGAAATACCCCCAGGACTGTGCAATTTCTTCTTCGCATCCTCAAGCACTTTTGAGAGATATTCAGTTTTTTCCTCCTGCTCCTCCTTTCCTCGCACTACCAATGGCGACCACTCAGGTAGCCCCCTCCCAGGATAGATGTCAGTCTCTATCGTACGAGTTGCCTGATCAAACTGTCGCGACCCACGGCCAGGCGGGCCTGTGTGATAGTTAATCGGGCCCGCCACTCCGTGAGCTACGACCCGTGGGAAGAGAGTGAAGATCCGGGGATGGGTTCTAGACATCGCTTCATCGTAGCCATCTAATGGCGATGCTGGGTCAAACTTCTGGCACCGCCACTCTTCGCGAAGTGCGCGTTCTAATGGACAGACAATGATTTTTAACTCGCCGGACTGAGAATCGTTCCAAATGTCGATGGCCGAATTCGCAAGCCCAAGGAGCCTCATTCGAAGTTCCTCATTCTGGGACGAACTGACGAGCGGGGAGAGGATGGAACAAACCTTGAAGACGACACTCTCGGCTCTGGAACGAGTAGCGGAGGGAGATTCGTTGTGTTCCGAAGCCTCGGCTGGTAAATATTGAAGAGCTCGCATCGTGAGAGCGGTCCAGACATTTGCTGCGCGTCCGCTGTGGCTAGATTTGTCCAACCCATCCGATATCTTGCTGAGAAGAACATCCAATTTTGGGTGCGATAGTGTGAACTCGGAGCTGAGGGGTTTCCAGATATATTGACATAGGGCATCAGAGATAATACGCTGAGCATGGGCAGCCCGGAGGGCACGTGAATCGTCGGAGTCATCAATCGGGACGGAGCCAAAGCAGGCATCTGCTTTAACCAGTTTTTCATGTACCTTTTCCAGGTCCTGATACGAAGTAAGTAAAAGAGGCTGATCGTGGCAGAGGGTTTTACTTTTCCGTCTATGTCATCGAAGTATATCAAAGAAATTCCTTCGATCAGGCTATCTATTTCTGCGAATCTCTGCTTGCTAGACCGTTGTCAATATGATGGCCCTTCTGTTGACTGTGGATAGGTCAGAATACATACAGGTAATCCTTTGATTTAGGGGTTAATGCGAACTCCTTTTTCATCATTTCAAGCTCCTCTTCCAGGGCCTGCTTGTCTCTCTTAACCGAATCTTTTGCTCTCTCCAACACATCGCATTGCTCAGTGATTTTCTCTAGCTTCTTCCCTTGGGTCTCGACTGTCTTCTCCCGCTTTTCCACTGTCGTCGAAAGTTGTCCATTCTCAGCCACTAACGCAGTAACTCTCCTGTCATTCTCGGCCTTTTTTCGCGCGAACTCAGCTTCTAGCTCCTTCATGCGCGTTTTATGCTCCTCGGTATGTTGTTTCCTAAGTGTCCCAACCTCAAGGTTCAATTTGTGCTTTTCTTCTGCCGTTGCCATAGAGACTCTCTTTTCCAGTTTTCCTTTCTCTTGAGTCAGCTCACGTTTTTCTTCCTCAATCTTTTCCCGCTTGCGCTCAAGCTCGTCCTTCGTTTTCTGGTCAAAGCGTGTCAACGTAGTAATCGTATTCTCTTGCATCATTAGCTCCTCATCCTTTTCTTTGCACTCGTGCTCCAGCTGGTTGAGCCTCTTTCTCGTTTCCTCCACCATGTGAAGACCGTCTATATGGAATGTGAACTTGTCCTGTAGGTCCTTGATTGCTTGGTGGGTAGCTCCCATACTTTGAATAGTCTCGTGGACCGCCTGGGTCCACGGGCCAAGATCAAGTTGATATTCGCGTTGCGAGGTGCCTCTGCTTTGAAGAGATCTTCCGCCGTTGGTCTTATTACTTGCGCGGTCATTGCCATTGCCATCCCCGCGTTCGCCGAATTCCCCAGCACCGACTCCATTGCTGCTTGTATTGTTTGAAACATCCACGTAGTTTTCTTCGGCTTCACTTGTTTCCCCATCTCTCTTGTTTTCATTTTGTCGACGCCTCTGTCGGGGCATGGTAGCTGAGTGTCCCTGATTTGTGCCACAACCCCGTTAGCTGAACTATTCCTCACCACAGCACAGCTTGCCTTGCAGCAGGAACGTAGTTCGATGGCTTACTCGTAATTGAGCCTGAAACGCCCTTCCCTCTAGGCTATTCCTCCTTCTCCCAAGAGGGTTTGTCAACCGCCGCCTGATTGATCCGAACCGCGCCTCTAATGATGAAAGCTCGCGGTTTTTGTCAATCGAGAAAGTGCGGTTTGACATTCAGCTCATAGAGAGCAAACCAGTGAATCCGATTCGCTGAACCTCTGAGCATGAGATGTGGCGATAGTATGACAATTGCGAACTAATCGTTGTCTGTGAAGTAGGTTAATAAATTCGAATTGCACATGGGCAAACGATGTTCTTGTATCGTCGAGCAAAACCTCAGATGGTTCCTCAGATGGTTCGCAGTGATAAGCCGCATTCTTTAGCCGCATCTCCCTCAACTGGCCTCTCTCCACATTTCCTTGCTCTCTACCAAACCTTTTTCGAGCTGCACAAACTCGAAACATTTGACGCGGCTGCCAATGCAGTCCACCTGACGTGTTGTCGCATCACTGGCTATGGTGCTATCTCTACAATTCACATGTGTGCATCAACTTCACCGGTCTGCCAGCGGGGTTTCTGATACGCTTGCCCTCATGCCTCAGATTTGCTTCTTTTTCCTATTTGAATTACCTGCAGGTGCGTGTGGGGCGGGCGGGAAATCCAGTTCGTTTCTTGGAATGTTGTTCGTTCAGACTTGATTTCTTGGTGATATGCAGGGTGATGACAGTTCGTTAGTGCCGGGGAGTGCTGAACTACTTGAGGCTCTAAGTCGTACTGTAGTGCGGGGTCGTTCGGTTCTTCTCTCCTGCCACGAATCAATCCTAAGTCCGTGCTTCGGATTCGCACATTCTGTCAGCCACAATCCAGTCGGCCTCAATCCAGTCGGCCCCAGTCCAGTCGGCCTCAATCCAGTCGGCCACAAACCCGTCGGTCACAGACCACTTGACCGCAAACCTATCCAGTAAACACCCACAACCCTTTAATCAATCACCAATGAGTGGCCATTCGCAATGTAACTACTTATTGGGTGGGGCGGCGACTAGTAAAGTGAGTGTCTGGTCATGGCTGGTCAATGGATGGTGATGATCCCCTACATCACGTTAGATTGGAGGGGAATAAAGAGCGTAAGGCCGACCAGATGCACCAAAAGTAATCTTCAGCGCTGCACGGGTTATTGCAAAGAAGGCCGCACCCGCGACTGGAACGTGAAGCTGTGAAATGTTACATTTGCGGATCAGGATCGGGAATCTCGGCTGGATATCTACCCTGACTCATCGAGTCACGTGAAAACTCATCCAGTCGATGGATTTTGGGTAGGGATGCCCATTTTGTAACTATATATTTATATTAACGTAGTCAGCTTATAACGTATAATATCGTAGTCTCGCGCAAGGTAGTATAAAAATGAGGATAATCCAAGCATCAAGTAAGGACAAACTTAGTTTAAAGTACTACTTTCTTAAAGGACCCCTGGCCCCCGGAAATTGGAACTTTTGGTTAGCTTCACTGCTTAGTAAGAAATATATTGTGTATTATCGTAGTTTATGTTGTTGCAAGTGTTGCAGTTGCGATCTCCCAATCGGGCGTAGCGCGATCGCTTCGCATAGCCGAGCGCTGTGCCCATACAAGTGTATTCCAGACCTTCCACACCTCGCGTTGAGTACTTTTCTAGCTAGCTTTAACCAATTCCTTTAACCTCAATGCAACTACCTACTCTACTCAATTTACGTGCATTAACAATTATGTAATGTAGTCTAAATTGTGATTTTGACATCCCTAATTTGGGGCTTCTACGGAGGTACAGCCCATAGCATTCATACAGCGCTAGCAGGGGTCTGAACTTCAAACCCTTACAACGCAACTACGAAATGCTATAAAAAACAGAAAAATGAGATAGTATAATAGCATACGTATATGAGATAATAATCGAGTTTACTAGGCGCTTTTATGTCACGTTTTGAAAGAGTTATGAGGGTTTAAATTTTCATGACCCCTGTCGATTCGGTTGCTATCTGAATACTTATGCGCTGTACCTCCGTAATTGGTTCCGTGCAAAGCTTGCCGAGGAAGGCTAACTTTAGCTCCACCCCCATGCACCAGGGCCCTTACGGAGGAGTTGCTGACATAGGGCTGAGGGTGCAGGGGCGCAGGGGCTTCAGAGCAATCTTTCAAGTTCACGCACACCATTCCCCCAACTTCACCAAAGACGCATTATATTCTTCAAATCCAATAATAGCTTCGAACTCTCCTCGTCCGTCTCCCGAACTTGATATAACAAGCCTCGGGCATCACACCTACACCTCACACCGCTGTCGCCGCACGATGGCCGAAGTCAAGGGCACAGCGAAAAGCAACGATGAGAACATCCCACATTCGAGGAAATCTCTGACTATCGGACACCGGAACATCAAGTTATCAACGGGGCAGCTATCGGTGTGCTTCGACTTGACGGTCTCAGTCAGGCTGGGCAATAAGCCAGTCGATCAGTCATCAGCTAAGGATATTTCCTAGCGGATTAGATTAGCTTGAGAGCTAATAAGTCGCTAATCAGCTATACTTTATATATAATCTCTTACGTAAAATATTAAGTTATTAAACTATTACAGAACTGGGTCCTAATATAATTCTATTTACTACCAGAAGGTAACCTTTCTTTCCTCTAACTATATAAAGTTACTCCTTTATAATTAGGGTCTATTAACATTTATACTTAACCCTTGTTAGTGAGAACCCGTGGAGGGGTAGGGAGAGGCGGAATTTAAGGCACTTGAGGATAAAAGTCCCACAAACTCGGGATTAATTTTGTCTTTCACTAATTCAGTTTAGTCTCCGGACGTGAGCAACTGCTGCTTTAACATGTGCTTAAGGTGGGCATGCCGGAGCAGAACCTGAGCATCCTGAGCACGCCCTGAGCCAGCCTGCGCGCCATAACGTGTAACATTACAATGCGGGGCCCGTTTTGACTCCCTTAAGGCCCAGTTTCACTTTCCATGTCTTGCCTCTCTGCGCGGATCCCATTTTGGCTCCCTACGACCGAAATCCCCCCAATTTTAGATCTGTTGAAACTTGAAAATGGGGCTGTCAGAATATGCTTAACGCCAGTCACGTAGTCTATGCGGTCAATTCAGGGTATAATATGAAGCATAAAACTATTTCTTAATCCTTATGGCTCTACCGCCTGTAGAGGATATATTTGTGGTATGCTATGCTCCCCATAACGGCCTATGTGTAGTTTACGGCTCCTTCAGGTCGGGTCAGATGTTACCAAAGTCGACTTTCGCCGCTTTTAAGCCCCATGCGAAATAACTTGATTAAAAAGGCAAGATCCCTCGCTTAAATACCCTTAAAAGGGGATAGCCGCCTCACGATTTCCTTGCCGTAATAATCGTTCCCGACTGACTCATCGCTCACAAAACTCACCTTTCACAAATTTCCGTCTTGCCTTCACATAACCACGAAATGGATCCCAGCGAAGCGACTAGTAAACAGAGGGGAGAAACTCTGCCGCATCGTCCTCGAGCATCGAAGGAGCCAAATCCGAAGCAAGAAAACCCGTCAAAACCCAAGATGCCTAAGAGGCACCTCACGATGATCCGGACTCTATGTTCAAGACTGGCTTTCTTGCTGACGTCTAGAGGGAAGCTTTGACAGGACCAGAAAGCATTGGGAAAGTTGTAACTCGGTTTCCTCCTGAGCCTAATGGTTTTCTTCACCTCGGCCACAGCAAAGCAATTGCAATTGATTTCGGTTTCGCGAGATTCCATGGCGGCGATTGCAATTTGCGTTTCGATGACACGAACCCTTCAGCAGAGGAGGAAAGATATTTTGTCGCTATTGAGGAAGTGATAAGCTGGTTGGGATTTAAACCTACAAAAATCACGTACTCGAGTGATAACTTTGATCGTTTATACGAACTCGCAGAGGACTTGATTAGTAGAGACGGTGCGTACGTATATCACTGCTCGAGTAAGTTGTCTCCCTGCAGCATGCAGTTTCTTCGGTTTGCAGGATCTTTGCGGTGCTTTAGACGAATTTGATCTCTGTTAGAGAATGAAATCATCGACCAACGCGGTGGTGGAAAGGGCGCCCATGCTCGATACGCTTGCCCACATCGAAACCACCCCATTGAAGAGTCATTGGCAGAGTTCAGGGCAATGCGGGATGGTAAATACGAGCCACAGCAAGCGACGCTTCGTATGAAGCAAAACTTAGAAGACGCAAATCATTAAATGTGGGATCTGGCCGCCTATCGGGTACTTTAGTCGAAAGACACGGAAGACAAGAAAGGCATACACTATCGCACCGGGGACAAATGGAAGATCTACCCAACATATGACTTCACTCACTGCTTAGTCGATAGTATCGAAGGAGTCACGTATTCACTATGCACCACTGAGTTCGAGCTATCAAGAGTCTCATACAACTAGCTGTGTGATAGATTGGGTGTCTACAGGCCGATGCAAAGAGAGTAAGTATTTCTATTGCAATTCCCGTTTCCCCGTCCATAGACCGCTGTGGAAAATTATGCTTGATTTTCTACTGTGTGTTTTTGACTGAGTTATGCCTTTAGATTTGGGAGGCTCAATCTGGCGGGCACTATTCTATCTAAGCGAAAGATAAGTGCTCTCATTTCTGGCGGTCATGTTCATGACTGGGATGATCCTCGTCTGTACACACTTATTACACTTCGACGACGTGGCGTGCCACCTGGCGCAATCCTCTCCTTCGTGAACGAGCTTGGCGTTACCAAGGCTACGACTACTATTGAAATCAAGCGTTTTGAACAATGTATACGACGGTATCTTGAAACTTCGGTTCCACGCCTCATGCTTATCCTCGATCCTATCCCAGTGGTCATTGAAAATCTTCCTGACGATTTTCTGGAGATGATCGAATTGCCCTTCTCAAAGGAGCCAGAATTTGGGGTATGTACCTCTTCCACATTATTATTAGAGCCAATGTCCTCGAGTATAAGTAGAAATGCAAAGGACTATTTCAAAGAAACTGACTTGTTAATTAGGTGCATACTGTTCCATTCACCAAAACGATCTACATCGACCGGTTTGACTTTCGTGAAGAAGCTAGCAAAGATTTTTTTCGGCTCACACCCGGCACGTCAGTTGGATTACTGAAAGTCCCTTCTCCTATTACTGCCACAAGTTTCGACAAAGATCCAGCCAGTGGGCTGGTGATACGGGTCCATGCCACTTACGAAAGACCAGAGGATGGTTCTAAATTTAAGAAGCCCAAAACGTAAGTGTAGTCTTTTTCTGTGATTTTTCCAATTATGAAATATATATGCCAAAATTTAACGCCGCTGCTGCAACTATATTATGATTTGCACAAACGGTCAAACCTCTACTAACTATTTCTCAGCTATATACATTAGATTGCGGAGTGTCCAATCATGAATAGCCCAATCAAAGCGCTCGTCCGTGTCTATAATCCACTCTTCACATCTGACAATCCCGACTCACACCCGAATAGCTTTCTCTCGGTGGTTAATCCAAACTCGGAGGAAGTCTTCCGCAATGCCATAATTGAGACGGGCCTCAAGGAAATCGCTCAGAAAGCGCCTTGGCCAAGGCGGAAAAGCGAAAAGGACGTGGTACTAAATGAAGCTACTCCTGAGAGCGTTCGTTTTCAAGGCATGCGGGTTGGGTATTTCTGCCTTGATCGTGATACTTCGGAAGAAAACGTGATTCTGAACCGCATTACAAGCTTGAAGGAAGATCCTAAAAAGGTATGACAAGATTCAAGGGCAATTACGTATATTACTAGCCAGATAGTGTGATAAAATCTTTCTAGTGTTGATTGAATTGTGGTGATGATTGTTGTCAATTAGGGCAAATCAAGTCTATTGCCAACTGTACAGAATAAACTATATGCGCGTGGGACTAGATAAAGGGAGGGTGCTCGATACTGCTCAAGTTCCTTGTAATGGGAAATCCCCTATCTCGCTTCGCTTATTTCTTCACCCCCATCTCGCTTGTCCTTCATGCATTCTCAGGTTTAAGTGATAAATTAAACGGAGAAAGCATGGGCAAACCGAGGCTAGTGGTGCAACGAGATATGTAGATAAAACTTCAACAAAGGGGAATCTTCTCATTATCATATATCATATATCATGATCTCATCTCATACTCATCATCATATCCATCCTAATCATCTTCTCATCTGATTTCCAAATTACCGACTTCAAGTCCCACAGATGTTCACTTAGACATTCCCCCTATCCAATATCTTCACATAATTCGCAGGGAACAGTCCCCGCTTCCCCATATACGTCCCATGAAACCAATCTCCATTAACATCCTTACACTCCCTCACGATCGCGCCCTTCGGGAACATCAACTCATCGTCCGCCCCCGGCGCTGGATACCAAGCCCAGGTAGCCACACCAGTCATGCCTACACCCCCATCTGGTGGAAACGTCGTATCAAGAATTAAGCCAGGTGTGTGGGTTGGTGCAGTCCTCATCACGTCTGAGGTAACGAGCCTGGCATGTGCATAGTCGCCCCGACGATGCTTGCCATCGCCCCAGCTCCACTTCATGAGTGAGGTGTCTGGGTGCTCGGTACTCTTGTAAGGGTCCTCATTAATCCCTCTCCCGCCAACGAGATCTTGGACGACAACGCGGCGTCGTCCGCCATGATTGTCTTCGAATCCGACGATGACCATGCGGTGCCCTTGGAGACAGCGACGCCAGCCGTTGAAGCCATTTTCAGCGGAGATGCGGCGTGAGGTAACGAGTTTCGGGTAGCAAGTTGTGCAAATGTCGTAGTCGCCGGGTAGGGTGTTAGGGACTCTGCTGGTGCAGGAGAAGCAGTGGTAGCGTGTTGAGGAGGGTTGGATTGGGTGGCGGCAGATGTCGCAGGCTGTGGAGAAGGTGAGTGGTTTGAAGTTGCCGAAATTCATTACTCCTGGTCCGGTCAGAATGGATGCTGATGGTGGTGTTTGTTGGTCGTGGGTTGGCGAAAGTGGTGGTGCTGCTGATTCTGGTGGCTCGTATTTGAGGGGCAGCAATGGATGCGTGCAAGATTTCCCTTGGTTGACACAGATGTTGCAGAAGCCCCAGTCGCCTTCATTGCAGAGATCACATCTCCAATAACACTCATTCGTCCAGGCCAAGCAATTTGCGCAGAATGTCCCACTCTGCAATCTCTTCTCTGGATCTTCTGTTGTGAGGGTCCTTCTGCCATCAGCGCCACCGGGAGCAGTCCTGACTGGGACATAACGGCTTGCATTGAGCATGTGAGGTCGTTCAAGGTCTCCTGACTGATTTAGGCTCTCCCATTTCGTCCATGCTGCATTGCCAAATCCAAGCCAGCATGAACAACCTTTTCCTCGTCTGTAGCAATCTAAACAGATGTTGTAAGTTCCTTTCGAGCAAATGCCGCAATTGTAATGCAGTTCATACTCGATGTGTGGCTTTGCACATTTAGCACAGGATATTGAAGGCTCGTGATACAGCTCTTTGCGACTTCGGGACGAGCCTAAACCAGATGTTGGCCTAGTGCCGCTTGACACCGCAGTAGCTTTGTCAAAGAGTGGCATGTGGGTTGCCCCTCGTGGGGAAAGTGGAGTCGGCATCAGACTGCGATCGGCTTGGGGTTGTGATGGAGCCGATGAAGCTGTCGGGGGAACAAATATGTCTGCAGGAGGTGCAGCACGAGTCCATTTCTCCGTAGAATGTGACTGTCCAAGAGGATTCTCTGGTCGCGCGCCTGATGTTCTTGGGCTCGAATTTGATGTCGACTGTGCAGGTTGTGGCGTATTCTCCATTTTGGCACCTGAGACCATTCTTGGACTCGAGTGGCTCGAGTTGAGACCAGATTGTGACGTTCGAGGGCTCGCCTCAGAGGCAGGTAGCTCAGCATGCTGCTTGGATGGATCAGTTGTGCTCCTGGATGTAGAAGTCACCAGTGGCCGTGAAGGCAAAGACGTAGAATGTGGCCGGTTGCTCAAGTCCGTCTGAGACCGAGCAGCTGGTCTTGTCTCGACATCTGGAACTGGGACAGGATCAGTAGCACTACGAGTGCTGCTCCCAGTCCGCCGACGTCTATGTCTGCTTTCATCACTTGACTGGACTTCGAGATGGGCTGCCTGAGCAGCACTTATCGATGGGGGCGGCCGGCTGGATTGATGACTCGCAATGGCTTGCCCTTCGGCACTGACCGCACTTGATGATCTAGAGTGAGTTCTGGTTCTGCGTGTTCGGGATGAAGTTCGAGGACCATCATCGCCCGATGTTTCCCTTGAGTCTGGAGCACTTGAACGACCCTCTCGCCTTCGTTCACTGTGGTCCCTCCTTCTCGCCGGTTCTTGCCTAGACCTCTCATTGCGCCCACTGTTATCACTCCTCCTGGCAGGTTCTTGTCTCGCTCTCTCCGCCTGCCGCCTCCTGAAAGCCTCCGCTATCCTCTCACTGATCTGGTCCTCCTGGCTGACGTCCAAGTTTTCCAGGTCGATACCATCCAAGAGACCTTCTTCCCGAATCTGGCGTAATATCTCTTCTTCCATCTCTCTTGAGTCGACATCTGAGGCACTAATCAAAGATCGTAACGAAGACTGATGTTCAATCTGCCTCGCAGCCGTCCTGCTTGTCTCTTCATGCCTCCGCGTCCTCCTCTCCTCATTACTTCGTCTCCTCCTCCTCTCCTCAGCCCCAGAATCAGTCCCCACACCCAACGCGCCATCATCCCTTGTCCTCCTCCTCTCCGTCTCCTCCCTCCTTCTCCTCCTCTCCATATCTTCGGCCTCCCTGGTAGTCTGCCTATTGGAGCTGTCTCTACTCGCATCCCTACTCCTCTCCGCCCTCCTCCGCTCCCTCCTGGCCCCGGGATCCTCCACCCCAGCCTCCCTCGCACTCAGCTCCCTAGTCGCATCCACCATTCGCCTATCTGCATCCATGACCTGCCTCTCCCTCAAGCTCATCTCCCGTGCTTCCACCCTTACAAGCACATTCTCTCCAGCATCATACTTGACCTTCATATCGCTTCTCTCCTTCTCCGTCCTTCCCTTCTCGGGGTTCGCAGCAAGAAACATCTCCAGCAGGGTAGTGACCGTAGCATTGTGTTTCGTGTCTCGGACGGGAGCGCGACATGAGGGACATGTGTATGGGAGTCCTGTTTCCGGGAGAGGAGAGGGAGAGGCGCGGTGCGAGGAGAGCTGGAAGGCGAACCATTCTTTGAGGCAGGAGCCGCAGAAGGTGTGTAGGCAGTCGAGGAGGGTTAGGGGTTGGTAGAGGACCTCGGTGCAGATCTGTACCCCAGATATATCAGCATATGAACATGATATAGGTGCCATGCGACGAGATGGGTCGAGCAAGGGTAGAGCTGCCTCCCCGCTCTTCGTAGCGAGGCAACCTTCGAGATTGGGGGCCAACTCACAGAGCATGTCAACTCCTTCTCTAGATCCAGGCCTCGGTTCTCATTCTCATTCTCCATGTCTATACCGTTCTCTCACTCGGTGAATCAAAATTTAAGGTTGAAGAGGCGACTGGGGACGGGATGGGGTGGGGAGATGGTTTTTGTCCTCATGGCGTCGCTGGGTGGGCGGGCGAGATGACTGTGGCGTGAGCTGAGAAGATGCTGCAGATCCTTTGCTGCAGGGCTCACAACACAACGGCCATCAAATCGCAGATACGAGATTTTAACTTTCTATTTACGAGGCGGAACGTTTGCCTTGGGTTTGAGCTGGGGATTCATATGAAGAGGATGGCGATGAAGGTGAGATTTGAGAGAAAAATTTGTTGCAGTGCTTCAATTTGTAAGGTTTCTTGGCCTTTGGTTGAGTTGGAGAGAGACGAGGCTGAGCTTTCTGCTGTCAGCGGGATGCCCGAGCAGGGGTTTTGGTCAGCGAGCACAAGGCCGCCACTTTAAGTTTATCCAGACGAGGTAGTTATTTTTGAGCTTTGGAAGTTGATACAAATTTCTTCTTCGCTTTATCTCAGTATTGCGGTTTGCCCCTGAACTTTCAGGCGTGGATGTCGGCTGCCTCGTTTCCGAGTCTCAACATATTCGGGTCAGCTACGCAGTGATTCCTACGGCATACTTTGTAAGAAGAGATCTAAGGTCTCGCATCCGTAAGCAGTCTCCATACACTCTATCATTCTTCACTCACTTCCTCTCTACCGTCTTCTCCAGAAACTAACCAGCATGCGCCCCCTTCCCACCCCACTCCCGATCATCTTGCACAATCTGCTCCAGCAGCCTGAAGCCCGCACACTCATAAACACCCTTCCCGTCCGAACACGCCGTAACAAAAGTATCAAAGCCCATCTTCTCCGTCTTATTCAGCCCGCTCTCCACCAGCATGCTCGCGATGCCGTGGCACCTGTGATCCGGGTGTGCTGCTAGGCAGTCCAGCACTTTCCTCTCAATCTCAATCTGCCTCTTCCCCCCCTTTCCCAATTCCCCTCCAACCTCTCACCGCTCGCAAAAGGTTTGGGAGGGTAAAGGGGTGAGAGACTCGAGACAAGAACTCACGCAAATAACTCTTTGCTCCAACCAATCGCTCCTTAATACCCAGCTGCAAGCCATCAAGCACATCAAGCGCATGATCATACTCCCAATCTGCACTCTCATACAGCTCCTTCAGCCTCTTCTCTTTTCCACTAATTCTCGGTACTTTCGCTTCTGGCCACAGTCCCTCATCTGCTCCAGCAGGCAAGATCCAACGACAGGAGCCTACCACTTGCCCTGCTGCATCAACGGCTTTCTAGCCCGAAGTAGCCTTTCTTTCCGCTTCTCCAAGCTGCACGCAGCACACCTCTCTGCCAAAACCCCAAAATAGAACCCCAATACGACAAAATACTGCAGAAACGAACTCACCTGGTGCCGTCTCCTCGCTGGGTCCGAGAGCGGGGCCGTAGGAGGTGAGGTAGGGGCTGATGGTGATGTGAGGTGTGTCACGTAGTATTATGAATTCATATATACATGTTTCTTTTTTCTTTTTTTGTGGAGTAGGGGGTGGAAATGGTGAATGGGGTCTAATAACAAAATATAATGAAATACAACATAGGTTGGAAATCGAGGAGGAAGAAAGATATAACATAAGAAAGGCTAGGCAGCAGCAATTGGGATTTATATTGACCTTGTCGGTACAGGACCTTCCCGAATGGGACCCGCAGGTGATATAAGTTTATGCAGTCCTGTTATTAATTCAGGGGTTCTCGCTTGTCGACTTCAGGGGGTTATATCCGCGGATGTAACAGCTTGGAATGCAGAACTTTGATGCAAATTATTATTTACAAGTTGGAACTGCTATTATTACTGCGTACAGTACAAAACGTTGGCGGTTGTTCACTACTCGTACCCATAGCACAACACTTTGGCCATTCAATGCCCATTTCCCGTCCTATTCAATTACATGTCCCGAATCCTGCCTGGCATCCACCGCTTGTAAGACAATATGCGGAAGTCGAGCCACTTTAGTGATCGAAAAGTCAGCAGTGTTCGATTAAACCTGTTCTAGGAAATTCAAGACCTTGTCTCGGGAGAAAATAGCAAGAGGGGTTGAAATAGGAAAGGGGCTCTCTCGATGACTTACCACCATCCGTACTGCGAGCAACAATTCCCATACGTGCTCCCAAGACAAGTGAACCCGGTGGTCCCCGCGCACGTTCCATCCGACGATACCTTAAGGGTAGAAGTCGGTGAGGTACTACTCTTCGTCGACGTAGACGTCTTGCTCGTAGTCGTCTTGCTCGTAGTCGTGGCAGGTTTCGTCGACGTGGAAGAGCCTGCTTTGGATGAGCTGGTTGAAGCTTTGACGGAGCTGGAGCTAGACGAACCCGAACATGTCCCGCCAACGGGGTTACATCCCGTTCCACAATACGCTGATGTTGAACCGCAGAAGCCGTATTGGCTGCAGCAGTTTCCGAAGGTGGAGCCAATGCAGGTTATGGTTGTTCCGCAGCTTCCATCTGTTGAGATGGCTTGGGAGGCGGAGGAGGTTGAGGACGTTTTCGAGGAGGTAGTCTTTGATGTATTAGAAGTTGTTTTTACTGTAGAAGAACTTGTTTTGATTGAAGAAGAAGTTGTTTTGATTGAAGAAGAACTTGTTTTGATTGAAGAAGAAGTTGTTTTGATTGAAGAAGAAGTTGTTTTGATTGTAGAAGAGGTGGATTTTACTGAAGTAGTTGATTTTGATGTTGAAGAGCTGCTAGATGTGCCACATGTTCCGGAGGCTGGCTGACATCCAGTTCCACAATACCTGGTAATTTCAGTTAGTATTGCCTAGATGGGGAAATTCGAGGGTTGAAAATCTTTCTCGAAATTCTCTCTCCGAAATATGTCCAGGGATGAGAACGGGTGTGCAAGGGAAGAACACTCACGCTGAGGTAGATCCGCACCATCCCGCCGAACTGCAGCAATTGCCAAAGGTGGAGCCTAGGCAGGTGATGGTAGCTGAGCATGTCCCGTCAGTGCTAACACTCTGGGGAGGAGGAGGTGCACTTGCATTCCCCGACCGGTACCAGTTCGCAGCCGGATCCCCAAGACATGCACCAACAGTGACAGACTTATAACCATGACTATACATCGAAGCGAGAATATAATCAGTGAGGTTGTAGACAGTTTGGTAATGGATATCATGCTCGATTTCCAACCAGCTGGTGGTTGCGCTGTTGGAAGGGTTGATGGCGGCGTCCCAGATGTTCTTGGAATTTTGAATCAAGGCTGGGTCGTCATTCAGATATCCTGCTGTATCCAGGTCGAAGTCTGTGCTATTGTGAGAAGTTGTTTTGAAGAGATGGGAGGGAGTAGACTGACATGTCACATGATATCCAAGGGTTTTCAAACGGGCACCGCAAGTTGCGTCGCAAGCAGAGTATGGAGGTCTAGATCACATATCAGCATAAAAGTTAATGATGGATTCGTAGGAGTAGACGTACCTCATATAAGTTGGGAAGTAGCCCAAAATATTGTTGAAGGCCATCTCATTGTAGATCATTTGTTGATTGAAATGTGTGGCATCGAGAGATGTCAGATTCTGATGGGACCAAGTGTGTGAGGCAATTTGGTGCCCTTCTGCAACCATTCTCTGCACTTTCATCAGTATTTTGTATGAAAAAGCTTCCCTTAGATGATATACCTTGATGAGAGCATTCCACTGCGGGGTACTATCAATGGGACCTAGAAAGTAATGAGCATTGACGAACAGGAAGTTGCAATGCATTTGTACCTTTTCCGAGGTTGTTTCCAGCTTTTCGGTTGTTAGCAAGCGAAGCGAAAGCTTGAAATGATTCCAACTTACTGATGAAAAAAGTAGCCTTTGCATTATACACCTTGAGCTTGTCAAGAAGATCTGACGTATACGTATACGGCCCATCGTCAAAGGTGAAGGCAACATCTGACGCCACAATTGTAAGCTGAGTGCCTCCCAATGCAACAGAAAGTCACCAACCTCCAGCAACTGCACAATCATAGATTCCGGCTCCACCATATGGCACGGTCCCAAGGGCAGGTCTCGCAATACCCGCCGTAGATGCTCCGGACGGAACGGTGTTCGCATCACAAGCCGGCCCATAAAGGAATTGGCAGTCAGGAGCTGCACAATAAGAGATCCCAGTTCCACACCATCTATTCCCGTCAGCACTCCTCCTGCCTCCAAAGGAAAGGACTCCTCACCCCTCAATAGAGCAGCATTGACCCGCAGGACAATGCCCAAAACTCGGTCCACATTGCCCATTCGTGCTAACCTGCCGTTCCTCCAACTCCTCCACACTATTCATGAACTCCACAACTGGCTCTCTCTTCTCCACTTGCACATCCGGCTCCCTCTTCTCCACATTCAGCGCCTCCGGCAACGCTTTCTCCGCCCTCAACTCTGCCAAGAACTTTCTCCCGCCCAGCATCTTCGGAACCCCAGCATGCACATCCCTCGGGTCCGAATGGGCACCTGCAATCGACGTAATAGCCGCAACAACGAGTGTGGTGTACTTTATCTTCATCCTCACGTACGCCACCAATTTCTTATATCTCCGTATAGTATGCAGATCAGGATGATGCTAGATATATAAGTGTACTGTACCCTAGAGTAACGAGGGCTAGGGTCGCAGGTAAACGAAGGACTGCGTAGCAAAACGAGTGTGAAATGTTTCTGTTGTTAAATTCAACGTCTTCTACAAAACGAAGGTTGGAGAAAGCAACGAGTGACGAGGGAGGGACTAGGGCTGTATGTATGGGGAAGACAGAGATGAAAGGGTAGAGAGATCATCTCTCCACTGGTCAGCGACTAAGCTAGGTCATAATGTAGGATAGGACATGCAAGAACAACGCAGCGCAACAAGCATACGAGAAAAAGAACTCTGCTCCCCCCTCCCTGCTGGGCCAAGAAGCGGACAGCCCAGCCCCTGGTCCTGGCCGGACTCGGCCCACCATTGAATCGAGGCGATAAAATGCTCCAGTATAGACCAGCATAGCTGGATGATATTCCGACGGGCCGTGATACCAATAGCAGTTCACTCACCCCGCTCTGGAGCCTTTGGGGTAAACCCAGGGGTCGGAACCCAGCCGGAAGAAATCATCCAGGCTGTCCTTGAAAAAGAAGTTGAGAGAGGGCAAGGATGCCTGCCAAGCCTGCATTGCAATTTGCGTCCGAGGCCACGGCAATGCTGTCTCCTGATTCTCCCAGTTAGTATACGGGCTGCCTGATTCAGACCTCCACCTGCAGTGAGTTGGCGTGTGGTCTGAGTTGAGTTCGGTGATGTTCAAGAGCGGTTCTTAAAATAGACTTCCCGAAGCGACAAGAGACAAGGGTCGCCCTGCTGCAGGAACAGGGTTTGGGCCTCTCGATCGGGGAATGCTGTCATCGCCAAAGCCATTGCTTTTCCCTCCTGGAACTCCCTCCTCATCTTCTACTTTCCGTTTTGGGCCTTTTCACCTTCGATTGATATCGATTGTACCATCTCAAATTCCCAATATTCTACAAGAGGAGAAGAATGATTTAATTTCCTTTCTGAGTCCAGCGCTACGAACAAAGTCAGTCAACCCAGCCCGCCGTCTCATGATGAGACTCTCATCATGGCACAGAAGATCGAGCACACCACGGACCGCCTTGAACATCCTTTTGTGGCGCATCTCCTGCAGCACTTTTCGCCTCCTCAGTCGTCATTTGCTCTCCCCCGAGGCCAGACCTGCATACCATTCAGTCCCTCCTCGCCTATGAGATCCCCTCAAACCGTGGCATGTCGAAGCGTCACGTAACGCGGTCAAAAATATGGTGGTAATGGGTTGCAAAAGCAGGACGCGTTTAGTCCTAAGACAGCAGCTGAACTACCCTAGAGGCCAAGTTTCTGTTATGTTCTCCTGGCTGTGAGCGTCAATATTGCATGCATGATATTGCATGCCTTAAGAGAGATTTGGTGCGCTTTCCTTTTGCACCGTTGCGGCCCCGTGTCTGCTACGTAGCAATTGTGAATTTGTGATGAGATCTTTGAAATGAAAAGCTCGTTTTAAAGAAGGAATATGTTGGACTTGTAGACGTGTGAGATGAAAGGAGAGAAGGAGGCGGAAGCAGAATTGGCGCACGTGATCGTCACCTGATCCATGGATAGGTATTGACAACCTCCTGCGTGTGAAGATCTCGTCCCAATAAGCCCTCACACACTGAAGCCGTGCATCTCTGAACAAAAACAAATATACGACCCGACCCGCATATCCATCAGCGCGCCAATCCTAATTCTCAACGGCTTGGCTCGTCCCCGCCTTAAACCTGCTGCTCGCCACTCCACGCCGCACCCTCCAATCGCCTCCCTTCGAAATCTGCAATAGCAAAGCCCATTAAGGACCTCCACTTCCAACTTCATCTCGCCAGCATCCAGATCCGTCCATTGTCAGACAATTGCTCTCGGGACTCGGCTGCGTGGACCGAAACCTCGTATTCAAAACTTGCGGTTTCTTGAGTCTCGGCCTCACTGGCTAACTCTCCCACTCTCTGAACGAATCATCGGTCAAGTATGCAGGCCTGCTGTTTGGCATCCGCTGCTCTGCGTCTGCATCTGCATCTTCGTCCTTGCAGCCAGTTCCTGATCGTGGGCAGGTTTAATCAAGACCGCGCGAGGTCCACTCACAGCAACTCTGGGTCTTGATCGACAATGCATGTTGTATTGTAATCTACGAATACCTGTCTCCCACACATTCGTATGCCCAAAATAACTTAACTCCATTCACTCACGATGTTTGCGCGCGCCGTCTTCATGCCATCCTATCCCATCCTCTAACGAGCATCAGACCAACCAATCACACATGCAGGGGTGTATTTCAAGATGTTGCTTCCTCTGCAGCCTATTCCATCAGTGAACACCGTTCCTTGAACCCCATTTAACCTGTAACCTATTGCCCTCATTCGTTCTTCGTTCCAGCAACCCTCTCAGAAACTGAGGCTCTCCAACTTGCTCACCAGACTTTCCAACCGCTCAGTTAATCCCGCCTGAGGGTTATGCCCATCTTCGTCTGCAGCGATCAGATCATCGACTGTCTTGTGATGGCCGATGAATTCTTTGATTGAAGCCACTATTGGCCTTAAAGTCTTTCGCGCTTGTTTCTCTTTAATTCGTTTCTCGATCGCGGGGTCCAGGGAGAAGTATCCAAGAAGGACCGAGAGATATCCGAACGCGACATTCTTCTGTGATTCTTCCACTGACTCGGCCTATGATGAAATTAGTAAATTGATGGGAGAAAAGGTGGCTCGGGTACTTACCATAGACATTCGCTCTTGGTTTTCAAGGAACGTTTGTACCATTGAGTCGAGTGGATCACTCACGTCGCCTTCTAAGCTTTGAAGACTTTCTCGAACAGCGGAGCTTCGGTCTGCCAAATTGATCATCATTCCTAGACACAGAACCAAGTGCTCAATGACTACGGTAAAATCATCCTCAGTCAAAAAGCGTGATATTTGTTGGAACTTCGCCACGAGTGTTCGACCAATTACTGACATAAGCGCCGGTCTTGCAAAGACGTCCGAGGCCTTGGGGTTATTGTTCGTCACGTTCAGCGTGAGTCGTAGAATGAGAGCCTGTTGTTGTCCAAAAGTATCCAACGGTCGCGATAACGCAATCACAAGAGTGTCCGCAATAATGGGCAGGTAGTCGCTAATCCAGATCGACTCATCGTGTACTGTTCGCGCAGTGATAGAATGGGACTCTAGGGCCGACAACGCCAGATAGAAGTCGATTGCTTGTCTATCCTTGGGAAGATTCCACCATTCTAATTGAGAGCCCGACTGCAAAAGACCGAACAGGTTTGTTGTCAGCTCCTTCGAGAATATGTCACTGGCATTTCCTGCTTCTCTTGTTTGTCGGACCATTCGCTCAATACACTTTAGAGCCAGGGTCCGTGGTGAAATGAGTTGCGGTTGAAGCTCATCCCAGACGGGTATTTTAAGGAGATAGTCGTGGTGCTCGGCCACCAGAGACTGTGCAACCTTTGACATGTTGGTTTTGCGGTCTCGGGTGACGGCAGCGATGCTCGAGGGACAGTCGAGAAGGCGGATAAGCAGTCTTGTGATGCCTTGTCGTCGCAACTGAGCAATGACGTGTGGAATGCTCCCATCCATCAGCGTTGTGATGAGCAGCGAGACCATGAGATAGCCAGAAACAACATCTTGCTCCAGACCCAAATGCATGAACAATTTCATCTCCATACCGTTGGCTCGAAACTTTCCGGCGAACTCTTTGTCTTTCATCTTGCTAGCAAGATCCAACAGACCAGATCTTCGCATAGAGAGCTTCGTGCTGTCTGGCCTTCCGATTCGATCCAAATAGTCCTGCACCTCATCCAGGAAACGGTTATTGGCACCGGCTTTTCTGAGTTCATGAACATTTCGAACAGCTCCGATTGTCGAATCTTCATCTTCCTCCTCGTGGAAGCTCGCTAGTGGCTTGAGCGTCGGGATTGAGCCTCTACGTCCCCGCCTGCCCCCCGGTTGAGAAGGCTGAGACGGCATTCCAAGGGCAAGCTCCTGCATCAGATCCTGCTCTTCAAGCATGGATCTCTGTCTGCTGTACGTAAACTTCGGGCCGGAGAGTTGCGAATTCTGGCTCTCTGAAACCAGAGCAGGTTGAGAGGACTCTGGAATAACACTTTGGCTTCTTGAAAAGGCTGCTAGTGCTTCTTCAAGCTCATTCGAAGGTGCTCTGACAAATATTGATTGCGTGGAATCCTCTTCTTCTTCCTCGCTCTCATCATCTGACTCTTCCTGGGCCGCTTGTTCAACAAGGGTGTCGATCAACCTTCGCCGTGGCATTCTTGCCGGGCTCTTCTGGCTTTTTGAAATTCCTGCTGGCCGAGAGAGAGTACGCAACTGTGCTCCTGCCGTCCCAGCTCTGGATGATGCACCGACTATGTGGTCAATCTTGCTGTTGCTTTCTGTCATATCCTCATCAGTGGCTTCCGCCGACTCCAAGAGACCCTGCCATAGCTTCATTCCCCTTAGCGAAATCGTGTTTCCCGTAGGATCAACATCCATCATATCAATGTCACTTAAGTGCGGTGATGGCGTGCTAAGAGTACTGAGCTCACGCGGGGGCGCTGGGCTAAGCTTTTTGGGAGTGCTTGGTACCTCAAGTATTTTGGGTGATGGAGGCATCGGTTTGGGTCTACTAGGGACCACTTTTATGAACTGTCCACTTGCTGGGGACGTCTGGCGATTTTTCCGAGGGAACACACTTGGCCGTGGTTTCGGAGGCCGTATAACAGCGTTCGCAGGAAGACGCTTGAGCAAAGGTTCCGGTTCTGGAGTCATCTTCATCCTTTTTCTACTTCCCAAATCTTCAGCTGTGTCTGTTGAGGCTTTCTCAGTGTGTTTGGGTTTGGGTTTGGGATTGGGATCAATCCTCGTAATTGCGGCCTGCCGGATCTTGTGGACAGGTTTGGGGGTTGGCTCTGCCTCACCGCCGCTGGAAGGTACATCGAATACATCTCCTTTAGGAGGGGATGGCAGTGAAGGAGTTTTCGCTTTTGGTGCAGCTTGTGTAGGTTTCAGCTTTTGACGATCCAGTGCTGAAGGCAAAAGCGTCTTCTTTTGAACTGGCTTGTGAACTAGTTTGGGAGCCTCTTCGTCCTCCGGTACATCAAATATATCCCGGCTAGGCGGAGATGCAGACGGAACTGGCCTCGATACTGATCTCTGGCGAATCACCTTCACCTTCTGTTGCTTGACCGGGGTTTTGGCACGCTGGCGAATGGCTTTTGGGGCTTCATCATCGCTGGAGGGAACGTCGAAAGTGTCGCCCTTAGGAGACGCAGGTGGCGCGGTCCTCGCTACTGATCGGGCCCTTGGAGGGGGTTTCAGCGAGTTCGCTGCCGGAGCATGTGTGAATGTTGAGGGGAGTTCAGGTTGACTCTGGAGCTCAGGAGTCTGCGACTTCTGTGATCTCGAGGCAAAGCTGAACTCCGGTATCCTTCGTCGTGCCGCCTTGCCATACGTGGCCATTCTCTTCCGAGGGGCCGCGGCATCGTGAAGGGTTGCCATACTTATAGATGGCGGATAAAGAGGCGGCGATGACGAGCTATTTGTCGCAGCATTTGTGAACGATCTGGCAGTTGTGATTGCACCAAAGGATGGAGATCAGAGAGTGATTATCTGCCAGCCATGCTGTGCTCGTGTGGGAGGAGGGGTCGGGTTCATTTGAGGGTGAATATGTCGTTGTGCGAGGAGGTGGTTGTTGTTTGCCGTCGGAATCAATGTGTAAATAGAGTGCAAGCAAGAAATCGCGACAGGGCAATTTCGACTGGGGTAACGAAGAAGGAAGCACCCTCTGACTTTTGATACACTGCGCTTTCCTAAATCTTAGACCTTGGAATAAGAATTGTCGAGATGGATGCTTCGAGGGTTGAATGTTTGCAGATGCGCTGGGTGATTGAAGAACGCGTGCACCGAATACAGCGAGTGTCAGCCTTCTGGGCTGTGGCGCTGCTTGCGGAAGGCCGCTGCGATTGTCAGTGTGGCTGTTCTTAGTCATTCTTATCGGAGCTTCGACTCCACCCACCTCTCACGAGACCACCTTGATATTGGAGAATTGCTCAAGCTGAGGTTTTTGTCTTCAATTGCATATCCTTCACTTGCATCAAAACTTGGGACTATTGATTTATGTGAGTTACAGCACGGTGCCTCTTTCTCCAGCTGATTTTCCAGAGCTCTGGATCCAGATCATGCGGAGAGCGTGACAGCACAAAGTTTGCTTCCAGATCACGGCTGGCTGCCTCATTGTCCCTTGCGCCTAGCCAGAAACAAGTTCATTGATTGGGATGGCGTCAAAGAAGGAGGAACCCCAGTCTCCCAAGCAGTGTGTGGGACCAGATTATCGACCTGAGAAGCAGAAGCCTACTGCCACTGTTTCGACGGAGGTTCCTTTTGAGAATGTGCACACGCTGCCTCAAACTCCGCAGCTTATTGCTCTCTTGACGTGCGTCTCAGCTCCAAGCCGTTCTTCGTGGTCAAGTTTTGCTGACCGCCTTGGGCTGCAGTATGATCAGAGACAAGAACACTGATCGAGCAGATTTCATTTTCTATTCCAATCGCATTATTCGCTTGCTGGTAGAGGAGGGCCTGAACCATTTGCCAGTTGTGGAGCACACGGTCACTACGCCTGTTGGTCGAACTTATGCTGGTGTTATGTTTCAGGGCAAGATTTGCGGAGTTTCTATCATGAGAGCTGGTGAAGCTATGGAGCAGGGGCTGAGAGATTGCTGCCGTTCAGTAAGAATTGGAAAGATCCTCATCCAGAGAGACGAGGAGACATCATTGCCGAAGCTGTTCTACGACAAGCTCCCAGAAGATATCGCAAACCGCTGGGTTCTATTGCTGGATCCCATGTTTGCCACAGGTATAGCCTAGTCAAGTTTGGGCTTGAGAAAAGGCTAATTCCTGATCAGGTGGCTCTGCAGCTATGGCGGTGGAAGTATTGAAGTCTCGCGGCGTCCCGGAGGACCGAATTTTGTTCTTGAACCTCATTGCGAGCCCAGAGGGAGTTGCAAATTTCTGCAAGAAGTTTCCAAAACTTCGTGTAGTCACTGCATTCATTGATCAAGTAAGTCCTCCTTTGAGTCCTTGGATTTCAGAAGCTAACTATTTCCCAGGGTCTTGATGAGAAGAAGTAAGTCCTGTGCAAACGGGAAGTGAAATCCATTACTAACATGTCCTTCTCCAGATACATTGTTCCTGGCCTTGGTGATTTTGGTGACAGGTTCTACACGATGTAGAGATTCTGGACTGTATCACTCCCACTCACATGCAGGGCTCAGTAACGGTCTGATGGGATACGCACCAAGCAACCAGTATGCAAAGACTTGATCTCTCTTGGCCTCCAATGGTCTTCGGAAATACATAGCCGTGTGAATTCTCCATTTTATTACAATGATCCCAACGCCCCGTATCCAGACTCCGCAAGCCAGCCTTATGACAGCGGCCCCTAGTGTTCTTCATGTCTGCAACAAAGCCCTCCCTAGTAGTCTTCATCATCCGCAACAACCCCATTCCCTCTGTAACCACCGGCATCCTCACCCTCATCATCAATAAGATCCTCCAAGTCCTCATCGTCATCTCTCGCCCTTCCTCCGCCCGGTCTACCCGCCGCAGGACGCGACGGCGCATATTCTCCTCCAGCTCCCTCCTCAACATCCTCCTTGGCTACCGCATCGCAAGCATCAACCCAATCTGAGTATACATCGACCGCCGCAGAGAGGTCTGCCCCATTATTGCACATTAGCCATTCTGCCTTCCCTCCTTCAGGAAAGGCAGGGGCGCAACTTACAATTGATAGCGCACTGAAACTGCTGATTGCAGACCTTGCACGAGAGCGCGCCAACACCCGCTTTCTTATCCAGCTTGACGCTCACTGATTTCTCGTGATTGCAGAAGAGGCAGGGGAATACGGTGGGTAGCGGTTCGTTCTGCGCCTGTTAGGGCCTGCGTCGCAAAGGCTGGCGATCGGGACGTACCTTTCTTGGGCCCTGGGGCTTCTTGGCAGCCTTCTTGCGTTTGCCCTACATCTAATTGTCAGTGTTGTATGTGCGCGAGGGGTTTGACTGCACGGTACCATTGTTGTACTTCTGCAGAGTCTCTGCAGCGTCGTGTGCTTGGGAGGTGCAGAGTTGAAGCCACTCGAGCTCTCGCCGCCTCCCGAAATATCGCGAAGAGGGCTTGACAGGGGTGCGAAATAGGAGACTTGTTTGCAGGCGCTCTTGTGCGGGGCGATAAGGGATAAGCACACCGCACCAAGCTCGCCTCCTGCAGCTCCGACCTACAAAGAGCGCGAAAGACAAATCACGTCTCTCTTTGGTAAAGGAGAGGAAGTTCTGAACCGTCCATTCGTTCAGCGATTGGCATTTGGCACACCGTTCTTTCACTCTTGTCTTGGGACGAGCGGAAGGGCCACCCGGCCTGGTGACTTGCATTCCTCACACGCTTCTAGACGACGGCCATACCTTGCTTGAAGGGCTGCTTCCAAATTTGACCGAGACCCGTGAACCTCTCCTCCGTCATCGCACATCTTCTCTGTGCTCTCTGCTCTCTACTCTCTACTCTCTTCTCCCTCTCACCTTCATCCCAGCTCCGAAGATAATCAGCGAGATCATGGCTTCCTCAACCCCCGACCAAGCCGCAATCCTCAAAGAGGTGCTCGACGCCGTGAAGACACTGCAGGTCAACCAAGTGCAACTCTCATCAGCTGTCGATGCCATCTCGGGCCGGGTCAATGTCCTGGCTGGCATGAAGGAGGTCCGAGACATTGCCATTGATTCTCCATCTCCTCATCCCGTAAAGAAAATTGATTCAATTCAAAATGTCAATGATGATTCGCACTCTGATGATATTGTGCCGCCGTCGCCGTCTCTCCCTGCTTCCGCATTCAGTAGCAGCCCAGGCACGTCGAGCCCGCTCTCCCATGCGAGGAAACCGAGCGTTACTTCGAGGATTATCTTGACGTGAGTTTCGTATGTGTCGGTTTTGGGTGGATTTTTGTACTGATTTGGGTAGGACGTATCCCGGTCAGGCCGGCATTAACCCACTTCCCATGGACTGGGGTAACAAAGATCCTCAGCAGAGAGGCCCGGTTGTTGTCTCGAGGAGCGCAACTACTATCCGCCGAAGAAATGGTAAGTCTTCCGTTGTCTTTATATGGGGATCAGAGGCTGACATTGAACGTAGCTATTGGAGGTGAGCGTCCTTGCCTTTGAAAGCAGACTTTCAGACCTCTTACTTAAATCTCAGCTCACGGTGGCTCGTACTCGATTTATTATGCCCTTGCTGTTGCCAGTCATGAAATCAAGATAGATCATAGGTATGATCTGCACCGTTTCTGCTACCTTGGCCGGAGCTCCAAGAAATGCTGGGAGTGAAGTTGTTTTACCAGAACGACTGCTGATCCGTTGCAGACCCGATTTTACAAACACAGAACCAGCTGCAAATATCGGTCCTTTCCCACAATGGGCTGATAAGAAGAAGATTGTTTCCATGGATCCTCTTGGTCACTTAGCTCCATGGCTTTTTAAGGATACAATAGAGAAAGAAAATGGTCGGTGAACCACTCCCAGAAGATTTTTGACATGGCTGACCATCCGTAGTTGATATTAGACCTACAATCGGTATGCTTGAGCAGTCTTGCGTGTTTGTCAATAACTGACCAGAGAAGCTATCACCAGAGCTCATATGAAGGTACGCGTGGACTCGGAGACGGTGTTGGTTTGAGACTAGACTAATCCTTCCACTCAGCTTCCCGAGTTAGAACAGAGTGTGAGAGAAGGTCGACTGTGAGTGTTTCTTCCTGAATCCGGTGACACGCAGCTGACCATTCAACAGTGTGCCAGATGGTAAAGTTTGTCTCAATGAGACTGGCGAGCTCGCTG
This sequence comes from Hyaloscypha sp. PMI_1271, assembly GCA_021399465.1. Lineage (NCBI taxonomy): Eukaryota > Fungi > Ascomycota > Leotiomycetes > Helotiales > Hyaloscyphaceae > Hyaloscypha > Hyaloscypha sp. PMI_1271. The sequence goes on from JAJTUS010000094.1 coordinate 38,167, forward strand.
TTACGAAATTCGCCGTTGAACCTGTAAGGTATCTTCCCCAATCTTGGCCTCAGTTCTAACTCCAAATCAGGTCTGGTACCTCCCTGGCGTTGCTGAGCGATTTGGAATTGGTCGGTGCTGTCACCGGGTCTGCAGGGTTTTGCTCACGTTTGATTAGATGAGGGATCCCTTCGAAGATCGTTATTCGAGCACACTGGAGGATCTTATCCGGAACTAATCACAAGAGGAGATATCAAGTTGTTCTTGCCACCAATTGGTACGCATTTTAATTGCGTAGGAGAAACCTGATCTGACTGCGTCCAGGTGGTCTCACAGTCTATTGCTTCGGCGACCCAGCCAAAATGTCAGATGAGAGCGTCCGTCTTGCTCTGAGAGTTCATGATGAGGTAGATATCCCGCGCCTCCGTACTCGACATTGGTAGATGAGTTTCATCTGACCCAATCACAGTGTAACGGAAGTGACGTGTTCGGCTCTGACATCTGCACGTGTCGTCCATATCTCATCTACGGGATCGAGGAAGCCGTCAAAGAGGTATACATCCTGCCAATCCACCTACGCGCTGCGAGGAGCTGACATACGAGTGTAGGCACAGAAGGGAGGGAGTGGGGTTGTCATTTATTTCCGCAAGGAAGGCCGTGCTTTGGGCGAAGTCACAAAGGTAAAAGACTCCTTGAATGGTTCGAAGGAGATGCAGCCACTCATATATTGTCAACTTCTGAACCCATTTCAAACATTACTGCATATCCCGCATCAATCTCCTCTCCACTCATTGCCTCCCCCACACCCCCATACATTCCCGGTCTTACCCGCATACCCCCAACCTTTCGTTGTCTTTTCCAAAACTGTTTTCTAATTCCCTGTTGTAGTACCTTGTCTACAATGCCAGAAAGCGTGGACTGGATCGTGCTTCGGAGTATTTCAAGCGGACCGAGAACATTGCTGGCGTGAAGGACATGCGATTCCAGGCGTTGATGCCCGACATTCTTCATTGGCTTGGTATCAAGAAAATTGACAGGATGCTAAGCATGAGCAAGTAAGTCTTCCCATATATCATGAGATGTATCAAATATTGACATGCTCAACAGTATGAAGCATGATGCCATTGTCAGCCAGGGGTAATGTCTCCGCCACAATTATGGCGGCGAAACTGACCCCCATTAGTATTCCTATCCACGAACGAGTCGAGCTTCCTGAGTCTTGGATTCCCGCAGATTCAAGGGTAGAAATAGATGCAAAAATTACTGCAGGTCAGTTTGTCTCCTCTAACCCCCACACTGACCGACAACCTGTCAATGATAGGGCTGAATGTTGTGGCATTGCAGGCTACTTCACCACTGGACATCGAATGACGGAAGAGGAACTCGCCGCTGTCAAAGGAAGAAGCTGGGAAGAGCAAGTTCACCCAATTCGAACCATTGCAGCCACTGAAACTGACCCAAATACAGCATTGATCATTGATCACGCGCCCGGAAGAGACATTCGTGACTCGGGCCGCAGCCTCTCTGCGCGCTTTGAGAGGGTACCTGCATGCATGACTACCCAACACGCCGTTTTCGGTCTTGTCAACATGAAGGGAAACTTGCTTTGCGATAAAAAACTTAATTGGCTCATGAGTGATAATTTTCAGGACAGCGAGAAGAAATTGATGAGCACTTTGATGTACCTTCGCCACTTGTCTTCGTGATGCCCTCCTCCCTCCCCCCCCCTCGTGAAGAAAATGCAAAGACGTTCAAGGATCTTCCCCAACATTCAAGCATTCCCCTCCCGAAATGAATGAATTAGTAATTGGCGTGTAACTCGAGCACTGCGATCAGGCCATTGCCCTGCGTGTGGAGCGGGCTTTGCAGCCTCTCGTTCCCCCGCGAGCGAGCACTGGGGCACGAACAGCAACGCGAAAAGTCGCGAGCGAGCGAGAGGAGAAGAGGGGAAGAATGAGGCGTGGAGGGTCATCACTGGATGTCGAGGCAGCGCGGTGCAGACGCCTGCATGGAGCTGACGGGGCACGGCAAGCATGTGTAGCCCCTCACTTTGCGTCGTTTGGTGGTGGTGTTGCTTGGCTTGAGTTGAGACGAGACAGCGAGCGGGCAAGCCGCCACTTGTCAGGCCGTCAGAGGGAGAAAGCTCGGGATGGATGAAACTGTGGTTGGATTTGGAGGGTTCCTATTTCGGACGCGGAGGAATTGCTTTGGTTGGGATTGGGGTTGCATGGGGGGATGAACTGATGGATGGAAGGCGGAACGGCGCGCTGGCTGGGCTGGGCTGGGCTACTAGGCTTGCGGTGTTGTTATGTGGTGGGGCTTGATGTGTGAGTGGCTGATGAGCTTGGGAGAGGCGGAGGTGGTGCTTATATACATATCAGGAGGGGATGCAGCTGGGTTCTGGGTTTTGTCTGGTTTCAAGGCTCATCGTTGTTTAGTTGATGTTTTGTAACCTTTATGCGGGTGGATTATTACGAGGCTTACTTGACGATACAGACTACAGTGTTTGTAATCTTCTCTTGCATCACCAGTACCGTTACCGTGGGCTCATAGTTGACGTACGCTCGGATTTGAAGAGGGTTGCCACCGAAGAGAGACTGACTAGGGGAGATATTGAAGAGAGGATTGAGGAAGAGGAAGCAAGCTGAAGAATGGCCTCCATCTCCACAACGCGCAACTCCTCGCCTGCACGCAAGACTTCATCTCGTCGACCTAAACTCATGCGTGCCTCTGCCACGGCACCGAGTCTCGCTATCTCCAATGCCTCACGGAAAGATCTTGCCCTCGCAAGCCTGCAGAATTCGAGAGCGGCGACGCTATTAACGAGGGTGGCGAGCTATTCCCGTGCGCAGATGGGGTATGGTGGTGGGAATGGCGGGAGTGGAGGCAAGAGACAGAGCGTCGGGAGCTTTTGTGAGAATCCGGTTGAGAGCAGGAGTCCGGAGGCAAATGGGATGCATATGGAGAGGAAGGAGCCGTTTGAGATTGTGATCAGTCAGTGTGAGTTGCCATTCCTTTCCCTTCCGGTGGATGATGAACTTGAGGGTGGAGAGGACCAAGGCTGATGAGAGATAGGTGGGAATTATTTCAGCTTCCCGAGCTTTGAGTATTTTGAAGATTATCAGGAAAGTCAGGAGAGGATAGATGGCAGGCAGGATCAGGATGTGCCGTGATGATCCTGAGGGGAACTGAATTGAGATACATACGTTTGGCCTGGTCGACGGGACAGCGCCACGGGATGGAATGGTACATAGGGAAAGCAACAACATATATCCAGTGGCGTTTGGGAGCATCCTGGATGGCGCTTTGGATGAGGTATTTGATAATCCAAGGATGGATGGAGTATACTTGACGAGGATCGTGGGCGATACCTTTGATGGGGGGTTGTTAAGTTGTACTTAATGAGATATGCCCAAACCTTTGTCTATACTATTCCACTTCTCCAAGAGTACAAGGTCTTGCCAGAAGAAAGTGCTAGATGCCCAAGGATCGATGAAATCGAGCTGACGGTATCTCCACCTTGGACGTCTCTACGCGTGCGACAATCCTTTCGAGATCCGTGGAAGTCCTTGAATAACAAAAATTTCGACTGAAGGAAACCAGCATGGAGATGTTAAACAACAAACTCTCGGACGGACAGATACCATGATTGAGGGGATTGATCATCCTTATTATTTCATGATGTATCTCGGAAGATGAAAGTCGAGGCAAATTGTAGAGGCCGCCTCGCTTAGCGTGGCCCTAGTGTATTAGCTCCGCACACAACAATTCGAGATTTTGATCCGTGACTTTTCCAGACCGAACGACGACATCTCCCTTCCACTCAACAGCCCCTTCGACTGCGTAACTTGTCGCAATCATGGCTGTCGGAAAGTGAGTATCCCCTCTCGATCTGATAAAGATCTCACATGGACGAAGGACGCCGATTCCGATCGAGATGGAGGGGCAAATGTTAGCGGAAACAGAGTCTGACTGGATTGCAGGAACAAGCGCCTTTCAAAGGGCAAGAAGGGCCTCAAGAAGAAGACGATGGACCCCTTCACCCGTAAGGATTGGTACCAAGTCAAGGTACGCGCGTTGTGAGAGATCCAGAGGCTCTGCAGATAGCTGACAATCAACCAGGCCCCTTCTTCCTTCCAAATTCGAGAGTAAGATATCACCTTCATCAAAATAATCACAACCCTCTAACCAACTTTGCAGTGTCGGCAAAACTCTCGTCAACCGAACCACCGGTCTCAAGAACGCAAATGATGCATTGAAGGGCAGAATCTTCGAGGTTTCTTTGGCGGATCTACAGAAGGATGAGGACCACGCATTCCGAAAGATCAAGCTCCGGGTCGATGAGGTCCAAGGAAAGAACTGCCTTACCAACTTCCACGGTCTCGATTTCACATCCGACAAGCTGCGATCTCTCGTCCGAAAGTGGCAATCTTTGATTGAGGCCAATGTCACAGTCAAGACCACTGACGACTACCTCCTCCGCCTGTTCGCCATTGCCTTCACCAAGCGCCGACCCAACCAAATCAAGAAGACCACCTATGCCGCCTCCTCGCAGATCAGAGCTATCCGAAAGAAGATGACCGAGATCATTCAACGCGAAGCCTCCAGCTGCACACTCACACAACTCACAGCCAAGCTCATCCCCGAGGTCATCGGTCGTGAGATTGAGAAGGCTACCCAAGGCATCTACCCATTACAAAATGTGCGTATTTACAGGGTACATCGAGGCAGAATAATACTGATGCAAAATTCTAGGTCCACATCCGCAAAGTCAAGCTCCTGAAAGCACCTAAGTTCGACCTCGGCGCTCTCCTCAACCTCCACGGCGAGTCAAACACAGATGAGTCGGGTCAAAAGGTGGAGCGGGAGTTCAAGGAGAAGGTGTTGGATGAGGTATGAACGGCCGGGTAGACTGATACTAGGGTGTTTCGACTGGTCATTTGCATGTAGTCAGGTCTTGCTTTGGGCATACGGCGTGACTTGTGTGGGTCTAGCATAGGGCTAGCACAAAATAAATTTCCAAAAATTATTCCAAAGGTGCCTGTTATTGTGGCTGGTTGCACATGTGAGAGGTTTTCCTCGAGGGAAGCCTTGGTGGCGCTAGCGGACTGACGTCGTGAATCAACAACCTTGGCTTTGTCCCCATTTTCCTCTTCTTCCTCCCACGGCTTCCACAACACTGGAATAGCTCCAGTAATCCAGGCAATATGGCATCCGACGAGTCGCTCCCTACGCTGAAAATCCTCATGATCGGACCTTCAGGAGCAGGGAAATCAGCGCGTAAGAGCCCAACTCGCAAAACCGCGCCCAACTTCCTGACCGCTTTACAGTTCTCATACGATACTGCGATGACCAGTTCGACTCCGAGTCCTCAACTGCTACTATAGGCGTAGACTTCAAAGTATTTCCACTACAAATCTGTTCAGCTTGGCACCATGCTAACGCACTACAAAAGATGAAGAAGCTCTCCGTCCATGGCAAAGCCTACCGCCTCAACCTCCTCGACACCGCTGGCCAAGAGCGCTTCCGCACACTCTCAAACAGCTACTACCGCGGCGCACACGGCGTGATCCTCGTCTACGACATCTCGAACCGGGAATCCTTTCAGGCCATGGAACGCTGGTTCGAAGAAGCGGAGTCCAATGCTATGCCCGGTGCTATCATGTATCTGGTAGGCAGCAAGCTGGACAAGACGAATAATAGGACGGTACAGACTGAAGAGGGACAACGGCTTGCAGAACTGCATGGATGTAGGTTTTGCGAGGTCAGCAGTAAGACGAGGGAGAACGTGCGGAAGCCGTTTGTGGAGATTGTGGATTCGATTGTGAGGGATCCGAAGCTGTTGAGCGCGAGCAGTAGGAGGACTGGGACTGTTAATGTTGGGACTAGTGGTGGTGAAGGGTGGGGTCCTGGGTGTTCTTGTTAGGAGAGAGGAGGGGTTGCATTGGTTACATGAAAGAGGTTTGGACATGGAGTTGGGCGCTGTGTTGGGATAGCACATGGGAAGCATGATACCCTTATACACTAGCATGTACATTTCTATTCTTCAGGTTTTAGGAACTCTACAACGGCTGTTCCCCAAGTCAGTATCTGGATGGTTTGCCTGGGAGGGGGCGAAGGGAGCTTTACCTTCTCTAAATGCTTCGGGGTTCTCGGAGATGACCCAGTGTCCTGCTTCGATATCTGCAAGCTCGAATCTTGGGAAGAACTGCCCTATTATGGGGAGTGCTTCATCGGGAACGTATTTGCTGGGGATGCCTCTCACGAATAACGCTCGTTTTTCGAACCGTACTTCCGAAGGGTCCTTATATGGGAAATCTCCAAGGTTATCCAATGCAGAAGCTAGGATCTTTAAAGGTACTTTGAATTTTTGTGTCTTGTCATCCGCAGGTCGGTATAAATTGCCAAGCAAGAATTGTCGGATAGGGAGAGACTGTGATGTTCGTTAGTACACTTCCAGTTTCAAACTAACAGGAATTACTGACTTCCTCGTAGTCGACTAATATCTTGTCTGCCTCTGCTTGCCTGGTAACGCCTGCTTCCTCGATCTTCTTCATCCCTTGAATGTATTTGCCAAAGTTGCTGAGCAGAGCGGCATCCAATGGAGCATTATCGACTGAAACAATATCGTTTATGATTTCTGGAGATCGTAGGGCCAGAGTCATTGCTGTTTTGGCTCCCCTAACAATCCTTTAGTCCACGAATAATCCTGGTTTGCAACAGCACTGACATGGAGTGGCCAATTAACGTTGTGTCTTTGAGCTTGTGTTCCTCTATAAATCCAGCAACATCGTCTGCCATAGAAATGTAGTCATGGTGAGGATTGTGAGCAGAGTCTCCATGATTTCGAAGGTCCTGTAGCTTCATCAAAAACCAATTCGGCGCTGATTGGCACATCAACTTACAACTGCATAAATTGGTCTTCCTAAGTCCCTGGCAAGAGCTCTATTGCCGGAGTCAAAAATGCAGGTCCGGAAAAGACGGGGCTGCAGGATGCTCACTTACTGATGCTCCTATTATTTTTCTTGGACCCAAACAGGCCATGCATAAATATAATTGCACCCGGAGCATTTGAGGAGGGTTTCGCAGGTTCGTGGAGGTCATAGGCCAGGCGTACCCTCGGGGCTGTCGAGTAGCATTGATTGCAGAGCTTTGTTGAGGTTCGGAAGGATGATAGGGATATTAACCGGGGTGGCATTATCGAATTCTCGGTTTGGTGAAGCTTTCTAGCTCCTGCGAGAATCAAACAGTTAGGAGGAATGGTAGTGTTGTGCGTTGAAGTGAAGGTTGAATTTCTTGGTCAAGAAGTTTTCCTGCCTTGATCACGAGGCTGAAAGCTGATTTTGTATCACGTGGTTAGAAGGGTTCCCTGGTCAACCGGCCACCCACAAATCAACCCCTCACTAATTGTTTTAGCCTGCAAGTTTGTTAGATCGATCTTTAGTATAGCAACAATCCATATAGCAATTTAAACTGCTTTTGTAAGTTTATCTGTTGCATTTTTTTATTATCAAATTAGGGATTAAAATCAGGTTTAAAGCCTGAATTTACAGGCCGCCTGCCATGCTAAAACCTCAGCGAGGAACACCAAAAAATCTCAAAAGGCTACATTTCATAGTTTACACCATAACAATGAAATCTTTTTTGCTATCCCTTCGTCCGGTGAGACATTGCCACATTAGCGGCCGCACATGAATATCCCTAACTCGGATTATGTTCTATCCGAGTTAAGGATATTCATGTGCGGCCGCTAATGTGGCAATGTCTCACCGGACGGATAATACATTTCCTTAGATCTATTAACCTAATTTATTTATGTCTTTAGTTTTAGTCAAAAGTATTACGTGGTTGAATTATAAAATGATTATTTCAAGTGGCCGGTTGACCAGGGAGCCCTTCTAAAGTCGGGAAGACACATCCATATCTTTTGTCTTCATCCTATTTTCCCGTCAATACTGTCAATTTCGGTGGGTTGGCTGTGGAAGTCGGCCTTCTGGCTCTCTTTCGCCTTTTTAAAAGTCTCATCGGGCATCCCAGGCTTTCAAACAAGCCCAAGTACATTCAATTTTGAAGTCTGTTTGTGAGAACGGCTCACCAGACCAGTGCATGACCACACACCCGACTCTTCATTCGCCAATCCACTTCGTACAATGACTGAGGTGGCTTTAGTAACGGGCTGTAGTAGGGGTGGAATCGGCGATGCTCTCGCCCAGGAATTCTACCAAAAAGGCGTGCGTGTCTTTGCTTCCGCCAGGGACTTATCCAAGATCCAACACCTCAAGGTCATGGGCCTTGACACTGTACAGCTCGATGTGACTTCTGAGGAGTCCATTCAAAATGCTGTCAGGTACATTGAGATGGAATCTGGCGGAAAGCTTGATTACCTCGTCAACAATGCTGGAATGGGTAGGTTTCAAAGAAGTTAATGTTCAAAATACTGCTAATTAATTGACTTCAAAAGGCTACTTGACGCCACTTCTTGATGCCGATATAGCTTTGGCTAAAAGATTGTTCGATACCAATTTCTGGTCCGTTCTTGCGATGGTCAAGGCTTTTTCGCCGACAATCATAGCGGCCAAGGGGAAGATCATCAACATTGGTGCTATCACCGGAGTCATGACTCAGCCATATTGGGGTTCGTAGGCACAACTCTTATTTTACTGAAGAAGCTGGGAAAAGCTCACGTGATTCTAGGCATTAACTGTTCGTGCAAAGCTGCTTTGCACATGCTTGGAGATACACTCCGGGTTGAACTCGCTCCCTTCGATGTTCAGGTCGTAACCGTATGCCCCTCTTCAGCCACTTAGCACGGCGTCAGAGCTCATCTTCTTCAGGTCATCGCTGGGACTATCAACACGACCTTTTTCGAGAATCAAGCAAAGTACTTAAATGTACCTGAAAGTAAAGAACAATAAAATGCCCTTCCAAAAGACAAGATTAATTTTTCATACAGATTCCCTCTACCAGAGTGTGCAAAGTCATATTAACTATTCGGCCTCTGCAGAGGAGTGGAGGCCGTGGACAGAGCCATCTGACTTTGCCGCTGGTGTGGTTGCGAATGCATTAAAGAAGAATCCAAAGGTGTGGTATTGGCGTGGAACAAAGACATTTATCACTTGGCTCGCAGTCACGTTCTTGCCTTACGGCTTCCTGGTTCGTATTCAACTCTGAGGTTTCGCCTCCGTAGATTGAGAGCTGATACCAGTGGGTGAACAGGACTCCAAGTGGCTGCATATGTCAGGACTTAATACTCTACGCAAGACATGAGCAGTTCAAGATCGAGCTGATTGTAACATCAAGCCAAAGCTTCCAAATGGACCCCATGAGTTGCGAGTGCTACTGGAAAGAAGGAAAGATTGCATTTTGTTCACGTTCAACAGGTGCTGGTACGGATATGAGCAATGGCAATAAGAGGGATCAATTGCAGAATTGCTGGTTTTGCTTCCCACGGTTTTGCAGCGCGTCGAAAATGTGTCTGTACCATCAGGAGCAGTCTGCCAGATGTCGAGTCTAATTCTGAGCGAGTGAGGGGCAAGCACACATCTTCAGAGGTACTTATAACCAAGGTCTCAGGTTGCGTGTTCCCATAGTCAAACCCCCTCAACTAATTACAAAAGCAGACATTAAACATTTTCCAAATCATCAGGACGTATCTTGACAATTGTTATTTCCTGCCAATCATATGGAAGCAAGTGAGCATCCCCGTTCGGAAGATGGAGGCTGCGAGATCAATTTCCAGCTCTTGATATATGCATAGTTGCTACAGCTCCGCTCTTCCAATAGTTCTTTGCCGGAGAGGTCTTGGCTTTCATAGTTCAGTACCTATTTCAGCTGCGTGTGCTGTGTTATAACTGGTCCAGCTGCTGTCGGTCAGCCACTCTTTCAAGTGCATCCTCATTTTCAGGGTCTACATTCCGTCGTTCAATAATTACTTGTGCCGAATCCAAATGTTTAGCTGAAGTGGATACGAATAGAATCGGTATTGATGTAGGCCTTCCATCACCATTACTTGGCAGGACAACGTGTCATTTCCTCCCACCCGACCTGTTGGGTATCTCACTCCAGTGGTGGGCGTTAGCTCGTCAGTGGGACAGCTTGATTGCCATTGCCGATTGAGTAAAGCGCCATTGTTCCACCAGGCTGAATATCCAATTGGTAGACCGAAATCGTGATCGGTTTGACATCGAGGGCAATGGTACCAATGGTCTTGCCGGCGTTGAGCCAGGGGACTGGAATACTCTCTGGAAGGCCGGATATATACACTCCACTCGTATCTCGTATTGATTTGAGAGAAAATTACTTCGAGCATTCGAAGAAGAAAAATCGTCTGCGAACCCCAGGGGTCTGAGCTAGATGCCTCGTTTGCATCCTCCACCTGCAGAATTATTTCTTGGACGCTGAAGGAGAGTGCTGACATTTCAGTCTAGCATTTAGTGTGCTGGGAGGGCCATCCGAGTGCTTCTACGTATGTCCTTCGTTGCCTCTTAACCAATGTTCAGGATGAGGCTTAGCCACGCCTCAGCAGGGTATTTCTCTATCCGAGATACATCGTGAGCAATTAAGTATGTTCTTGTTGCTAACCTTCTCTCTTCGAAGGCTGTGGTGGCCATGACCCTTACTTGGACCGGGGAAGAATGGGGGGATGAGTGGGTGGGGGCCAGAATTGCGGGTACCCCTTTTCAAGGTATGTACGCGAATTCTCTGAGTGTTTGTTGATAGATCATCATTTCCGAGTATTGTAAAATATATTCGGTTAGCGTAACCAGTGGGAAGGACCTAACATCGAATCTAGAGCAAAACTCAATGGCACTGGTTCTATATTCTACTAAACTTTGGAATGAATATTTGCTCCCCTCCCCTCAATTAGGACATTGTGGGAGCCGGGCATTGTCAGAAGTGTTCACCAGCCAAACGCCCAAACCACTCAACCGCCCACTTCTTGTCGGAGCACCAAAAGATTTATGAATTTTTCAAAGTGGTTAGAAAATTCTCCAAACTTCTCAGAATATGGGAAATGCCCCAAAAAGTCCGATTCTAACGTTAGTTTTTCGAACTTGGAGTGCTGTCGTGGCCAAATTCAGGTTTGAGCGGTTGGGTGGTGGGGCGTTTGGCTGGGAACCCTTCTAACTAAGCAGCTTCAATGCTCCACCCGCTCCATGTACTTAAAAGGGCGTGGGGACCGTTGACGGAAGATCATCTCCGTTCAAAATCAATTTCGTTGAACAGCACATCTGTGAAGTTACAATTAATTGTCTAGATCGAGGAAGAAATTTTCAGGCCACTTCTCGACCCAAAACCTCTATTTAACTTACACCATGACCAAACCAATACTTTGGATCTCCCCAGGGGCGTGCTCTCTTGCCCCCCATATCCTCATCCGTGAAGCCGAAGTAGACTTCGAAACAGTCGTCATCAACGTCAAAGCTGGCTTCCCTCAAGAATATCGTCACATGAATCCAAAAGAAAAGGTTCCCATCTTTCAACTTGGTGACGAAACTATAACCGAGGTGCCTGCAATCATGACCGCTATCTCACAAATGTCTCCCAACAAGCATCTCTTGGGAAAGACGAACCTTGAGATCGTCCGCACTTACGAATGGTGCAATTGGCTCTCAGGAACGGTGCATGCACAGGCATTTGGGGGAGTGAGAAGATCACACCGATTCTCAGATGATCCGCAGACGTACAACGCAATTAAAGCAAAGGGAAGGAAGAGAATCGAGGAGAGTTTGGCATTCATTGAAGAAAAATTGAAAGGCAACCATGCGATTGGTGACACTTTCACGGCCGTCGACGCCTACCTTCTCGTGATCTATCGTTGGGGAAGTGATACAGGAATTGACATGAAAGGGAAGTATCCGAAGTATACGAGCTTGGTTGTGGAGGGTCTCAAGCGTGATTCAGTCAAGGCTGCTATCGAAGCAGAGGGAATTAAGTTTGAGGTATGAAGGTTTTGGGAAAGTTTGACTCTCCAAGATGTTTCCTGTTTCTAAATGGACTTCCTATCAATCGAATTGGACTAAATGAATGTTTTTGACTGCTTTCCCTATCCAACCATCCCGAAGCTTTGAGCGCCTAGGGCTAATCAAAGCCAGCAGTCTTCGAAACTGGCCAGATATATTTCATTGATATTTAAATGTGCTCAAAAATCTCCGCACTACAATCTAATCATCCTCGTTAACTTTCTTTCCTTGCTCGCCGCCTTTCTCCATCTCATTGCCTCTGTAAACTTAAGTCAGCCGTACCGTCAGTCTGCGTGCAGCACTCAATAATCGTAACTCTTGATGGCTATTCCAATTGTGCTTAAGTCCACCACACTGGGCCAGTAGAATCTACCCATGCTTGTTTTGGGCCAGAGGAGTACGATTCGGAGTCTGCTAATTCTATCTCAGAGTCGGGGACTAATTTGCCTTGTGCTCTTTCCTCCTTGGCCTTCTCGACCCTAAGGCGTCGATTCTGTAACCGAATCATGGCGTCTCTATCACTGGCAATTGCAGACCATGTTAAGACGAGTGGGCACGATCGGAAATCGGACTCGGTGGCATCCCGAAGGGCTGTTACTTCTAACTCGTCCTCGTATGTCGTCACGAAATCTACAAAATCGTCTGCGGGGAAAGATACTTTAGTGATTGACTAAGGTTGTCTGTTAGTAAAAAAAGAACGGTCAACATCCAGGTGGTAACTCACCGGGCTCTCCCCTGTGATACAGCGCAGGAGACAAGTTCCAAAGTACAGTGACGGCTTACCCGTGTGAACAAGACTAGTCGCACGGAATTTTAGCATGACTTCGGAATACAGGTCTGTTTGATACATCCATATTCCATGATGAAGCTCTGGATGTCGAGAAAGCGCAGGGGTTGTACGTACTCGTACAGGCATGGAAGTGGCAAGTATGGTGCAAAAACCATCATGGAGGTGGACAACAGAGGACGAAGGCTTTGGTCCAGACCTGCGAATTTGTTCACCTCTCCATATTCGTGATACTCTATGATTTTTGTTTGGCCCCAATCGAACGGAAGCACTCGATCTATGAGGATTCCGAGATTAGCAACTGCTGAAATAAGCAGGTCTTGGTGTTTGCTCACAACCTCGTTGTTCGAGGAATTTTACATCGGTCAAAGAAAAAGACGGATCTTGAAAGGAAACTTCATCAAGTTTAAACTTTTTACCTGCAGATCTATTAGAAAGCTAAAACGCAAACATTCAAAGTAGTACTTGCGTAGACAGTTGAGAATCGTCTCAAAAACAAGGAGTTGGCTGAGTCTTTTTTTACTTTCGTAGACGCAATAAGCCCACATGTCCTCCTCAACATCATAATACTCGGCATAAGTTTCTGGATGTAATTCCAACGGCCCGAGACCTAGACATATTGCTGAGTCAATGAATATGCTTTCCTGGATAAGAACCTTTTCGTCGATCTGTCTAATGAGATCTTTCTTCTCAACTGAAGCGTCCCATGCTTTGCTGACTTCGGAGCAGCGGCGCTCTACTTCGATGACGGTCTTGGCGAGAAAAGTCTCGAGACGGGTTTTGCTGCGCGTCTGAATAGCATGCATTACGAACACTACTAGCAAGACAGTGAATAAAATGGAAGGGCCGGTCCAGATTAGTTTGCCACTATTTATAACAAGCAAACGTCTACTAGTGGAGTGGATTGGAACAAAGAAAAATGGTACGAAGATTTAGGGGGGGTAGGAGGGAAGCGATGACTTTGATGCAGGCTAAGCGGTAAAATTGGTTGCAGGCGATGTACCTGAGCCTTGGAAGGAACTGAGTGGTGGCTTTGTTGTCCATGGGGGACGGCTCGATGCAGCCATGAAGCACAAAGGAGTCATCCCGAGCACGAATGCAAAAATTGACTCGTTTTACGCTATATCATTCTTTGAGCCGAGATTTGGGGCCTCACAAGAGACAAAATCTTAATGACAAAGAAGTCGTGGAGCTGTGCTTTGAGAACGATAAGCCACAGTTTCTGAAACGACTTCGAACATTTGTTCACTACATAATCAAAATCGGAAAGTTTCTTTGGCGCCCAGGTGAGACAAACTTGGCTCCTTTACGCGTTTACGAAGCTGCCCTGAATTATCTACCTTGTTATCCCAGACCGAGTTCGTACATTTTGTGGCGGATACTTCGACCAGATAGGGGACCTGAAGAGAACGGGGAACTTGCCAAAAAACCTAATACGATTTGTGAAGGCGATCCGAAGAGGATCAATGAAGTGCAACAAAACCTCGAGGACTAAGAGGAGAAGGGAATACGGTGAGTTGCAAAGGTCAGCCAAGAACAAGTTGAAGAAAGGGGGCGAAACCAAAAGTGAAGGCGGGCCGAAGAAGGCACTGGGCGGTGGGCGGAGGACCATAATTACAAGGTCCTCATTTCGCCTATTCTTCAATAGAAGTGCGTGGCGAATAGGTAGAACCCTTCAACTGCGATGTATGTGGCACAAAAGGGAAAGTAAGGGGCCAAAACCAACAAGTGATGTAAAAAGCATGCTGGGAGTTTTTGAAATAGAGGCAATGGACCCGGTTGTGTCTTCATTGCTCCTCCCAATGCATATACTCCATTATATGCACCCGTGACACCATGCTATGCCCCTGAAATGCCGAATAGTACAAGCAGGAATCGAAGAAACTCTATGATACAATATCTTCCAAGATCGTCTCCAATTCTTCTTTTCGGAAAGGCACTGAAAGCATCTCGGTCCCCAGAACGTCCTTTCGGCTAACGATCATCTGATGGTCGTGGAATCTGCGAGAGTCAGCCATTGGAGGCCAGCCAAAATGGAAAAGGGGGCAACTCACTCCTTCAGCAATGTCCTAAAGTTCATCTCATTGCTGCAAATGAATTCCTCCACAGCCTTGTTATACAAAACTCGGTATTCAACGCCAGTCTCATTCTTCTTGTGTCCCACCAGACGTCGTTCATCATTATCATTATCGTCATTACCGCCCTCAAGAGTCCCAGCACCTTCATCTATAGCCGCTAGCTGTTCTCCTATCAATACCCGGAACAGATTCTTGGCGTTCTCGGGCAAACTCTTCAACACAAAGCTGACTCCTTCTTTGCCACCGACTCTTCTACCACTCCTTCCAAGCAGCTCATGAACTTCGTCGACAACATCCACCTCCGCGGTGTAGGCCTGGAAAGTCGTACAGTCATGAAAAATGAAATTGTATGTTGATCGAAGAGAGCTGTCCCAGAGCAGTGGGAATGAAGGATGATCAGCCGACGCTATGAGATGCACCTGTGGATGAGAAGCTAGACGGGAGAGGAGGGTCTGTGTGACAGGACGCCGAAGGGGAATTCGGTCAATTGAATGGATGATGAGAGTGATGTCTTGGGCTTTGTCTTCCTCCAGCAAAGCTAAGAGATTATCAAGCATGTCAGCTTGTTGAGATCCTAGCTTGTGTCCACGGTCGGTGATAGAAGCTGCAATGGTGTTGAAAATATCCTTTAGAGTTAGGTTATGGACATAACCATTGACCACCACTATCTTTGCCTTCGTATGATCGCTCTGGGCCTTGTAGATATGATCTGCAAACTTCATAAGTAGGGACCTTTTGGATCCCCAACCGTAGAGGCAAATGCTGAAATCTTGGCTCAGCTCAAAATGCCATTGGTTGAATGATTCCGCGTGTAGGCCTTCCAAATATTCTATGTCTCTTGCATGTGAATCCACTAGATCGCGAGCACGGCTGAAGTACTCTTCATGGTCAAGCAGCGCCAGAGAGGAGAGTGTGTTGTTGGAGGTTTTCACACGCCCTCCGCGGTTTTGATAGAAGTACTTCTCGTGGGGCGTGAGGTCCGGAGGTGGTGTTGGGGACTTTTGTCGATTTTTCGTACCCTTCTTCCTCCCTCGTTTTGAGGGTGTCACTGGAGCATTGTCTTCTTCAGCAAGTCCTCCAATTAAGCCTAGTCCATCTTCGTCGATGTTGCCCTCCTCAGAATTATATATTTCTTCTGCAATATCTTCCTCTTCCTCATCATTGTCGCTCGTATTCCCAAGTATTGTACGTTCAATAAGAGTCCTGGTGCTCTTTTTTCGTGCAGACCGGTCTGCGTTCCTCTCAATCCTTGGTGTATCCAATTCGCTGGTACTATTGACTTTGGTTGGGGTGGAGAAGAGTGTCTTGAGCAGACTGTCTTTCTTCGGTGTGGTTCCATTGGTGTAATTCTCGGCCGCGTCTTGCTTCGGGCGGCCTCGTCTCCCTTTCCTAGGAGTTATATCTTCTGGTTCTGGATCATCCCCAATGCTGTCCTCCAATTCGCCGTTCGGTTTCCCTTGCTCGACTCCATCCATGGATTCATCTTCAGAAGGGGCTGAATCGCCCTCTTCTTCAACCGGCACACTCTCTCGCCATAAATGTCTTCTCTTTATTGGAGTGGAACCATTTTGCGGAGGTTGATCATCCTCTACTGTCTGCTCATCTGCTCTGGCTCCTACTGGAGACTTCTTTGGTGATGGCTCTTGGTCGTATCCATTTGCGGGGTCCTCCTCCATTTGCTTCCGCTTCATTTTGACAGAGCTTGATCGATAAGATCAGTGACAATCTAGCATGGGAATTTTGAGTACGTGCCTTTAGTAAAATTGTCTGCACCTCTTCCTGGTAACTCGCAGATTGGCGCTCCTGAAAGTTCGCGATTCCAATTAAGGTTGGCGCTAAAATGCGGGAAGGGATCCGCACCCGCTTCGTGGATTGACAGGGGCGTCGCGACTTCACCTTCGAAGTAAACAAAACGTCGAGCAATGTACTCAGCACCTCACCAACAATCAGAAGATTTCGCAAAACTCGCAGTCGGATGATGGCATGCTCTTTTTGATAATTTGGTTCTGGGGCTCAATTCGCAAAAGATGCTTAATTGGTGGCTAGGAAAACCCGCGGAGGGGAATCGCGTCCAAGGTACATTGCACCGCTGGAAATAAGTTGATTCACCATGCTAACCAAATACTAGATGGAGACGAGGCTACGGAAGTCCCGGATACACCTGCTCCAGTATTCGCCGCTCGTGCATTAAAGAGTGCAATTTTTGGTGTACCAGATCCACAAGATGACGAGACATTCTACGAAGGAGAAGACGAATCGGAAGACATAGCTGCAAAAGATCCTGCAAAGGGTATGTCGAGGAGTGTGTCTCCAACGAAGCCTCAGGGTATTCTCCTGACACCTGGGACTGGAACTACGCGCCGAAAGACTGTGTCATTCGGCAATGAGGTGGTTGACAAACCGGAGAACGAAAAGACGAGGGGAAAGCTCTCTGCAAAGAAATCCAAGAGTGGTATACCAGATGATTGTCCAGGGAAATTCCCCAGTCCATGGACGTCGAAATCGGAGCCATCGAGGAGCGTAAAGCGCAATCTCACCAAGGTCTTAGAGGACGCGAGAGAGCAAAAGAGCCAGAAGGATGGAATAGAATCAATGGCTACCGCTCTGAAGCCCAAGCCAGTTGTACAATCAAAGCCAGAAACGGATAGCAAGTTTTCACAGCCAGAAGCTAAGAGACGGAGCAAGGCAGACTCAGACAGAAAGTCCTCAAAATCAGAAACTACGAAGCCAAGCAAGTCAGAACCAAGCAACCAGGGGTTATTGCAACAGCTGGCTGTTCACGACGGTTACGACCACGATGTGACGGTGGATTTGAATGAACCACATTCCCGATCTGGCAAGTTCTGGAAGTCAAATTTCGAGCAATACCACGAGGACGCAAAGGCAGAGATGGCAAAGCTCTTCAAATACAAACAGCTTGCCAAATCATACGCCAAGCTAAAAGATGTGCAGTCCATCAATTTGGAGGAGAAATTAAAAGAGGAGCAACGAAAAGTCTCCTGTATGGAAGACCAGATCTCAAAACTGACCGCACAAATTGCCGCTGCTGCACGAGATGGAAATGATGACGAGTCGCCGGAATTGACAAGGGAGCTTGCACGACAGACCGCTTTGGCTATTCAATATAAGGACCAAGTCGAGGAATTTCGACTTGAACTAGAGGGACCGGAGGGAGAGACCGGTATTGTTGCCAAGCAAGGGAAGCATTTTACTCCGGAGGAAATGGAGAGCACAATGTCGAATGTATGTCGTGAACTGAGGAATGCACGAAAGCAGCTTAAGGAAATGGTATCAATTCGTGAGGAAATGCAACAACTCCGACAGACATTATCAGCCACGGAGAAGACGGTGACGAAGCTCCAAGAAGAGAATACCAAGTTGACCCAAGAGCTGCTCCATGCAGACTTGCGCCTGGAAACCCATCTGGAGAAATGCGAAAAGAAACAACAGTCATCCGAGGACCGACTTCGTCTGAGGAATGAAGAGATAGAAACTCTTCGTAAGGACTATACTTCTTTGAAAGACATCGCAAAGGCAAGTCGTCGAGATGCCGAGCAGCTTTTGAAGGGTCGTCACGATCAGGTTGTCAAGTTGAGGAAGGAGATTGCATTGTTGCGAGGCGCCGAATCTACTGCACAAGAAGCTGAACGTACTCTGAAGAAGAAGACTGCCGAACATGATCGAATTGTGGCAGATCTTCAGAAACAGATCATCGCGTTGAAAGAGAACCAAAAGCCAGAATATTTGCGCGACAGACCATTGAAGAGAACTAGGGACGCAAAGCAGCTTCCCGATCCATACTCGAAGCCTCTTCCGTCTGTGGAGCCCCAAGCTAGGGAGAGCCAAGTTCCGATTCCCAGTCCACCAATTGCTCGACCTTTAAAGGCAGCCGCTCCATCGAAGCATTCCCTGCCCGATACGCCTTCAAAGTCGTCAAAACCACGATCATCTCACTCCGCTTTATCAGAATTGATAAACAACGCAAGCATGGACAACATTCCACCTACCAGTTACGGGCCAGTCCAGCACACACCTTTGCCAGCTATCACACCTCTTAGCGCTCGACTCTCCAGTATGTCTTTATCATCCCCAGAAATGCAGCTCCCCTCCCCCGAACCATCCATCACTCAATTTACAAGTAAAACCATCCACGACCGAAACTGCAAGGCCAGCCCACGGCCTTCAATGTTCAACATCCCAGCCAGCCCTCCCAAGGCAGCCGTAGTCCGCTCTCAAACCTCCGGTGAGCTCTCAAGACAGCGATCAAACAATGATCTCGCTGCTCGTCGCCTGGCAACTTTGACGAGCAGTCGAATGTCGAGTTTGGATGGCTCGAAGCAGAGGGTTACGCTTCCGCCAGAGAGAGCTGCTGCTGCGAGAGCGAGATTGGAGCAGAAAAACATGGAGAAAAAGAGGGCGCATGAGATGGGAGGTGAGAGGAATAAAGAGAACATCCGTTGAGAATTGAGTATGGCTAAATTACTTTGGGGCGTTGGTTTTGGTGGATGTCATCAAGCCAGCATTACCGGACTGGGCTGGAGTTATTGTATGAGTACGACGATACCATGATTTGGACTTTGTAGCATTAAGCATTGGAGTTGGAAGACTGCGTTAAGAAGTAATGCTTCGTTTCCAGATTGGGCCTCTACGAGACAAATACGTTCTGCAGACAGAATGTCAGCAGTTTTTGGCATGAAATCATTGCATCATTTCTCTGTCCCATTCTCACACCCAAAGCCCCACGTCCTCCTTTTTCTACTCGGCCTTCAGATATACCCCAACAACCCTCAAAAACTCCGCTGTCTCCTCCAGCTGTGGTGTATGGCTGCTCTCCGCAAACCTTACCCACTTCACCTTTTCAATACTCTTCCAGAACGGCTCCATCACATAGTCCGTCGCCTCATCATATTTGCCATTAACTAGTAGCGTGGGCACTTTGATCTTGCTCAACTCATCCACGATATTAAAATCCTTAAGCGTCCCAGTAATGAAGAACTCAGACGGTCCATTCATGGTCAGATACACGGTTTGGTCGGCCTTTATCGCTGCTTCGGTGTCGTCCCAATCTTTTGGCTTTGGGGTGACGCGGCAGACGTGTCGGTCGTAGAAGACCTGCATTGCGGCTTCGTACTCGGGGGAGTCGGTTGTGCCGTCTGCTTCGTGCTTTAGGAGGGTGGCTTGCACGTCTGGGGGGAGGCTTTGGCGCGGGTGTCGGCGGCGATTACCCACATTTTCATGGAGGCTGGGGAGTCCGCAATCACGAGTCTATGTAGTCCTTTCGGCTGGTTGATGGCATGGCAAGAACCTAGCATGCCGCCCCATGACTGGCCGAGCAGGTCGTAGTCATCCTGGATTCCGAGATGCTTTAGGAGATTGTCGAGTTCGGCGAGGAAGAGCTCAACGGTCCAGAATTTGCCATCTCCCATCTTCTCTGGGAGATGGGTAGAGTTGCCGATCCCGAGTTGGTCGTACATGATGACGGGGATGGAGTGTGTTGAGGCCAAAAAACGAATCGGACGGATATAGTTGTGGGCTGCTCCTGGCCCGCCGTGGAGGCAAACGAGGGGACGGACGCCCGATTTGAGGTCTCCGAAGACTGTATACCACTGGAAAAGGGGTTAGATCGAGTGTGGCGAAGAAATGAAGAAGCATACGAAGAGGTCTATGTCATTTGTGTCATGCTTGAAGTGTGTATCAGGGGGGCGAAGTGTGTGCCACAAGCTCCAAAGAGATTCAAGATGACAACTTTTTAAATGGAATAAAGGTCGGACAATACCCAAGAACTCTTTGGGTCAAAAACAGAGGTATCCCAGGTCTCTTTGGCAGAAAAGAAATTTTGGCAACGCATTGAAGGACTTGGCTTCTTACAGTCTTGCATGGCTTGCCGGCACCTTGGACCTTGAAGTCGGCTTCGGCTTCAATAGTTGGGGGCTCAGGGTACGACATTTTGGAAAATATGAAAGGCGTAAAGTAAAGAGTTGAAAGTGGGAGGCAAGGGAGTTTAGCAAGTCTTCATGGTTGTCTGACAAAACATGAGTTCACCTTCCGGATTAGGGTTTGACTTTGATACGAACAGAGTTGCGGAACCGACGATTCTTAGCCAATTGCACATACACAACTTTGACAAAGTATATTCAGGCATCTTCATTTACCTCGTTAACACCAGCCTCTCCTGCCTGGAGGGTGATTTCCTTTTGTGGATCCGTGGTCACCTGATGCTGTTGCTGCTGCTATTTTTTCTGCCTGCTTGAAGAGTAGTCAGACATCGCATTGTCGGGCTTTGCGGGCTTCGCCACTGGCGCCTTTTTGTAAGAAATGGGTTGGGAAATGAGTGAAATTTTTTGATTTCCTGAGAATTTCTTGAGGATTTCTTGAGGATTTCACTGTGAATTGATGATTAATTATACTTAAATATCTAAGAACTTTGAAGGAATTACCTTATATATCTCTGTATTTCCAACAAGAGTTGGTAGCAAGCATCCGACCCTGGCGAGGCGTCGATAAGAAGTCCTTATCGGGAATTCGCATGACTTGAAGCAAGCATCCCTGCTTCCGCCTGGCCTGGTTCCGACCAAGCACGACAAGGTCGCCTTTCCTTCCTGTGATGATCACTTCTCGCCCAAGAATTCACCACTTCTTCACTCCATCTTCCGGCTGACCAACTCCGAATTCACCCCGACACACATCGACGAGCATAATAAGCCCTTCCTTTCGATCTTGCCCCTTGCTATCGGCATTCCTCTCCCCACATCCCATTCCGATCACCATCGGCGAGTCCTTTGGTGGCAGCACGATCACACAAGTCATTCTAGCAGAAACTCACCGTACATCTTGGACGTAGCAGGCCGATATCAAGTCAATTTCTGGCCCGATCCGCAAACCGACGCAGTCTTTACCACCGAGGACATCAAATCCCAATCATGTCTGCGAAACAGCGTTTCATGCAAGAATACAAGGACCTCTCCCGGGAGAAATGGGTCAACATCGAGGTAGGTCCACCCCGCAGATCCTTTTGTCTGTTCGACCTGCTAACAATACCCACAGCTCGATGAGGCTGCTATCTTCAAGTGGAGCATCGGACTCATGGTCATTAATCCGGATAGTGCCTTCGATGGTGCCTATTTCAAGGTGAGTTCCTCCCACGACCCCTAGCCTGTCGTTTTACTAACCCGCCATTCAGGCCTCCATGACATTCTCCGACAAGTACCCATACGACCCTCCCACCTTCAAATTCAACCGACCGATCTTCCACCCCAATATCTATCCTGACGGCAAGGTCTGCATCTCCATCTTGCACGCTGCCGGTGAGGACGAGCAGTCCGGAGAGCAGGCTAATGAGCGATGGTCTCCTCTCCAAGGTGTCGAGACTGTCCTCCGTTCCATCCTTCTCCTCCTGGATGATCCCGAGATCTCCTCACCCGCCAATGTTGATGCTGGTGTCATGTACCGCGATGACCGAGAGCAATATAACCTCAAGGCCAAGGCTACCGTTCAGGCCTCGAAGTCAGATATCCCAGAGGGCTTCGAGATGCCAGAGACACTCATGGAGACTCCTCCGGTGAAGTTTGCCGACGATGACGACTTCTGGAACGAGCAGGAGGACGAAGATGATTTTGGCGCAAGTGAAAGCTCCGGAGAAATGGAGGAGGACGAGGAAGGAGAAGACCAAGAATTTGACAGTGAGGAAGAGGAGCAAGAAGAAGAAGAAGAAGAACTATAAAGGAAGAGCGTTCACGATTCCTGGCTTTGGAGCGCATGGATGAAATCTCGGTCTTGCAATTTACGGAGCAGGGCCTTCATGACACAGGATCCAGATGTGAGCACTTGGCGTTATTTTCTCAGTTTCCAGCATAGCATAGCGTTGGCCCGGCTAGTTTTTACGGCGTAAGGGATACGGCAAGCATGGCATTTCCAACTGCGGCGTATTTCACGGCGGGTTTGGCTTTGATTTTCTCTTAGACCTAGCTGGCGTCCGGCTGGATATTGCGTCTTTGGGGGGTAATTACATAGGAGGGTGGACACAAAACACATTGCAGCATACTTTGCGTCCTTAAAATACGTGCCTGCAATGTGAATTGTGAGAGAGTGAAGAGATATATGTCAAGTCGTACCAGGGAAGAGAAGGGTGAGTTGTTTTCCATGTAGAATTCACCTCGTATGCGCGTAGCGCGGATCGGAACAGGGATGTTGCGAGGCGATTCTTGAGCTCTGTTGATCCAAGCTCTGCAATCCCATCTTTCACCATTCTCCCCAGAAAACTGGCGCCAACGACTTTGAAGCTTTCCAACTTCACACTTCTCAGTTGTACAAATACGCCTCTGTAAATTTCCTTCATGAGCTGTAACAAGCTTCAACGAAGTTGATAACAGTGCGGCTGTAAGCCTCGTGGGCCTCGGCAGCACGTTACGACGATATGATGGCAAGCTCCTTCCAACCATCCCGTGCCGATATCGATGCTTTCCTGAGCTTGGTCCCCGATGTACATGAATCAGAAGTCATATTACGATTGAAGGTGACTTTGCGCAAAGCCTCAACTGTGTTCGCAGTTAATGTATGCAGGGAAATAACAACAACGTCGAGCAAGCCATAGGCGAATACTTTGACAACGCTGGGTCTGGAAACAAGGTAAATGCGTGGCATATTGCATACAGGATATCTGAGTGCTGAGGGTCTCTCTAGTACCATTGGAATGAAGCGGAGTTCAGCAGCGATCGGGAGGGTACTCAAAATAATGCTGGAATATGTCAGTTGTTCATTTGCCAACCTTTTGAATATAACGGGGCTGACCTCACTCAATAGCGTTCAACATACACGCCGCTGATGACATTGGACCATATGAACCATTCTCTGGAGCTCCTTCCCGACCACCTTCGCGGACAAGCAACAACAAGTCTCCACTCAGTAAGAAGATCATAGACTTGAGTGCAGAACATGCAGCAGGTTCGTATACTCTGCAATGGTACCTACATAGCTAACATACGTTGGTAGCCGACCCTAGGACTTCGATGTCACATCAGGACCAGCATGAACGGGAAATGGAACAAGCAATGTCTCTTTCGTTGCAGGAATGTGGACTACCCCCACAAGAAAGTGGAATAACTGGCACAGACCAGAGATACTTTGGCCCCGCGACCCGCAATGAATACGAGCAAGGCAAGTGGGAGATGGTTCCTATAAGCAAGAGCTCTGCTCAAGAAATCATGTTGGACCCTGGCCCTGCGGAGCGGAAACGAGACCTCGACGTACCTGCCTTCTTGAAGCCCAGCATACAAAACCACCGCCTCAATGCTCTATTCACAATCTATCATGAAATTCCTCTTACTCGAAACATCTTTCTAAAGCCGATGGACGTCCTCCCCAGTTATGGAAATGATAATGAGTGGTGGACTGGCAAAACGATTGATCTTCCATCATTAAATGGCGAAGATTCTCCCGAGGAACAAACGGTCGACAGAGAGCTTCAGCGGATCATGGCTTTCCTTGATAAGACGGACCGCAGTTATGGTTCTGCTGATGCGTTGGCAAACATGGCTGACGTGAAGAAGGCATCACGACACTGGGATACAACTGAGGCAGCTGTAATGGCCACGTGGAAACAATTATTGGCTGAAGAGAATCATGGTGTAGTGAAAAAGGTTTTCAGTAGAGGTGTCGAATCGGAAGAACAGGAAGATACTCCGCAAGGAACAGAGTTTGCCATCCTCGATCTGCCACTCCCACCCGAGGACTCTGACCAGGAGACTATCTACGACATCGCTGATGACATGCTGTGGCCTAATTTACTGTTGCGAGACGCCGACAAATGCTCGTACTTGTCACACGTAGCTGATGTCATTGCTTTCAGATTCGAGGGCAACATGGAGTCATATAAAAAGGTCGATATCCCTGCTGTCTGGTATCCAGATCGCTATCTGAAAGATGGAAGACAGGCAGCTTTAGAGATGCGTCAGAAGAAGGTTGTGGTGAAAGAAACACTGGAGCAAGCATCTCGCTTGGAAGATTATTTGACGTCCTATCAGATGCGTGGGCCCGGTGGAGGAAAGGTCGTGAAGGTTCAGGATCTGTTCAAAGCTTCACTCAGACATGACGAGGCCGAAATTCAGGAAGACCAGACGATCGATGACTCAGAGCTTGATGGTATTCCAACTCAGCGCCACAGCAAGGCTGCAACAATTCTCTCTAAAGAACTGCAAAAGATCATGGCGAAGATTGACAGGAAGTTGACGGGTGGGTCTCACTGTATCTCGATTTCTTTAGCTGACGCAATACAGCTTTGAATGAATCCAAAGAAAAGGCGCGAGAGGAGTTGCGACAGCTCTCGAAACTTTACACTAAGCCTTCAGATGACCCGTCGGAGCCCAAACTGCATGCTTACTCACTCCGTGGAGTCAGTATTAGCAAGAGTACCATGTACATTTGCAGAAGAGCGGAGCCAGATCTGATTGATATGGATCTGGATGATGATGGACGGAAGGCCAGTGGTGATCAATGGTGGAGGATCCACTATACTCCAATAGGATCAAGTCCTGTGACTGTAGAGGTATGTTGATTTCTTCGTTGCTGAACCGTAGCTCTGACGCACAGGTAGAAAACAACACTTGATCAGGTTCTTGAGGCTACGAAGAATGAGATTAGAAATGCAATTCTCGTGTATGCGAGCAAGTACGCAATGGACATGCAAGCCGTGGTATTGCCAAAGGCCCTAGAGGTGTGTACAATTTCTGCCTTTGTGATCAGATTGCTAACGAAACGACAGACGTTTGTTCGGTTTGACAACGCGTCCTTCAAGGTAGAGCTTACTGCACCTGAAGAGTCTCAAACCGTAGGTTGGGACACCGAAGAGTCTGTTGATACTCAGATGGATTCTTCTCAATCGGTGGGATTATCTTCTCCTGGCAAACGAAAATACCGTGGGTCTGGCGATGAATCTAACCAGTACCAACGTGTGAATATCACAGAAACAGAGCTGAGAGGAAGCGATGAATCAACAACTGTAGATGGTCACCTAGGTAATGGAGGTGGAATCATGGAAGATGTCGTGCCGACGAATGGAAAGCAGCATGATATTATTGTGGGCGTTGATCCGAGTCTGATTATGAAGGACAATGAGGGTGCGGGACAGGAGATGAAGGAACGTGGCATGATGCCGATGTTGTCGGGTCGGAAGATGAGCATGCAGCAGATGGGCACGATCGATACTATGGATTTGGATCAGGTGGTGGTGGAGGATGAGCATATTGCTGAGGAGAGCACGGCCGTTAAGCGGGTAGGATTTACGGATTGAGAACCCTGATTGGCGAGCGGGTTATAGTATCATGAAGTCGATGATACCCAGGCTACAAAAGCGTTGCGGGCATGCCAAGTTTTAACTTGAAACCCTTTGAACGAGTTTGTTGGGCCTCGATGCGGATATATTCGGGAGAGAAGCTCGGCTCGGCAAACTCCCCCCTTTGTTCCTTCCCATGGGGCTTGTACCTCTACAACCCATGATGGATCAAGACAAAGTTATTCGAAGAAGCTATTTTGTTGTCCAATCACTATTTAATTGCCTGTTTCCATTCAACCCCTTCAAAATAAGCTTTTTCCAGGGTTAACAAAATGTCCTGGTCTCTCTGCCTTGAGACATGACAGGGGTAGGTATCAGACTCGAACTTTCCTTCACGATTGCTGTCTTACCTCGATCCTTTCAACTTGTGAAATTATTTTCTCCCTATTACCATCGATGTCGCCAATGTGAAAATTTCTTCAAAATGAATCCGGCAATTTGCTTGTTTTCATCGAATGTTCTGGTACATTCCAAAGCGACCCCTCCACGCCCAGCTCCGATTATGGCGTCACACACCGCCTTCCTTGATGGCGGGGAACTTCACAACAAACCTGAACAGCGGTGGCGCCAGCCCGACATCAACCCACCTACCTTAGACACTAATCAACACTTAAAGAACATCCAGAGCTCTTGTTGCCTCTAAAGACGTGTCTCGAGTCATTGGCCAATTGCGTATCCACAATCCCGACGCCCATTGCCTGGTCATTCGGACAAAGACAGACAAAGAATCCCAGCAATTGGGAGCGAACAATCACAAGATCAGCCGTTAATACCGGCAAAGGCGACACCGATCCGACAGAAGCACAACGAACGATTCAGCAACTTTCGAGGATATTCTACAACTCGACAAGATTCTTCTTAGTTTTGTTTCTAGCTAAAAGCGACCCGTCTACGTTAAAGGCTTAACGATTCGAAGTCGCTCGTCTGCACAGTAGAAGCTCGACCACCAGGACAAAGACATTATCCTGAGTCGTCACCGTACAACCCTGCAGCCATGGTAGCAGAAACCAAGCTCTACGATGTACTCGGCGTCAAGCCAAACTGCAGCGATGATGATATAAAGAAGGCATATAAGTAAGTTCCTATTATCCCCTCCGTACCCCTCCCCCTAGGTCCGACAAGCAAGCTAACATCATGCTAGGAAAATGGCATTGAAGCATCACCCAGACAAGAACCAGAACAGCCCAGAATCAGCAGAGAAGTTCAAGGAGGTCTCGCAAGCATTCGAAATTCTCTCCGACCCCTCAAAGCGAAAAACCTACGATCAATATGGCCTCGAGTTTATGTTGCGTGGTGGTCCACCACCTCCCGAGCCTGGCTCCGACGGCGGATTCTCAAGTGGAGGAGCAGGCAGTATGCCCGGTGGCTTCAACTTCGGCGGAGCTAATAGCATGCCTGGCGGCGGTGTCCGCTACGAGTTCAGCAGTGGTAGTCCAGGCGGTGGAGGCTTCAGCTTCAGCAACCCGGAGTCGATATTCAGTGAGTTCCTGCGGGGACAATCTGGCATGGGTGGTGGAGATGGTTTTGAGGATCTCTTCAGTGGCGGGGGAGGAATTCCGCGAGCGAGACAGAACAGCGGACGCCCGAGACCGGCATATAGCTCTGAGTCGAGGCAGAGAGCCCAGACTCCAGAACCCACAACAGTGGAGAGACCCCTGGAGGTGACGCTTGAGGAGCTGTTCAATGGCACCCACAAGAAGATGAAGATCAAGCGAAAGCTGTTTGATGAGGTTACCGGTAAGAGAACCACGCAAGAAAAGGTTTTGGAGATGGACATCAAGCCTGGATTGAAAAAGGGCAGTAAGATTAAGTTCAAGGGTGTTGGAGACCAGGAGGAGGGTGGTCAGCAAGATCTACATTTCGTTGTTACAGAGGTGCGTTAATTTCTCCGCTTCTTTCTCTACATTGATATACCAGCATGCTGACTGAATTCACAGAAACCACACGCACTCTTCACCCGCGACGGTGACGATATCCACTACACAGTCGACTTGGATCTTAAAGAGGCTCTCACGGGCTGGAAGAGAACAATTACCACGATCGACAGGAAGCAAATCAGCCTCGACAAAGCAGGCCCCACGCAGCCCGGCAGCAAGGAAATCTATCCGAACCTCGGCATGCCCTTGAGCAAGAAGCCAGATACGAGAGGTGACTTCATCGTGACGTATAATGTGAAGTTCCCGACTAGCTTGACATCAAAGCAGAAGGAAGAGTTGAAGAGGATTCTTTAGTTCGCTGGGCTGTGTTCTCGACAATGGGGGGATAGGGTGGAGGGGAGTGATGCGATGAGAGAAGACATTGGAGCAAAATGAGAAACATGAGCACGAAGCAAGCGAAGCAGGACGTTATGATTGCAATAATTTCTTAGAACTGGGGCATCTTGTGTGAGGTCTGGAGTCATGGGATCGACGGGAACGAGCATTTGCGTTCCTTTTTCAAACGGTGTTTGGCGAAATGGGAGTGAAAGGGAGTGAAACGTGAACATGCGAACAAAGGAATGATGCATACGTGGAATGAATGACAGATGATTGGTGATGGGGTGGTGATATGAGGGGATACGTACATAGGTGCGAGGAAGGGGATTTCCTTTCTCTTCTACTGTAGGTTCTTAGAATGATATGCGTTAGTCGTGACATTTGTTTCCATCGGATGTCACTCTGAATGTGATAGTTGCGAGAATGATTATCGGATGGTGAAGTTCATTGTAAAGTACCGGAATAAGCTCGTACTATAGCAAATGTCAATTCTCAACGGACTAGCCAGAGCTGGTACATATAGCAAACTATGAATTTTGATGTCCCAGAAAGGGCTGGTACATTTACCAGACGGTGAATTTCATTGTCACGTATAGAATTGGTACATCCATTATCTCTAAATCTCAATGTCCCGAACTCAACTTGTATAATCACCCCCTTCTAGTATAATATATTACAAAGCGCCCCCAACAAGCCCCACAATCCACATCGCGATCCTCACCTGCAAGCCCACCCTCCTCTCACTCCTCGCGAAATCATCTCTCGTCACGACACCAGCATACTCCCCAAGATGATCCTTCTCTTCTTTTAATCGCTGTTGGAGGGAAGGATCAGAGGTTATGATGCAGGCGCCGGCTTCGAGATCGAGGGCGTAGGAGCGCTGTGTGTAGTTGCTGCTGCCGACTACTGAGATGCTGACTCCGTCTTTTTCTGGTGAAGATGGTGAAGGTGGAGAGAGTGAGGAGGGAGAGGGGACCGAGATCCACAGCCCTTTGGCGTGGTACGTCCACCCTCCGTCTTCCCCCACCGTTCCACGTCTCCATTCCTTGAGTCCAATGTCTGCTTTCCTTCCCTCTTTTTCAGCGCGCTCTAGAAATCGACGCGAAAGTAATGTGTACGCTGGGGGAAGTAGTCCAGATACGCCTTTAGAGCCGTAGAATCCATTGGCTTGTTGAGAGGCGGTGATTACGGTGTTCTGGACGGAGGCGGTGCGCAGGAGGAGGTTAACGAGGAAAGGAGACGGGTTGAAGTAGCCTGCTGTGAATGTCCAGCTTGAGGTTTTGTATTGTGGTTGGGAAAGAGTGGTTAAAATGGAGGACAGAGCAGGCGCTTCGGTTGAAGAGGCGGTGGACGGGGTTGAGAGGGGGAAGAGCTGGGTTAGGGAGAGGAGGGGGTAGATTGTTGTATTCGTTCCTTTGCTTCTCTCGGAAGAAGTTGTGGAGGCGGATGATGAGGAATGGGAGGGGACAGCTGGGGGTTGGATGAGTGGTAATAACACGGCGGAAGAGTGCTTTACGTATGCCCGTGGTGAGATTAACGGCGAAGGCGCAAGGTTTGAGGCTGGCCAGGAAAGGGTGTATCCAGCTGGTTCTTGAGCCAAGGGATTGACGAGGAATGAGAGGTGCGAGACGGCATCGTGGATGGAGTGGAAGTAATCTGTTATTTCTTTGGAGATGAAGACGTGGTATCTATCCTGGCGGTTGGTGAAGTAGTCGGTTGAGAGATTGGCGCCTGAGAGAATTATCTCATCATCAACCCCGTACAACTTCATGTGCTGTAATCCCCATCCTTCGTTTATCCTCTTTGGAATGTACTTCTTTCGCAGTCCAGTCAGGTTCGGCGTGTGGTACATGCGGATTTCTACTCTTGCTGGGCCAAACTCGGTAACCAAAGGTGCTAATAAGGAGGCACATGATGGGTCGGGCGATTCTCGGGTCCCTCGAAGGGCATCTGTCAGAATGCTGAGTTTTAATCTTGGCTTAGCTCGGAGAGCTTGCTGAAGTGTAGAAATCTAGTCCCTGTTAATGGGAATTCACAATGAAGGCCCGGACAAATACAAGCTCATGTTCTGTTTTCCCTATGTACAATGTAGATAGAAATATGCGGCTCTCTGCTCCCAGTATTTTGGCCTACTTCCATCAGCACATATTCCTCTTTAAATTCCTGGTGCTGCCCACCTTTAAGGTCTCGTAAAACTCCGATGGCGTACGCAAGATCTGTATCTGCGACCCTTCAATCTCAAATTTCGGTGCTATCCTATCTAACTCGCTCGTAAAAGCTCCCAGCATCGAAACCTGCGAAGCTCCATCAGGAGCTGTGACTGCAGAAGTGAAAGTCGAGTATCGTCGCGGTTCAGCTTGGAACAGTCGAGGTCGGCAGAGAGGTAGTCTTCGCGTGGCGGAGCATCTTGCGATACTCCTGACTATCATGTCAACTTTCTGCTCTTCAGAAGCGCAGAGAAGCGTGTTTGCCGGGGTGTGATGATTTTGGAGCGGCAGATGAGGTTGTTGGAGCTAGTATGAAATTGGACGAACCGAAGCCATCTCGATGAACCTCAACTCTCTTCGAATATTGACAGCAATTGAACAGCCGCCACCATGTCAACGATTCTGAGGTCGTTGCGCAATCTGTATAGAGTTGGTCTGAGGGTATTTAACCTATTCATTGCGTGTTTGGAAGCTTGCTGACGCTGGGTGATAGGATGCTGCGCATCAGATGCATGTGCGTCTCCACGCCCCTCCATGACTCACCACAGTATAGCTACTGATCGATGTCTTTTTCTTATAGTACCAAGGTACGAGGATTCTCGCGGATTGATGGGGGCTGGAAGCTTACGACCGTTGCAGGTGATACTAAGGCGGGCACATTGATCGCGAAGGACAAGTTTGGCAACAAATACTACGAGAACTTGGAGGAGGAATTGCCTTGTAAGCATACCGAAATGCTGTTCCGAAAGGGTGTGTATTGATGAGGAGATAGTGCGAACACGATGGGTGGATTACAAGGAGAAGGAGTTTGATCCGTAGAGTCCCCGAATTCTAGGGAAATCTAGCTTCTCGCTGACAACGGACTACAGGTCACAAATTGAGCCCGGATGGCACG
Source organism: Hyaloscypha sp. PMI_1271 (assembly GCA_021399465.1). Taxonomy (NCBI): domain Eukaryota; kingdom Fungi; phylum Ascomycota; class Leotiomycetes; order Helotiales; family Hyaloscyphaceae; genus Hyaloscypha; species Hyaloscypha sp. PMI_1271. The sequence continues at coordinate 69,657 of JAJTUS010000094.1, forward strand.
CCTGGATTTCATACATGGTTGACAAGCCACCGACTCAAGATCCAATCCTTCAGACTGGTGTAAGGCCGTGGGAGCTACCAGAGCATCGACCGAATTTCACAGCAAGCCGGGGTGCTTTCAAAACATACTCTACGTAAGTCTCCATTCAACAAATTTCTAGAATACAGTATTGATTACTTTACAGTGTTAAGCCGAAGATCAAGGCTTGGACGCCAGAAGCTGCGCCGAGGGCATAAGCAAAGAGTCATAGAGGTGGCGTTGTACATAATTGAATAGCAAATGGAGTTCTTTGTTCAATTTAGGGTTACTCAGCAAGGCAACTGAACATTGTCCAAGTATCTTCTCAGTGGCTTGATTCGGCGGAGAAGCCCATGATTCACAAACTTAGTGCAGAGGCTGTGTGCTTTCTCCCCTCGATGAGGCTGTACGGCCCACGGGCTCGCGCTGATTGGCTTACGGCTCATCTTCAACATCACTCGAGAACAACAAAGGACACCACAACATAAAAGCAAACTTAACATTCACCTTCCCTCACAACTCACGATCACAATCATGTCAAAACCACCCAAGGCCATCGAGCTCCTAGCTCTCACGCAGTTTACACTCTTCCCCAAGCTCCCAAAAGAGCTCCGGATCAACATCTGGCAGCTGGCAGCACGTGAACCTCGCATCGTCGAGATATGCCAACCCCAAGACCCCCAATACATAACCCACGGCACCGAGGACAACGACTATGAATCGAAAAACTCAGCTGCCTTCTATTCACCCACAGCTATCCCAGTCATCCTACGCATAAACCGCGAGTCACGGGCCGTCGCACTCGAGAACTACAGCCTCTCATTCCCTCACGGTTCCCATCCCGCTCAGATATATTACAACCCTTTCGTCGACACCCTCTACTTCCCCGCCTGGTGTTTTCAATACAGCATCTCCCACTTCGAGACCGCCACCCCTCCCGAAATCAAAGACACGATCCATCACATCGCAATTGACAACCTGATCTGGTTCTCAGGCTGGGAGGATGGCACTATCAACAACCAGATCCAGATCGACAAGTTCAAGAATCTAGAAGAGTTTCTATTGGTTACGAGGGAGTCGGACGAGTCGGGTTGCGGTTGCTGTCACGAGTTTTTTGAGGGGCCAGAGAAGGGCGTCCCTGAGTTTGCGGAGGTTGAGGATGGGAATGAGGGCTCAAAGGGGTATTTTGAAAAGGGGGTTAAGGATTGCTTGGTGGAATTTGGGAAGATTAAGGAATTGGATGCTGAGTGGAATGCCCCAGAGGTCAGATTTGTCCAGCTTAAGAGAAATGGGGTTCTGGTTTGAGGGTTGTGCGATCTACGATAGGTCTTTCCGCAATCCATTGCTTGAGTCATTGCAAGATTCATTGAGATCGCTCTGAAGACTGACTCGAACTTCTTATTTAGCCTTTCCCGTCATCCTCTTAGCATGGTCAGTCCATGAGAATCTGAATCGCTACTTGCAAACATGCATCACAGTCCCGCTAGCTAAAACCAGTCATTTTCTTTGCTGATCTCGAGCCAGGTTTTTTTGCTTTCAAAATTTGTAGCTCTTAGGGTCGGTCACATTAAATCTCACAGCAGCGGAGCTGCAGAGTAATCTCTGTCAAGTAAATGACGAATATCGTATCTTTCGACGATTAATAGATTTTAGTTGGAATGGATACCTTTTCGAGACGGTTAATATATATGTTGTTGTCTACTTAGTCTCTAGAATCATCTGCCGGCCTTCGAAAGTTGTTGTCAGATCATGGATGGACGTCAAAGTTGATAGTTCGTGACTACCTTTACAACGCTTTGCTTTAGTGGGAAGACGCGTTAAAGACGAAGTGTCACAGTGGTTTTCTTGTGCTCGAGATGGGAGTACAAAGGAATATTGCTGTAGGTTGCGTTAATGCCCGTATATGAAGACCGGGTACTTGTCAACGGCCTGTTGCAATCAACTCAGCCATCTATTTTGACTTATTTAAACAGGTTTCTTCGCTTATTCTTCGGGTTCGCTGCTCTTTCACACTTCGAAGTTCGAAGGATCAATGTTTTGCTAATCTAATCACTCTGATTTGATGAGATTTCCGGAAGCCTTTTAATTTTGTTTACTCCACGTAGGTTCGGCGCTGCCGGTTCAGGCAAGAAGACCTCGCTTCGTCCAGGGGCTGCTTTTTGACCTCGCTCCTTTCTCCCTCTTTTACCTCAACTCGCAACTCTCTTTCCTACTAACTTCACCCCAACTGATCTTCCCTCTTTCCTCCCTCCTTTTCCCACACCCCCTCGCTCGGCCCTTTCGGGTCTCGCCATGCGCCATCAACCCTTCCCGCTTTACAGGTCTCGCCGCAAGTGAAAATGCCTCGTCGCACAGCCTATTTGGAGCCCAAACCTTCGATCTGCTATTCTAGGCTCGATCCTCTTAATTGTTGCGACGGGGGTCCCTCTAGATTACACCGCATGATTGAGATGCGGGCATAAGCCCGGTTTCAGCTCTTCGCCCTTTCCTTGCCACTGCACCATCACGATTCACAAAACTCTCAATACCGTTAACAAAGCTACGGCAGAATTATCATCCCAGATCCCTCAGCTCTTGGTAGAGCTTATTTCCCCTAGCGAATTTTACTAATTACAATCACGGTGATTTGCTTTGAAGTCGTAACAGAAGAGTAGAGGGACTTGATAGAAATTAGCAAAGAACGAGGGGTCAGATGCGCCATTTACACACAGCACGACACTTATCCACCAACAGCTGCAGAATTGGGGCCGCAGCTAGTTGTCGCCAGGCCCCAATCTCCCTTGCCGCTGGGGCCGTTCACCGATCGGAGGCTCAATGAGACGCGTAGCCATGACTTATTTTTCTCGACCAACGAATCTAAGATGCAGGATTCACGATAAACTGGAGTGGGCGGTTTCGGCATCCTACGGGCGCGACTTTTTGGTGCGGTAGCACAAAGGCCATGCAAAATTTGTGGGCCTGCCCTAACCAGTAGCTACATGCCTACTCCATTCAGCTCCTCGCAAGCTCATAGAAATCGGGCAACTGGACAATATGCAAGACAACGTGTGTGGCTAGCGAGGGCCAAACCTTTGGCTTGAAACCGGTCTACTAAATGTAAGCAAACCAGAATGGTAAATTAGATGTGCAGCCTTCAAGCTACATACCATTCTCAATACGAGGTCAGTACAACAATGACTTTATTGCTTCTCATGCGGCTGTCAGCCACACCAGATTTTGAAGCATCAACCCATGCCTTATCACTCTCAAGACGAGGTCAGTACAACAATGACTTTGTTGCTTCTCATGGGGCTGTCAGCCACCCCAGATTTTGAAGCATCAACCCATGCCTTATCACTCCCAATACGAGGTCAGTACAACAATGACTTTATTGCTTCTCATGCGACTGTCACCCACCCCAGATTTTGAAGCATCAACCCATGCCTTATCACTCTCAATACGAGATCAGTACAACAATGACTTTGTTGCTTCTCATGCGACTGTCACCCACACCAGCTTTCGAAGCATCAACCCGTGCCTTATTACTCTCCCTTTCAAATCTCTGCTTGAAGTAATCTTACCACTTGAATTTTGCTAAGATATTCTATCCAAATGCCTGCAAATCAATCTCAAGAGCAATTACTCCTGCCCTACCTGGAGCCGATATCAGAAAGCAGAAATTACTGCCGCAGCACCTCTCTTCGCGGTAGTTGGTCCCTTTCTGGCCCCTTGCTTTTGCCTTTAGATACCGTCACAAGTGGTCAGATAGCGTCAGGCTGAGCTGCCTATTTCGGGAGTCACCCTCGTCTTCAATTTAATGAAGGCTGCAGTGGTGGGCTGGCTCCAACACCAGCTGCTTTGCGATTATTGGTTGCTATTTCGGTGATACTCATGCATATATTTGCCTTGTTCCGCCTTTTGCGAACAGCAGAGGACATCAGGCTGAGGCATACTTATGGACTTAAGAGCATGGGAGGGCGAGTTACGGTCCATCTATCTTCTCCTCAAGTCCTTTGCATTCTCATTTCAGCACCGCTTTGCACCATGTCAAATCCATCCTCTACCCATCACAGTCAGATAGGGCATGGTCCGCCAGAGATCACAGCACAACGGGATGATCTCGAAGTGGCTATCAAGTCCCTTTCGCGGGGCGAAAAAGCCGTCTTACAAGTCATCGATGCGCCATACGACGGATCAAAACCGCAGGTCCTTGCGGTGTTTAGCTTGAGCGACAACATCGCTGAGGGAATGAAAAGTCTTCCGCCACATGGTAGTGGGACTGCAAGGATTTTAGATGTCACTACCCATTCTGATTTCATCATCACCGGCCTCAGAGATACGAAGGGTCCGGAGAGAACACGGCCAGCTAGAGAAGTCTTGATAGAGTTTCTGCAAGATACATATACGAAGCAAGATACATATACGAAGCAAGATACATATACGAAGCAAGATACATATACGCAGCAAGATACATCTACACAGCAAGATACATCTAAGCAGCCATTTGAGGAACGGCGAATTTTCAGATGGCTCAATGATCCGCTTCTCGTAAACGACATCGGGAGCATATCCTCCCAATGGTCTCAGCGTTTGGGCGATGGTGATACAAAATTTTATCGCCTTGTCAACCGTACGAGCCTGCAACAGGATCCTTTGGATTATGACCTCCATCCAAGAGACTCATACTTGACTTGTGCGCAAGATGCGGATGGCCGGTTGATAGGTGAGTGTATTTGATTAATTATTTCGTCTCCTGTTGCTTACAAGCCTCCAGCCATCATAGTGAACGAAGTCTGGTCCGGGCAGACGTTTCACATAAACAAATCTCAAAATAACGATATCGGTTTTGATAATCCACGCAGTATTTCGAGTATACTGGCTGGGATTAGTTGGACCTCCCTCTCGGACGGGTCCGTCGACACTTTCGCCAAACTCTTGGTCCTGGACTTCTTTCTTGCGTCCATTTATTTGCAGCCCGTGGATTACTATGGACGCCTGATCTACTCAGAATTGCCCGAAAAAGAAGTCCTAAAGCTTTCGCTGACCAAAAACCCTCATCTTCAAGTTCCGTTAGGCCTCTTCGAACCTCGCCTATCTGCTAAGAGCAGGGAGGCGTTCAAGGAAATAGAGCACGCCGAAGGCATCCTTAGGAGTGTTAAGAACTTGGTGGATTCCATTGATTATGTGGTCGCAGCTCTCAAGCCAAATAACACCGCAGACACAGAGCAGCCTGTCCGCGAAGACTGGGAGAGACGCATGCACGTGCTAAACGGACTGTGCAAAGAGCGCAGCAACAACGCGCAGAGGGCCCTAGAGGCTCTTAACCGCCAGCTGGACTATCTGACGAAGAGGCACGCCATCCGCGAAGCCAAAGCGATCAAAATTCTGACAATACTGGCCTCCTTGTATTTGCCCTTGTCACTCTCGGCCTCCGTGCTGGGCATGCAATTCCCGTTCAAACAGATAGCCCACACCCAAACGCAAAGCGCCCAGAACTTGGAAGGAACAAACTTGCTGTTCGACTTTTTTGGCGTATTCATTGGGCTCGCCACCTCCACTATATTCATCCTCTATGCCATTAGACTCGGACTTTGGCTCAAATCAGAGGGGCTGGGTTTGATTTCGAGGAAGCTCAGCGGGCCGTTCTCCATATTCTACTATGGAAGGCGGTGGCGCTTTGGTGGGCGAGGAGGCCAAATTTTCGAGCTCATCCAGGTACTCACTGCGTGGTGGATCGGCGCCGGACTTTGCGTCACGCTTCTGGTGATATTCCTCGTTGGCATGCTGAGATCGGCCCAAAACGCATGGGATACTGCAAAATGGATGTTCACGACGTATCTTGCTGTTAGCGGGGCTCTCTTCTTGGGCTATCTCATTATTTACGGGTCCTTGTACTGCAAGAGGCTTCGGCGTCGATAGACATGGTGCTCTCCTCTTATTAAGCCTGGTTCGAAGTCGTTTGCTACTTTGTTCGGAGATTACAAGCTGGCTTATACTCTTAATAATCATGTTACGAACACACTACAATCGATGGCCTGAGACTCGGCGGGCAGGACTGCACAGAGAACCATCGACGGAGGTCACGTGATCAATAATCACGTGACGGAATTCAAGGAACAACGACGGACTCCATGGGGCAGGCGAGACTCCTAGACACAAGGGACTGTATAAGTAGATAGCCTTTTTGTAGATAGGAGCCTTGTGCTCAACTTCATTGACAGTTTTTACCCTACATGACTTCTTGACTAATCTATTGTTATCTCTGTGCTCCCTATGTAAGAACTCTCAAGACCCTTGTGCGATAGACACGTAAGTCTTTGGTTCAGGATACCCGTTACAAATCAGTTCACTTGCGTCTATATATACGAGTTAGGCATTACAGCACTAAAAATGGAAAACAGAACAGAGGAGAGGATGGACGGAGGAGTCTAATGCGGTCGCGCCATATGCCTGAGGTGTGCGGTGACTAGTTCTAGAGTTGGGGTGCGGGAGTATTGAGCGTTCAGTTAGCTGGCCCTGTGGTGGTAGTTTTATCTCTTGCCCTGTGACTCCCGTCACGTGTCGCATTCTTTATTAGGGACGCTGGCGCGCTTCATGTGAGGGGCACCCGTTCGTACCTTCCACAAGTTACCACTGGTGGTTTGTGAAAGCGATCTGGCCATACTAGCGAATTGGCTAAGTATTTTACAAAGTAAATTTGCATACAATAGAATTCGAAATTGGCATCAGTTCCGCACACTCTATAATTTGTATTTTGGACCCATATTTTATGCGGCACCAACCATCTATATAGCCCCTCGTCCGGTAGAAACTGTCCACGCTAGCAGGGGGGCCTGGCTCAGGGCGAAAACGTGTGCCTTTGCTTAGAAACCTATTAGTCATCTATCGCCTTTTCGCCCTGAGCCAGGCCCCCCTGCTAGCGTGGACAGTTTCTACGGACGAGGGGATAACCAGCCAACTTTACATCCCTGTATTCGCTTAATTCGTCTGCCACGTGAAGTAATGATATCTGCCTAAGGACTTATTTACATCGCCAGTTATCGGCATTGCGCTACTGCCTCACGTGAAAATAATATAAATTTTATTATTTTGCTCGGGCAAGACTGCAAATCTAAGTACATACTAAGCAATTAGTCAAAAAATTTAATGCATATTCAATTATGCATTCGTGCATAGATACACCATTATGTCACGTGCAGGAGAAGCCAGACCAGTGTATTTTAAAACTAATCACCAATCTTTGCTCACCGCCTTGTGTTACCATGCTAATGAGAGGCACTCCCGCTCTGCAGTACAAAGGAGGTTCCGAGTGGCATGATATTTTGAGGGGCCTCTCGCTAGTAAATCGAGAAGGCTAATTGGATTACCCCCAACATTGAGAGGCCCCTCCCGAAGTTTAGAGTGGCGTGATATTTTGAGGGGCCTCTCGCTAGTAAATCGAGAAGGCTAATTGGATTACCCCCAACATTGAGAGGCCCCTCCCGAAGTTTAGAGTGGCGTGATATTTTGAGGGGCCTCTCGCTAGTAAATCGAGAAGGCTAATTGGATTACCCCCAACATTGAGAGGCCCCTCCCGAAGTTTAGAGTGGCGTGATATTTTGAGGGGCCTCTCGCTAGTAAATCGAGAAAAGCTGATTGGACTTGTATCACCCGCTTTGCGTGATATTTTCGGGGGCCACCCAAGCTCTAAATGGCAATGCTGTATTTGAACTCTGGGTTTCTTCGAGACTTCATATTTCTCTTCTCATCCGCATCTAACTGAACCTTCATTTATGTCCTAACACACCTTATTAAAGTTCACTTTAATCCATCTACCAATCTTCCTCAGAACACTTCCTGTTTTAGCTCCCCTTTCTTCTCTCTTTCTTTTGCCAAATCCAAAATCTTTAGCCACTAATGGATTACTCACGACTCTTCGGGTTCTCTATTGAACCCGATCCCTTTTCTTAATATGACCCTGTCTAGGCAGTTTTGGGATCCAAATAACAGTCACTGTGGTGAGTCTGCATTCCCAGACGGCAATAGTATCGACTCCAACTGGATAGGGCAATCCCTTAACGACTTTGATACGGGAGGAGATTCATTGGGACTCAACAATGAATTATGGGCAACTCAGATGTTCATAAGCCCGAATACCAACTGGGAGGGAAGCTTTCCGCCAGACGACACACAGCAGCTTGATTCACCAGTAATGAATATGTCTTTACAGAATTTTCCACCACTTTCGAATTCGCCGTTATCCAATTCTTCACCATTCGAAGCTTTACCATCAATGTCAACGTCAATTTCTCAATCACTACTCGTACCTTCTTCGACCCCAGATATTCAACCATCGCCCTCCTCCTTGCCTTTTACCAAGTCTCCCCATCTCTGTACCATATGCCGGCCTAATCGATTATTTCCCAACTCCCAAGGACTGAGGTACGTCTTCTCCTTATAATACACCGAATATACTAACATAGCCAGACGCCAAATGAAAATTCACAATAAACGCATCTCATGTTTATCCCCTACATGCAACGCGCGCTTCGCAGAAAACAGAGACATGCACCGCCACGTTTCCGTGCACCACCATGAGCTCGTTTCTTCTCAACTCTATACATGTATAGAACCCGGATGCAAGTACGCGTTGCTAGGAAATGGGTTTAGACGAAAAGATAATTTGAAGCGGCATTTAAAGAATGTACATGGGAGGCTGACGTCTTTATCGAGTCGTTTTTAAATTTCGTTTTGGCCATTTATAATGTACGATTAGAGTACTTGATTTGCTTACGGTATGAATTGAATGTTCTGCGATCGATTAAATTCCTCAGGCAGAAGCTTTACTTTTGCACGTGGTATTGCAGAAATGTCGGCAATGGCGACATTTCCACATCCTCAGGCAAACGTCCACAGTTTCACGTGCAATACCTCAAAGCAGGGGAAATAAGCGAACGCAGGGACCTTTGGAATGGTCTGCATAAAGTGTGGGTCAAAAATAAAATCATTGAGTGTTCCGACTGAAGCCGATTTCGAACTCTACTGTAGGAGGAGGGAGGTACTTCTGGCTGGCCTGGTGGGCTGGTCAGTGCATGAGGCTTGGTGACCAACCGTGGATGTGCCTTCCTTAGCGAGATACACTACTGTAGCTGTACATATTGCTCTGTGCACACCTACTCTCAATACAGTACAACATCATCCCCCATTTATCTGGTACTGGTATGGCTAGATCGCTTTCACGAACCACTACGGAGTAGTGGTACTTGGAGCTTGGCAGCTCCGCAGTTAAAATTCCAGCCACACCGCCTTTATTCTGCCACCGCCTTTCCGCTTCCACAAATCTGCGGAACAAAACTCCTCTCAAATGCCATATTTTCAAAACAACAAAATCAGAAGCACGAATGCTAAGGCTTGCGAGCAAAGCTCGAAGATATATTGCCATGGCGGCGAAACCTCCAAAGGACCCATTACTCCTGGTCCTAGGCGCCACAGGCACTGGCAAGTCTCAGGTATGAAGCTTTCTTCCGCCTTCCGTTCAAGCTAACAGCTTCACAGCTTGCTGTCGACCTGGCAAAAAGATTCAATGGTGAAATTATCAACGGCGATGCGATGCAAATGTACGATGGTCTACCCATCATCACGAACAAGATCACGATCGAAGAGCAGCAAGGAATTCCACATCATCTGCTTGGCTTTATTGCACTGAACGAGGAGCCATGGAGAGTGGGCTTGTTCAAGAAGAAAGCGGGACAGATCATAAGGGAGATTCGTTCGAGAGGGAGGCTGCCGATTGTGGTTGGAGGGACACACTATTACACGCAGTCTCTGCTGTTCGAGGACTCACTGTTGGGGAAACTGGACGAGGGGGAGGAGCAAGACAGTACGGCATATTCAAACGAAGAGGTTTTAGAGAAGTTTCCGATTATTGGAGGGTCTACGGAAATTATGATCGAGCGTTTGAGGGAGGTGGATCCTGTGATGGCGGATCGATGGCACCCGAAGGACAGACGAAAGATCCGACGGTCTCTAGAGATATTTCTGACAACTGGGAGGAAAGCGTCGGAGCTCTACGCCGAGCAGAAGAAGCGAAAGCTTCATGGGGACGTTGAGAACGGTAATTGTACAAATCTCGTGGGCGATGGTTCGACCCTCTTATTCTGGGTACACGCTGAGTCAGAGACTCTGAAACAACGGTTGGACACTCGAGTTGACAAGATGGTCGATACTGGCCTTTTGGGCGAAGTCAAATCGATGGCGGGTTTTCTAAAGGAGCATTCACAAGCAGGAAGTCCAGTAGACCGAACTCGCGGCATCTGGGTCTCAATCGGCTGGAAAGAATTCGAAGCTTATCTTACGGCTTTTGGGACCGGGACTACTTCTCAAGAGGATCTGCTGAAGCTCCATGAAGTGTCTATTGAGCAAACGAAGGCCGCTACCCGCCAATACGCGAAGCGTCAAGTCCGATGGATTCGTTTGAACCTGATGACAGCTTTATCGGACGAGAATGCTCTGAATAAGCTGTACCTTCTTGATGGAACAGACATCAATCGATGGACAGAGGTTGTCTCAGACCTTGCTATCGATGTTGCTGCCAGGTTCTTAGAAGGCAGCGAAATGCCTCCTCCTCATGAGCTGTCTCAGGCAGCTCAAAATATTCTGGCCCCAACTGACGGTCTCGATGAAAAACCCGACGTATGGTTCCGTCAAGAATGTGAGGTATGCCATATGGTAGCCGTCAACAATATTCAATGGCAGACTCATCTCAAAAGTCGTCGTCATCGTGCGCTGGTCAAGAAGAAGCAGAAGAACGAAGCAAGTGGTAGGTCTTCCCATCTGAAGGATGACAGCATCTCGGTAGAGGATACGCCTTGAGTAGGCTACGAACAGCTATTTGTACTTTTCCGTATGATGCAGCTAAATCGCGCATCGATGCACGGCCACAATAGTCTGGGATGCCGGACCTCAGCCTTATCTTGCCCGGGTAATCCTCGCCGAGCTTGTCGGCGAACCTGAAGTGGCTGGTATGGTTCCAAGAGACCGAAGCATCAATGTCCCGCTCAGCCTTACCGGAGAATTTCTTGCAACAAGGCAGGTCAACTTTGGAGTCAGGAATCCCAAAATCTACTCAAGATTTGGAACTGGATAATAGGCACAACAAAGAGGCAGCTCTAAATTCTCTTGGAGATTCACAAATCGCTTGTAACTGGCCTGCGACAGTACAAAGAAAGCCATATATCGCGCATACCACAATTTCGGCGCACTCAATATTTACTTGTCCAAGATTTGTTCCTCGCAACCTTGCTTTATCTTTATAACAAGTTCTCAAAGACGGCTTCAATATTTTCAGAACAGTGGTTTGAGAACGCAATCACAATATGAGACAGTCCTTCCTCCTTAAGTATAAAATGTTCAGGTCAGAGTTCCCAAAACGACTTCTCCTCACAATCCACAGTTCCATCTCTCAAATAACCACAGCATCATACTTTACTTTCCAAACTCAAGTATCACTTGCACCCAAGCAACCCAACCTAACCAAAGCAAACACATCACACAATGTGTCAAGTCCATTTCCCCCATTTTACCGGCTGCAGCTGTACCTTCGACAATCCACCACCTCCTCCCGTCGGCTTCTCCATCGGCTTCACCAGCTGCGGAGGTGCGATCCAACGTGGCGAGAGTGCTGTAAATTGCACCAACCCTGGCCTCTCGCGCGGCGCGGACTATAAGAAGAGTGGCAATTGTCCAACGTGCAAGGAGGAAAAAGATCCATCTGCTGAAGATCGCAAGGATCCCGAAGATAAGAGCCGTCGAGATGGTGGTGGTGGGAAGGAGGGGGAGGATGGGTGGACGACTGTGAAAAAACCGACAGAGTGGACGGCTGTGAAGAAACCGACTGCTTGACGACTTGGCATCTTCCAAGTCGTCTCCTTTTCTTTTGTAATGTGAGTTCAGAGAGGCTCATTCAACATGAGCTGCTTTCCTTTTTGTGAAAGGCCAGATCTGATGTTTATTTAACATGAGCTGGGTGTCTGGTTATGATTCCTTGAGACGATATCAATAATGAAAGTTTCTTCGGGTAAATCAAGGATAGATCGAGATATCTTTGTCCCGAGAAACATAAGTTTTTGCAGTAATACAATGGCATTATCTCCGATTTTGTTTCCCTTCTAATTCTTCCGTGACATTTTTCTTTGCTAAGAGTCTACTCTTCTAGTTCCACAGAGAAAACTTTTGGACAGTATTTGAATGCCGTGTCGACTTGAACTGAACCATCTAAACCCCAGACTTACACAGTGGCCATTTTTATTACTCCATGATGAGTAACGATATTTGAGCAACATGTGATCTCAAAATAAGTGAATTTCTCAATAATCACAGATCACCAGATAGGAGAAAACTTTGGATGAGAAGAAATCTTGAATCTGCTCGACCCCTGACGGCCCCGCCACTCGCTTAGAGTTCATGCGTCGATAACCGAGACTAGAAACGCTTGTTTGATGAGCCAGCCAGCACACTTCGGGAAACTCCAAACTGCAAAATTCAACATCATCACTGATCTTTCTCTGTTCTCACCGCCGAGGAAAGGTTGACAATTTCGTGACACATTCTCCCCAACAACTCCTGTTCATTGAAAATTTTCCATTACGTCACCTAGCAGCAGAGCTCTGATCTGCCTGGGAGAGATTCAAATCTTGTGCCTGGGGCTGAGCCGGTGGAGCAGCCATCGAAGCCCCGCGCCACGATGTTAGCGCCACCACCGACACAGCTGTCGCCAGGGCAAGTCAAAGTTTCTCTATGAGCGATTAATCTTTCAGCCCTATTCAAATTATCGAATCCTAGCTGGGCTGCTTGTCCTTGACAGCTTTCCGTTGGGACCAGACCTTCCTGCCGGTTCCCATCTTCTTCCTAAGCCCTGGATCAGCCCAATTGGCTTGGAAGTTGGAATGGGAGGCTCCCTGCAATCGTGGCGTGTCTGAGAATCCGAGAATCGAATGAAAGATCCACGGTAATTTGCTAGTCATTGATTGACACATGCTCGAGGAGGGGCAAGTAGCCTGGCTTCAGGCAGCTTCGTCGAAAAGTATTTCGGCCTCGCCTGGCTACAGTCGTAGCTGCATATTAGGAAGCACTCCTGCTCAGACTCTCTCTTGTCACGTCCTTCCCATTTCTTCACGAGCACATATCTCTACTAGGTAGCTATCCACTTTCCCATTCGCTCTCGAGTGCGGTTTTGAGGTCATCTACCTCTCCCGCCCCAAGCGCATCTCGTCGCACATCCGCCAGCAATTTGCTTCCAACAGTCGCAATGGCTGATAAAGTAACGTTCGAGTCTACCGCCCAGCCAGGCGATGCAGTTTTCCAACCCACCCCACGCCCTGGCGCGACGATCAGGTTTGACAGTGTCGGCGATGAGGAGGCCGGGAGGCGTGACACCGTCCTCAGATTGTCCCGAACTGCTTCGAACATATCATCCACATCAATTGGCTCCATGTCAAGCAGAAGACGTCGAAATTCAATCGATCCCGCAACAGCCTTTCCGATCACTTATAGAACCGTCTCGTACGCCATCGAAGAGACGAAAGAGAAGGAGCGCGTTGAGGCAGTAAAGGCAAAGAAGGATGCTGCTGCAGAGCTGGGTGATTTGCAATGGCACACTTGGTCCGTCAATGAGGTCGAGACTCGACTTTCAACATCCCTTAAGCAAGGTCTTTCCAAGGAGCAAGTCGAGCGAAAGCAGAAGGAGTTCGGAAAGAACACGCCCTCCAAACCGCCGAGCGATTTGTTTTCACGAGTTATGGGATATATGTTTGGTGGCTTTGGCTCTGTTCTGCTGATCGGTGGTGTTCTGGTTACGATCACCTACAAACCTCTCGGAAACCCAAATCCTCAAATCGCGAACTTGGCACTGGCCATTGTTCTTTATGCCGTTTTCGTTATTCAAGCATTATTCAATGCTTGGCAAGATTGGTCTTCTTCTAGGTAATATTTTACATTGTTCTATTCATCTCCCGAAACAACCAAGACTGACATCTTCCAGGACTATGGCCTCGATTTCCGGAATGTTGCCAGATAACTGCTCTATATTGAGAGACGGAAACCGTGTCGAGACAGCTGCAGTTGATTTGGTTCCTGGTGATATCCTTTACATCAAGTTTGGCAACAAACTTCCAGCAGATGTTCGATTCATCGAAGTTTCTTCAGATGCCAAATTCGACCGATCTATCCTTACTGGGGAGTCTCAGCCGGTCCCCGGATCTATCGACTATACGGACAAGAACTACCTTGAAACCAACAACATCGGTATGCAAGGAACCCATTGCATCTCTGGTACTGCCATTGGTATTGCCGTTTCGACCGGTGACAGCACCGTCTTTGGCAAGATCGCTAGATTGACGAACACCCCGAAGACTGGCATGACTCCTCTGCAAAAGGAGATTTTGCGGTTTATCATCATTATCTGTTCGTTGATGATCTTCTTCAATATCGTGGTCATTATCTGTTGGGGTGCTTGGCTGCGAAAGTCTCACCCCAACTGGATCAATGTTGCTGGTCTCATCGTCGATGTCGTGACCGTGGCGGTTGCGTTCATTCCGGAAGGATTGCCAATTGCTCTCACTGCTTCACTGACGATCACTGCCAACATTATGAAGAGCAATCAAGTCCTTTGCAAGTCTCTCAAGACGGTCGAGACTCTTGGAGCAGTCTCTGTCATTTGTTCTGATAAAACCGGTACCTTAACCAAGGTAGATTTCTCCTTCAGTTTCTCTCAACAAACGCTAATTCTCTACCAGAACCAAATGTTTGCTACTGGGTGCTCTATAGCCGCTCTCAAAATGACCCCAGTGGAAGCCCGCGACATGATGATCAAAGACGAAAAATCTAATGCGGTTTCCCAGCTTCGAGCTTGTGCTGGCCTCTGCAATGCAGGAGAATTTGACGCTGCGACAATAGATCTTCCTTTAGATCAGCGGAAAATTGCTGGTGATGCAACCGATCAGGCCGTGTTAAGATTGTCCGAGAGTTTGGGTCCAGTCCGCGACCTACAATTGCTTTGGAAGAAAACCTTCGAGTTGGCATTCAATAGCAAGAACAAGTTCATGATCCGCACCTTGGCTTTGGCAGACCCTGCTGGACTCAGATTTGCACTCGCACCCAGCGAAGCTGAAGCTTGGAAATTGGACGATCTTCTTCTGATGATAAAGGGTGCTCCGGATATCATTGTCGAGCGCTGCACTACCTACATCGGAGAGGACGGTGAAGTTCACCCGCTGGATATCTCAATGAAGACTGTGATTGAGGATATCAAGAACCAATGGTCCAGCCAAGGCAAGCGCGTCATCCTTCTCGCCAGAAAGATTCTCCCCGGCCATCAATCCATTCATTTCCCTGAGCACAATACCTTCGAATCGGAAATTACTACCCAGGCTTCCAGCGATTTGACTCTCATTGGCCTTGTCGGAATCGTCGACCCTCCCAGAACTGAGATTCCGGAGGTCGTCCGCATACTCCGCCGAGCTGGTATCAGGATCTTTATGGTCACTGGTGATTTCAAGCTCACAGCCCAAGCAATCGCCAAGGAGTGTGGTATTATCACCAATGCTCCCGACTTGGTTCATGATATCGGTATGCTCTCTAGGGATCCCGTCGAGGCAAAAGAGATCAGCCCGAATATCTCTGAGAAAGAGCTCGAGGAGATTGGCGGTCCAGCGACTTCGATTACACTCAGCGGTCCGGAATTGATCACACTCAACGATTGTCAATGGGACCAGCTTTGCAAATATGATGAGATCGTTTTTGCTCGTACTACTCCGGAACAGAAGCTTCGTATTGTGAAAGGCAGGTGCCCCAAACCCTAATGGAAATTGGAACAAACTAACAGCGTACAGAATTCCAGAAGCGTGAGAACATTGTAGGTATGACCGGAGATGGTGTAAACGACGCGCCATCCCTGAAAGCAGCAGATATCGGTATTGCACTCGGTTCCGGATCTGACATTGCCATCGAGGCCTCTGACATGGTTCTCCTTGACTCTTTCGGAGCAATCGTCGAGGCTGTTAAATATGGTCGTGTTGTTTTCGACAACCTGAAGAAGACAATCATCTACCTCCTCCCTGCCGGTACTTTCTCTGAGTTCTGGCCAATTATTACCAGCGTTATCCTCGGTCTCCCGCAGATCTTATCCTCCTTCTTAATGATCATGATCTGTTGTCTTACGGATTGTGCGGCTGCCACTGTTCTGGCGTACGAGAAGCCCGAAGCAGACGTGCTCCTACGAAAGCCAAGAAATCTCAAAAAGGACAAGCTTGTCGACTGGAAACTCATGTTCCATGCTTATATCTTCCTCGGCCTTCAAGAAACTATCTGCTCGTTCGCCATGTCATATTGGTATTGCCAGCGCAGAGGCGTCCACTTCTCTGCTCTTTGGTTGGGATATGGCGAATATCCAGCTAGCTACGATGTCAACTATGTCAATAAGGTCCTGGCCGAGGCTTCGTCGATCTACTTCGTCAACTTGGTCATTATGCAGTGGTAAGTCCCTACAGAACTCTGTTCAAACCAATAAATAGCTGACAAGAACGATTTTTAGGTTCAACCTGTTCGCAACCCGTACTCGCCGCCTCTCGATCTTCCAACAGCCACCAATCTTCAACAAAGCTACTCAAAATCTCGCGCTTTTCCCAGCTATCCTGTTCGCGCTGGTCGTCATCTTCATCTTCTTGTATATTCCGGGTCTGACTACCGCGATCAACTCGAGTAAGATCTCGGTGGAGTACTTCTTCTTTCCTGTTGCGTTTGGCATGTGGTTGCTATTTACGGATGAGGTTAGGAAGTGGTGGTGTAGGAAGTATCCTAAGGGCTTGGTTGCCAAGATGGCGTGGTAGTTCTAAGGTATCTTTTTCGTTTGGGGCAGTATGGGTGTACTGCATAGCGTGGCGTTTACTGAGGTTATTGAAAGGCGATTTTAGAACGAGGTCGGAGTGCATTTGATTAGGTGGTGTTATAGAGGATGACTACGTGTTTTCGTGGTAAAATTACAGATTATTAGAATTATAGATTTGAGGCCGGGTGGGTATTACATGTGTGGTATAGATACTGCTAGATGCTTGTCAGAGTGAGGAGGTATATGCGGACCTAGAAATATACATAGAAATCAAAACTAGTTATTCTCTGACAGGAGAAGGTCGGCACTATTCTAAAGCTGAGCTTCACCTAAAATACAATCTAAACTGAGTATCGAGCTCACTGGAGGAGTTAACCTTTCACTCGCAAATCTAGGAGAATCTCAATGTACTAGGATTTTGAGAACATTGGAGCGATTTACAACCATTCCCTTTGTTTTGCTTTTTTGTGTTTTTTTTGGGAGGGGAAAGCGCTAAATGTGCTGTTTAGAAAGTGATTGTGATTATAATGGGAGGGTAAGGGTAAGGGCGAACTCTCTATCGATGTTAAATAAAGATTAATTTGTTAAGCACGAATAAAGAAGAACTTTGAAATAGGACTGTGGAGGCTAGGAACTGTAAAAATGTTAGAATTCCAAGCACCTTTGTTCCGTCCGATTCCTAGTCCCCCTGTTCATCTGAAGTTCCAGATTTCGTCTGGAACAGTTCAGGGGTCGGAAGGCTCACCAGCCACGAATTTTCACCAGCCACCTAGGAATAGGAAGGTGAAAAGTGGTGAAATCAACGACGTGGCTTTCTCAATGGTTGCGAAAGAAAGAATTCTAGGAGCTTCTTTCCTCGCCTTCAGAACCCAGCTGAGATTTGTTCTACGATAAATTAAGCCTAGCTCAGGGGCTTTGCTGGGGCCGAGCCTTAAACAACCTGGTCACGTGTCACATTCGCCAAAGGCCACATCTTTCCGAGCCAGCACCCCAAATTTACGAAGCGAGCTCTTGACACCCAGCTTGAGATCTGTTCGAATTATTTCCTTTCGAACACATCATCACGCGCACACTCTGCGAACATAAAGCAGACTCGACGCGGCATTTCCTGTCGCTCCTTAAGCACCTTTCCCTTCTTCCACGTCTGTGAGGTTTTCAGAGACAATACCGCCAGGATGAGTGGCCGTGAGTTCCTCCTTTCCATCTCCAGCTCCACAGCCAATCTGCCATTGAGCGCCCCAAGAACAGGATGGCTGACTCTGTGCGCGTTCGCTTTACACAGTTCGATTCCTCGATCTCATCAAGCCCTTCTCGCCGATCCTCCCTGAGGTGCAGCAACCCGAGACGAAGGTTCCTTTCAACCAGAAGCTGATGTGGACCGGCTTAACGTTATTGATCTTTTTGGTCATGAGCCAGATGCCACTTTATGGCATCATGTCCTCAGATACCTCGGATCCTCTATACTGGCTGCGAATGATAATGGCGAGTAACAGAGGAACACTTATGGAATTGGGTATCACGCCAATCATCTCCTCGGGAATGGTCTTCCAGCTTCTTGCTGGCACACACTTGATCGATGTTAACCTCGACTTGAAATCGGATCGCGAGCTCTACCAGACTGCGCAGAAGCTTTTCGCCATCATCCTGTCAATGGGTCAGGCTACCGTCTATGTTTTCACTGGCCTTTATGGTCAACCTTCTGACCTCGGTGCTGGTGTTGTCTTCCTCCTCATCCTCCAATTGGTTGTTGCTGGCTTGATCGTCATTCTTCTTGATGAGCTCCTCCAGAAGGGATATGGTCTCGGAAGTGGTATCTCTCTTTTCATTGCGACCAACATCTGCGAGTCCATTGTGTGGAAGGCATTTTCCCCAACTACCATCAACACCGGCCGTGGACCAGAGTTCGAGGGTGCAGTCATTGCGCTCTTCCACCTGCTCCTCACATGGCCAAACAAGCAACGAGCACTCCAAGAGGCTTTCTATAGACAAAATCTCCCCAACATCATGAACCTCCTCGCCACCCTCGTTATCTTCGCCGCCGTCATCTACCTCCAGGGTTTCCGTGTCGAGATCCCAGTTAAGTCCTCCCGCCAACGTGGCGCACGCGGCTCTTACCCTGTCCGCCTTTTCTACACCTCCAACATGCCCATCATGTTGCAGGGTGCTCTCTCCTCCAACGTCTTCTTGATCAGCCAAATGCTATACTCCCGCTTCTCCGAGAACCTCCTTGTCCAACTCTTCGGCGTCTGGGAGCCCAAGGAAGGATCCGCACAACTCTCTGCTGTTTCTGGCCTCGCCTACTACATGTCCCCACCTCTCAACTTCACCGACGCCCTCCTCGACCCAATCCACACAGCCGTCTACATCATCTACATGCTCGTCGCCTGCGCTGTCTTCTCCAAGACCTGGATTGAGGTTTCCGGCTCCAGCCCAAGAGACGTCGCCAAGCAGTTGAAGGACCAAGGTCTTGTCATGGCAGGTCACAGAGAGCAGAGCATGTACAAGGAACTCAAGCGCATTATTCCTACTGCTGCTGCATTCGGTGGTGCCTGTATTGGGGCTCTGTCTGTTGCAAGCGATTTGATGGGTGCACTGGGGTCGGGCACCGGTATCTTGCTGGCTGTCACGTAAGCACTCTCCCCTTTTCGAAATCCGGAACCATGAGCTAATGCTGAAATAGTATCATCTACGGCTACTTCGAAATCGCTGCGAAAGAGGGTGATCTAGCATCAGGGATGAAGGGAATGATCATGGGCTGAGGGGTTGTGTGGAGGAAGATTGGCACTGAAGAGGTGTCGAAAGGAAAAGTACTTTTCAAGACCATGCTTTTTTGTACGTATTCAGGGGGCGTTGAATGCATATCTTTTTTCCATGTCTTGTAAGTAGCTGGATTGTGTAACACTAAACTCTAGGAGCAATGTATAGTAAAGCTAACAAATGAGAACCAATCCCTTGCCATCAATCCACCCTCATGTCTGCTAATCACACTCTGCTCATCACATCTGCTAATCGTAGCAACCATACAGCCCATTGAATATATCTCCAAAACAAAGCTAAGCATATCCCTTATCCGGCACCAATCTACCTCCAGCAAGACTGCAGAGCTAACTGTGATGTTGCCTCAGACTGCTTCAGTTGATGAAAGGGCCCAATTGTTCACGAACAAGATGGTGTCCGATTTCAAGATGGGCACGGAGACTGTTTTTCTTGTCGTAGACTGTCTCTTTGGTGCAACCGGGAAATGAACATCGTCTGGGTGCCCAGGCAGGCGTAACTACGCTGTGAGTGCGCTTATGGGTATCGTAGGTCGTCTTGGCTTGGAAGAACTTCTTTTCGGTGCATTCAGGATGACTGCATTGCTTCGGGACCCATTCGTGGATTTGCTTGTGATGCTTCTCCATTTGCTCTGTCGTATCATAACGCTTGTTGCAATCTGGAGCCTTGCATGCGATTGGTTTGGCAGACAGGGCAAGCTCCGGACTGGTCGTCTTGCACTTCAGCTCGTGAGAGTTGACTGTGCTTTGTTTCGGCGCAGAAAATGGGCAGCCATGGACATGATTCTTCCACTTAATCTTAAAGGCAGTTTCGCCTTCCTTGACAGCGCCCTTTTCCGAGCGGATGACAACGTTGAAGGTGGCGAAGGCCATGATGAAGGCGTTGGCATCGCCGCCGAGTATCGCTACATCTGCACCGTCCGTGTCTGCCAGAGCGGCAATTCCGGCTGAGTCAACTTCGCCTTCGAATGCAGTCTTGTGCAACTCCTCGTCTGTCATTGGTGGCGGATGGAGCTGAGGATCCAAGTTCGCAAGGAACAGAGCCTCCTCATCAATCTCAGTGATCTTAGCCGTTGGTGTAGGCTTCATCATTGGTGGCCTCAGTTGAAAGGATATTGTTCTTTATGAGAGTATTGGTGATACTGTTCATACGGAGCCGATCGTGCTTGGTGAACTTAAAGTCAGCGAAGTAAAAGGCATAGTTAGTCAGTACGGATCTGATCAAGTACCGGAACCAGTCCACCGAAGGCTTTTGCAATCCGTCAGGGCTTCTGCCTTTGGTGTACGTAGCAGTACCCTCGAGACACCGCTCAACATCCTTAGAACACGGAGTATCAGTCATTCTGCGTAATAGCGTTAGTTTAAATGAACTTCAGAATGAATGAGGGGTATAAGTTTGCTTACTTTCGGCCTCCTACATTCTGGTAAAAGTAGGAAAACTGCTTCCAGCTTCTCAAGTACTCATCAATAGTAGAAGGGGCAAGATGAGACATCTTTAGACCCTTCTGAAATTTAATGCTTACGACACGGTCAGTCTAGATACTAATCATGAACGCGTTTATAAGCCTGAGTCCAATGTCTAACTCGTCCGCATCAGAGAGGTCAGGCTTAATATCAGAGGAGTTTACCAGGGGCTCTACTATATTACGAAAATATAGATTGCTATCTAAAGTAGTAGAAGATAGTAAAGGTGAATGGATTAGATGAAAGGTGATGGACTAGAGTAGGTGAGGTAGAGGTAAAGAAGTTTATTAGAGGAAGAAGAAGAATTGAGAAGTGAGAAGGAATTGGTTAGTTTTAAAACAGGGTAGTTCCAACTATATATACCTTCCGAAAAGGGAAATTATAATACTACACTACTTATACCGGCAGGG
The DNA here is from genome assembly GCA_021399465.1 of Hyaloscypha sp. PMI_1271. Lineage (NCBI taxonomy): Eukaryota > Fungi > Ascomycota > Leotiomycetes > Helotiales > Hyaloscyphaceae > Hyaloscypha > Hyaloscypha sp. PMI_1271. The sequence continues at coordinate 91,163 of JAJTUS010000094.1, forward strand.
AAGTCGTAGCCGCACCACACACCACGTGGACCGTCCAACTTAGTGGCTACTTGAATAATGCTACAACTATAATATGAAAGCCCCTCATTCGGACGCCGTCTGACTAATTACCCCGAAAATTTCGACCGAACTACTCTCAAATTTTGAAAGATAGTTGATACTTGTGTAGTATTCACGAAGGCTTCACTCAGATCAGGTCTATAAGTTACTACTAGACTCTAGTATTAATTTGAGAATTCTATCTCAGACGGCCTGGCGGGAATGTCCTTGTGTCACGGGCTACGCACGGGCCACACACAGATATATATATAGCTTCTTCCCCGCCTTTAGGGCACCATCATTCCTTTATATACACACCAATATACACCATATTATCCCCACAGCCCCTTCAGGCCTTGACACCTTGTCCCAAAGTACTTTTAGAAGTCTTGTTTATATTTGTATTTATAGAGCAGTGTCATATGGGTCACACAGATCAAAAACAATGTTAAGCACCATATGCGAGTTCAAGTCACAGCTCACGTAGACGTTAAAGTCACGGCACCAGTGTATTGTCTACTATCGTTATAACTAGTACTTGTTCAAAAGTACTTTCCAGTGTAGCTACACTTATATCCTCAATCTACTCGGCCTCACAGCAGCGGTCCCCAAAGGAAACCCACCTATACCTTTTCTTTCGGCTACAATGTTCCCTCCGGGGGTCACTGCCGTAGAGGCCCAGTAGCATTTCATAAAGCTCAGTATATTTATAGGCTTCAACGCCTGGAATTGCAGGGGACTGGCGTCCCTTTCTCACAGTATCTTGTCAACACCATTCCCGCCAGGCCGTCCGAGGAGCAGAAGGAGAGATGGTAAGGAACACGTCGGAATGAGACTATGCTCTCTTGGAAGTATCGGAGGCCATAGGCGTTGATTTTCGCTATGTCAGCAGCTGGGGGTGAACATTTATTCTTCCCAGGCGTTTGGAGTGCTAGTTGGCAACGAACGGTTTGAAATTTACTCTGGATAAGAGCAGCCCTTGGATGGCAACTTATTGGCCAGAACTGGCTGGAGATAGCTACGTGGAAGAGATCTCTCCCCGCTTGAGGTCTCAATCGGAATGAATGGCTTCATGTTCATTTGCTCCCAACAGAAACGCTTCCCACTTGAGCGCAGCTCCAGCAAGATAGCCTCCAAAGGCATACTACGTTTCATGCTACCGCTGCAGTCTCCGTATCTGCTTCATCATGCTCCTGCATTCCATCCCGATCGCCCGTGGAGCGTCCCGAATATCCCGAACATGGTTGTCACGTGACCAAAAGTCACACTGCCCCGCAACGGTTGATTACTCGCGTAAGTCGTCGTGCGGATAATTGGTGCTTCTGTCAAACTGGCTGTATATATATCTTGAAGTATCTTCGGCGTGTTCCTAGCCGACGGGCGACTTGGCCTGGCCGTTGTGATAACATCGCTGGCTCGCTGCACAGTCACAACTCTACTCTGCCAGAGAACGCGGACCGCACACCACCTTCTATTCCACTTCCCATTCCAAAATCCACGAGCATATCGTACAAGTTCGATCTAAAACAAATGTGTTTTCAGCCAGCGGAATTCTCGGGACCGACCAAGAAGTCTCGCCCGGCCCATCTTCCCCCACATCCCCACGCGTGAAACAAACCCCACCCCCAGGCGCCACATCGGACTACCCCTCGTGACTCGAGGCCTCGCACATGTGATATCCCCAGTCTCATCTCTGACCACGTCGTACCTGCACCTGACGGGCACAGATCATCAATTCTGTTACCGACCAAGGTTGCACGAAAAGGCGTCTCCGTCGGAGGATCTCGCAATATCAGCAAATTGCATCAGCTGAACTGGTACTTTCGAAACCCTGCTGTCCGCATCTCGAAAGCCTACTGTCCGCATCTCATCTCATCCTCATCTCATCTTCATGTGCTCCTCACCTCCACCTCGAATCAACCCCAAACAATCCCATCGTCCGAATCCGACCGAGTATGCCGACTCATCAACCCTAAATTGATTACCCCACCGCGGAGTTACTGTAAGTTGAGGTTGCACTGGTCTGAAGATCACATCAGCCCAACAAGGCTATCTCGGCATCGCTTCGCGGCTCTGTCCATGAATGACAATCATTTCAAATCACGGCCAGACGAAACGCACAGATAACTAATCAATCGAAAGAAATCAAAATAGCAAATTCACATTATCCAAGTCATCTTCTCAGCTCACCGCATTCATGCCATGCTGTGCCACGTCCGAACATCACCCATCCCTCAATCATACATACTTACGAAGAAAGTCGACTTGTGCAGCAGCTAGGTTAGGATGTACCTTGGTACCTTCACAAAGCGCGCATTCGGGTATCAAACATAGCCCAAATAGATTAGATGCAATGCGATGCGATGCCACAATCCATCCTCTCTCACTCTCTCCACTTCCATACATCCAATTAATATAAATTGTTGCACCAACACCCTCACTCAGGCAGCCAGCACAGCACAGCCCTACGCGCATGCCGAACCTTGCCCAGAGCCGCTGCACGAGTAATAAACTCTAGAGGCCTGCGGGGACTCAGGGCTGGCTGCCCAAAGGGCCAAGACCGACTGATTCCAAAATCTAAAACACACCGACTGACAAAGGTGTTCAGCCACGCCTCGCGCGCTGTCTCCGGATGCCTCAGCGCGATCGAAGTCGCGCCTCCAACACCCTCCCTCTCCACCTTCCAAACAATTCCCTTCCTCCAACGATCAAACCCTTCAATTCCCGTGCCAAAAAAACCATCAAAATGATTTGCAAGCTCGTCAATAATGCCAGAAATGAATCAGGAGGTTGTCTGGAATCAATGGACAATAATGGCGGAGAAACCATTCCATGACGCGACTATGATCCGACCCACCCACCCTACCTTAGGTACGTTTTGCTTGCCTGCCTGCCTCTGGCCCGAGCATCCAGACCGTTCGCTCGATGAATAATACAAGAGCCAGCGCGCATGATTCATCACCCACCTACTACTGTAATCAGATCAAGATCAGATCAGATCATGCCTGAACCTGAGCCTGAGTCCAGCCCTCGCTTCCCCTCACACAGGGCACGCACACACTTCTCATCCACGCACCCGGAGCCGGAGTTGGGATTTCCAGCTGTCTGTCAGTCAGTCAATCATGCAGGGATCCTCGTGTTTCGCTCGGCAAGAAGGGCTGGGCGGAACAGCGAGCGAGCGAGATGGACAGGGGGCGGGTTTCTGGGAAGCGAGGAGCAGGGATGAGAAAGCCGGGCCGGGCTGGCGGTGAAGGGGATAGGGTTTTCTTGTGCAAAATAATGAGTGGGGGATGCTGAAAGGGGTCTTGCCGGAGGCGGTGATTCATCGATGTGTGTGCAACAACGGGAAAATTGGAGAAAGACTAAACAGTAAGGTAGGTAAGAATTGGAAGTTTTTTTTGTTTCGAGCGGAGATTATCACATGTGCAAGGCGAGGGATGTGAAGTGGTGTTTTTGAGATGTATGTGATTGATGCTACTCTATCTATTATTCTGAGATCGCTCAACCTCGAATCGAGGGAGCATGATGAAAAACCTTAGGAAATCGCCCTCCCTTCAACTCCTTGCACCTGAGTGGTGTGAACCGATTTCCTCTCATTCCTCTTACAATCCTGAGATCCCGACGTGTATGCAAATGAAAAACAAGAAGTGGTATTTTGGTGCTTCTAAACGCCGCCCAATGCTTCGCTGAGAAAACGCTCAAATCGCTAATATGCCAATGCCGTGAATGCCAATGTCCGAGAACCAAGGAGTTTAGTACACGCTGATTGCGGATATTAAACTCTGTTGCGGTCGTTGGGGGAGATAAAAGCCTTCTTCAAAGAAGGCTTGTTGCTCGGACGGTGGTATTGACTGTTGTTGCTTGGCGTAGAAGGATGTCGTAGCGATTTGCTGTTTCTCGGAGAAGCTGGGGAGGGAGTCTGACGGAGGCGATGGAGGCATTGACTCGTCTTCTGATGAGTCGGAGTCGTGATCTAGCTCAGGAGGGTGGGCGGAGTGTGATGGTGTGAGACGTAATTGAAGCCCCTCGTAGTCCTCCTCGTCATCTTCATATTCCTCCTCGTCCACACTCGATACCGACGCGATGATGTTGTGTGATTGAACCCGTTGCAATGAGACGACACCAGCTTCCATCTCCATATCATCATCTGAATCGTATTCGCTTTCCGAGTCTGAAGAGTCGGCGTCCTCTGCTTGCCAGTCCTCTTCGGGATCTTCGACAATGGCGTCAGCCCATTGGATGTGCTTTGGCTCTTCTGTCTTGCTGGCCTTCTTGACGGATTGGTTGAACCAGCTCTCTTGCTCCTGCTCAGCTTCTGCGAGGTCGAGCATCAATGAATCGAGGAGGTTGGCGTGGCCGACGAGCAGGCGGAGGTTGTGATCTGCCTTGGCAGCCTCGTGAGAGAGCTTGCCGCGGGCAGTGTGCGCGAGGTAGTATGTTTGCGTGACCGACATTGCCTTTCTCTTCAATGGTGAAACTGATGAGGAGTGGGAGAGGGGTGATCGAGAAGTGGTCGACATGGCTGCTTTGTATGTGGGTGTTGTTGTTGAGTGACTCAAGGCAGCTATCTTTTTTGGCGAGGTAGGCTCCGGTGAGCGGACCGAGGGGCTTTGGCAAGGGCGTCCGAGTAATCAAAAGTGTTGTTCGGCGTTGTGAAGGTAGGCTTTCGGGTATGTGTGGATGAGTGTTCTGGATGTTCTGGATGTTCTTGGGTTGTATTCTTGTAGATGGTGAGGATGAGTGGGATTGGGATTCTGATCAGGAGGATGAGGCGTGTTCTTGTATTCAGTCAGCCAGCTGGTCTCGTACACATGGGTTTTCTTAAACCCCGACTGCTCCGCTGCTTAGGTTTAAGGCCGCGAAGCATCCCTGGCGAGGACTCATCATGCTTCGCAGTGGGTGCTGACCAGGATGTGCGCCATGGCTCGGACGGATATTCGACCACAGCGCGAACCCGCGAGCCCAGTGCCCACGAGCCCATACGCCCACACGACCACACCATCCCGAACAGGGCAATCTCGACGTCCTGCGCGGAGTTGTGACGGTGTGCAAGTCCGCAGCGCGCTGAGCAAGCTGTGTGGAGTCGGTCGCGCTGCTGGCCCCAAGGCCCCAGGCCCCAAAGACCCCCTTACCTCCGAATGCGAGAGAGATCATGATGACTCCCCACGGCGACCTGATGCCTGCGAGTGCGTGCGTGCGAGAGAGCGACTTTGCGACTTGCGAGCAGCGAGGCAGTCGCCGACTCAGGCAATTCTGGGTCGTTCCCCCGCCGGTTCGGATTACTATCCCTCCTTCCCTCCTTCCCTCCTTCCCACTCATCGGCTTTTAGGATGACAAACTCCTTGGGACGAGCCCGTTTGATACGTGCCATCGCGCTTGTGACAAAGCAATCGACATGACACCATCCAGATCAACAACACAGGCTTTTGTTCCAATCCGGCCTGCCAAACACCTATCGCCGTGGAAAAGGGGAATCGTCATTATTCATCTGTGCGGAAAGCGACTCACGATGATTACAGCACTGAAGCTTAAACGCGTCTGGGTCTGGGACTGCCTCGATGACTGCCTCGATACCTGCCGGCGTCCTCATGCTCTGCTGCTGCTCCACAGTTCATCTGATTGATACCTCCGTATAGCATCAAGTTCAATCCCGCCATGGCCCTCTGTTTCGTTTAGAATACGGTGGCACAGCCTCCACGGCTACGAACCCACGGAAGACCCGTCGAGCGAAACGCCAGCCTTCCCCAGACTGCGACGCATTTTCGTGGCCTTCCTGTCGACTGTACGATTGGACCAGTGATATCTCGAGGAATTCGGCAGCCTTGACTCCCTCTTTGGGGCAGCATTGCGCGAGTTGGCTCGGTCACAACTCGGGTCCGAACTCACCACTCAGGGCACGCAGGCGCGGGGCAATTGATGAGCGGCGGAGAGATGTGTTGGAGCCAAGCCGTGCCCAGCGAAAACTGCGCACGTAAGCACGCCGTAACCTTCTGGTGCTTGAGTTCTCAATTCTTCACAGCTTTCATTTCACCCAGGGACCCGGAGCTGCCTGGAGACGGGACTGAGCCATCTCTTCGTATCAGGCAGCCGAGATGCTGCCAGCGAGCCACGAAGGCTCGAAACAACATATGAATCCCGCCCTTCTGCACCTTTCCACGCCTGTGGCAATGTGGTGACTCGAAGATCTCCTGTACTCAATCTGTGTCGTCCATCGGCCATGACCGCAAGGCGCAAGTGCGTCGTTGTTGGCCAAGGAACTGGCAACATTGTCCCAATTTGGGCAGTCGAGAATGTCAGCGTCTTGCATCTCCTAACGTTCATGTTGTCGAGCTTGAAGCACCTCTTCTCCGCGGACGGCGGGAACGTCAGGACACCTTCTCGAAGGACGCGGGTGCACGCGAATCACCCCGCAATCGTTTTCGTGACAGCCCTACCACACGTCCACACTGCACTCAACTCAAACGCCTCGCACGACAGTTAATCAATCCCCATTCTTCATGGAAAATAACGCGAAACCGAAAGTCCCTCATGGGACAGCCACAAGGCGCAATGCCCTCATCTCGTGCGCAGTGCGCGTCCGCAATAACCGGCCTGAAGATCATCATCGGGAAGATTCGCATTCACGCGTATCTCGTCGGTCGTTGTATCACAATCCCGTGGCCTGAAGGTAAGGAAATCCAGGGAGCAACCAGAATCCGAATCCGAACTCCCTCCCCCACGACCCAAATGAGTAGTCGTATCCGTTGTACGGAAGTACGATGTATCATGTATGGCGGTGCGCTGCACGGCTCAGAAGGGTTCGGTCATCGTGCATCAACCTCACAGCCGAGCTCGGAAAACCTTATTTGGCATTTTCGTATCCGCCCGCAGGCCAAGGGGATCCCGTTTAAAAGCGAACTCTCTCGCATTCGCCAGACACGCGAGGCCGGCGATAGCTTTTGTCCTTGCGATTCCGCCGATGGATGGACGGAGTTAAATGGAGGGCCCTTGATTGGACATGAGCTGCGGTGCTGACTGTGCTCGCGCACCACTCGCATCAAGATTCGGCCGGCTGAATAATTCCATCCGCTGGGACTTTAAAGGCCCGCGATCCGCTCGCTCTCTGCTGGCCCTTCTCTTTCGGGGCAATGGCTCTTGGCTCTTGGCTCTTCGGGATCGGATGTAGGCGTTGCCAGTCCAAACGTCAAAGAAAGGCGGGTTCTTACGTGAGGCTTCATCTCTGCTGTGCAGGTTCCGGTCACGGCCACGGCGCCAAGTCCAGCTGTCCAAATCAACCTTCTCCCCTTCTCGCAAAGTAATCTCCCCGCTTAGCAGAGTCAATTGAGCTGACTTCGAATATAGAATAATGCATAGCCCCGGGTTCATCCTTTCGCCATCCTTTCGGTGCTGAAATGGCCGTATGGGGATACCAAGTCCAGTAACTGAGGCTGAGGCTGAGGCTGAGGCGTGGTCTTTACATGAGATCTCGAGTGAAAACTATCAATCAGCCTTGTGGGCCCTCGCAGGGGAGGCATCGGCTGCCCAGTCACCGCCAGCTCGGAGACGGGCCTTCTCATTAGACGAGATTTCATGTCAGCCAGTCAACCTCTGTTTGAAAATTTCTCTCTGAACATTTTACGTTTCTGAATCTACTAAAATATCACACGGGCCCGAGTGGGAAATTGCGTCGTCAGGTTAAAAAGATGTGCATCTTGAAGGTCAAGAGCTTGAGGTGGAGTGCTATTTGTGGTCACGTGTAATATCCTGAGAGCTTACGGTGTTGTTAAGCGAGTCTTGGAACGGAGAATCCTTTTCCCGATGCTTGATTCCACTTTGCTACTTCCTTCCTCCGTCCTAACTCTCCATCAACATTTTCCTTTTGGCATCACATTCAGTATCCATCCACAAATTGAGATCATTAAAAGCCTTCGCATTTCAATTCTCAGTCATTGTGAGGCCGCATGATGTCTGCTTTCGATATGTATCTCATCTCCCGTCACCTTCAGATCCGTTCTTGAGGCTCGGATGGCCCCCAATCGAACGCGGTCTGCTCAAACATTCAAGTGACTCTTTCCTGAGCTCCTTAAACACGTTTAGCAGCACGTTCTTCGATTGGCTATTTGACGCCTTGAGTCTCGAGAGTAAGTATCCTTGTGTAACACGCAAAGATGCTCGCCCTAGGACGCATTTTATCTAAATTAACTTCCAATACCGCCTATTGAATCGCCCTACAAGACAGCGATGGCCTCGGCCAGGCACTTCGTGAATCAAAAATATTTATCTCTCACCTTTATGCTTCTAACTTTGCAATCAATATGTCGTGATCGCTGCTCCTCATGTTGACAGTTGCTTTCCCTTGCCTGTCGATGCGAATGGCGCTTTTCCTCGAGCTCTGCAACGGCCATCGAGGAGTTATGATCCAGATGGGCCATGGCATGCCATCAGAGTCCAAATCCGAACTCACGGGCAATGGGTTGATCTCTTCCCTTGGGGGTTCTGGTTCCCCAACATCCTTTCGACATCTCTCTGAGCGAGCCTCTCGCAATAATGCTACGCTTCTGCTGCAGGATCGTACAACTCTTCGAATTCTCCCACAATAGTACATAATTTAAGCCCGGCTGTTGTTAACGACAAGTTCGGGAGCCATGGTTTCCTTGACCTAAGACGCAATGCAGATTATGTCGCCGATTCTATGTTCATCACACCAGGGGACCCGAGGTGGTGATCACAGAGGGATAGTGGACATTACCTGATGGGAGGAATTACCCTATCGAAGTTGGGGATCTAGGCTTGGGAGCGCCATATATAATTCAGTCAATGGCAATAGGTGGCAACAAATTTCTTGATGGTACCTTGCTCGCAAGTCTCCCATACGACCAGGGGCAGGCACACTTCCTCAAACTCCCTCGGGACGAACATTGGCTCTGTCGCGATTGCTATTGCTCCTTCAATTTACCTTGGAGGCTATCATTAAAGCCGCGTCTTGGGCAACGTCACACCCAGAATCACAACATGCATGACTTTCTTATCGACCTGCTAGATATTGTCAAGGAAGTGGCTATTGCTTCTTGGCCTTTCCCTTTCAGTTCCAAGAGCGGGCTTCTCGCACAAGGCAATTCATCAATCGGAAGTTCGATGCAAGTAGTTGTCACGTCAGCTGCACCATTCTTATATATCCCCAGTCCACTTGCAAAGCAATTGCGCAATACCTACGTGTACATCACAACTCCAATCTCGGCCTCTATTTTTAGGATACCGCCAACCCCAATTACCACACCATCACCAGCTCCCCCGGCTTGCCTCTACTTCGCTTTCCGACTCAACGCTTCGATCACAGAAACGATCACAATCAACGTCCCTTTCTCGCTCTGAAGCCTCATACTGACTCCGCCTCTGGTAATCTCACCAACGCAATTTCCCCGCACTCTTTACGACTACAGAAAGTCCTCGAACCTTCCGACTCTCGGTAGAGCCTTGCTCCACGCCGCGTTCATTGGTGCGAACTGGGACATGAACGACTCAGCAACAGGCGCCTGGTTCATGGCCCAAGCACCAGAGTCGACGATGCCGAGCCAAGCAGTGGTGAAGAGCATTATAGTAAACGACAACTACATCATACCATCATCCAACACACCAAGCAATCCTTTGGTCGGACGCTTGGGAAAACACTTGGACCGTACTGGGCAATTCTGATTCCAGATTGCAAAACCCAATAGGTGCCGATCACAAGGAAGGTTCATGGAATTAATTGAGCAAAGGTGCAATCGTAGGAATTGTTGTGTGCTGGTCATAGACCATAGTTTCTTCGTGTTCGGCATATGTACGCATTGTTGTACACAGGAATTGTGACGGCGGAGCTAGAACAATGGACGAGGCTCAAAGATCTCCATTTCCTGTCTTGTAGGATAGAAAGCTAAAGAGAAGGAGAGAGAGAGAGAGAGAGAGAGAGCAGAAATAGTAGCTAAAATGACTAAAACTAAAACGCCGGCTTGACAAGTGAAACCAGTCAAGTGACAGCCAACCCCCCACAATGCCAGCCAGCGCCGTCATAGGAATTGTGGTGGAAAGCAACAAATTGCTATTAATATGCGGAGGGGCGGCGGAAGTATCGTATTAGTGGCGGGTTACGCATTGCTATCTCTCACCCAACAGCGAAGCGGCTTGAGCATTGAGTGCGAACCGGTTAATTAATATAATTATTAATATAGTATTCGTACTCGGGATAATTAATCCCTAGCAAACTCACTTTTATACAAACCTCAGTGGGTAAAGTGAAACCCTGGTAAATTAACTTTATAAGACACATAAATATTTGTACTTACTAAAGTAAAACTCTAGTAAATTAATTTTATAATATACCTTACTATTTATAGTAAGAATAAATTAATAAATAAGAAACTAGAGTATATTTAAGGGGCTTACTTATGAAATATACTAAACCTCCTTTTATAGATAGCTTATATTACGGCTGGCATAGCCGCACGATCTGCCGCAAATGTCATATAAGAAGAAACGTGCCTGAAACGGGGTGGGCGAGTCAAGGACAGTGAAATACTAATGAAGGTCGAAGGAATCTCCTCTCCTTTACTCTCTAGCTTAGTGTTTTCAATACATGGGATTCTCTGAACTTTGAGCCTTCGACTATTGTATTGTTCTCGCCGTCACAGCCTAGTAACATTCAGTCTCTTTATCATGCATTTATATCATGCTACTCTCATAGCACTACTTGCCTCAGTAGCTGCAGCAAACGTATTTTGCCGCCCATGTACAGGAACTTGCACAGTAAAGAACCCCTCCCTATATTTCCTTAATATAATAAGTTGAATAACCTATAATTTAGCCATGCCCTGATACTCCTGGTAATCAATGTGGTAGTGCTACATGTCCCTTTTTAGTAAGCTTATAATGAGAAACTTATTATTGTTTATTAACTTTATTTAGTGCTCTGGTAAAGAGGATTGTCTATGCTATGGGTATGTCTTTTATTTTACATATTTATCTTACTAACTTTACTTTCAGAAATCCTGCAGATAGTGATGGCGGCGATAATACTTGGAATTTTTATTGTGTATATTTATTCTAATATTTTATACTAGATACTAGTCTAATAATCATCTAGTCTTAAGTTCTTAAAAGCAGCTTTATAAGCCGTAAAAGAGTATTAGTTATACCAACCGTTGTACTCGTTTCTCCTCTATATAAAATCTATTTAATAATTATTACTTTAGCTTTCATTTTTATATTTTATATTTCTAGCTAATATGTAATGGGTTCACTTATAATATACTAAACTTTACTTTAATAACTATCCCTTCATCCGGTGAGACATGCCTATGTTAGCGGGGGGGCTTCCACCAACCAAATCTACCCAGGTGGCTCTGGCGAGGCAAGGCTTCTAGAGCCGCACAGGCTAGAAAGTAAAGAGGGGCACCCTAGTCTCGCTATAACTCTTTAATCAGTAGAGTAAACACAAGCAGGACCGAATGAGTGCCGAGTCTCACCGAACGAAGGGATAGTTTAATAAAGTTCATGTGACAGTGCTAGCTAGCAGTATGTGAGGATAGCTATCACTCAGCTGATTACACTTGTCAAGCTGGCGTTTCAGTCGCTTTAGTAATTGTAACAAGTACTTCTTCTCTTCAGCTTTGTATTCTACAAGATAAGAAATAGAGATCTTTGCGCCTCGTTCCATTACTCTAGCTCCGCCGTCACAGCTCACTCTTTATATAATGCATTTATATCATGCTACTCTCTTTGTACTACTTGCCCCAGTACTAGCTCAACTAGCAATATTCTGCGCACCATGTACGGGAAATTGCAAGGTAAAGAACTCTTATATTTCCTTATTGAAATAAGTTAAAAAATATATGATTTAGCAATGCGGTTCTCGTACTAGTCCTGATTGCAGTGCTATTGATTGTCCTTATGCTGTAAGTCTATAACGAGAAACTTATTAATAGTTATTAACTTTATTTAGTGTCCTGGAAAACATAATTGTGCATGCTTCGAGTATGTCTACTATTTTATATATTTATCTTACTAACTTTACTTCTAGAAATCCTGCGGACAGCGGCGGAGTCGACCTTGGTAGTTTTAATTTTTATTGTGTATGTTCACTATAATATTTTACACTAGATGCTAATCTAATATTTGTATAGACTTAAGTTTTTGAAAGCAGCTTTACAAGTAGTATAAAGGTGTTATAGCCCTGTGCTAGTTTTAGCAGAATATTACTTGATCTTGCGCTTACTTATACTATAGAATTGCGGGTTCTTTTATATGCCTGATTATGGATATTAAGGTTTCTCTTTAAGAACTAAGGGCCCGTTTGGCAACGCGCAAATGCTGGCATTTGGTCCAGCTTTTGTATATTAGGGATTTTGGTACTTGAACGATTTTGATTACTAGCTTCGAAACTGAGTTTTGAATACTCAGTATTCATCCTATCCTAATCTCAGAATTTTTCTAGCTATCACTCTGGCCTGTGTTCTTGCTCCCGCAGCAATCTGGCGGTTTTGCAGCAAGAGGGGAACCGCCAAAAAGTGAGATGAAGATGACCCCGTGCCTTGGCAGCACGTAGAAATGGATGCGAACGGGAAGCAGATCTCGGAACTGTGCGATGAATCACCGAGAATCGAGGCAGATGCTGAACCAAAAAGCTTGGCAGCGGAATTGCCTCGGGAGCCGAAACTTATAGGCTTAGAGTTGGCTGCTGAGGAGCGAGCTAGGGAGCTCCCTAGTTAAGTGACTCTGGGGGTTTTGTTGGCTTCTGTGCTTTTTTAAATTGTAACATATAATTCAGTTTAGATCTTCTAGATGGGCCTAGAATTGTTCTTCTCCCTCGTTTATTTTAGCATGTTATTCACCAAGTAGGGTATTGGCTAGCCATCAAAGGATAAGTATTTAAAGACCTGTCCCTCCCTTTCTGAAACCACAACGAAACAGACCACGGATCCGATGAACCCATGTGGGGTAGTCACATCCTTGTTCTTTCCTTCACGTCTTGTGGGACAATCAAAGAGACACTGCCAAATCTCTTATCTGAGAGCAATCAGAGTTCCTCCTATGGCGTTGACTATTAATTCACTCTCTGTTGCAATTCCAGTCTTTGACAGCAAAGATTCTATGTTACAACCGGACGAAACTGAGTATTATTCACCCAGCGGAGACCTAACAACCGCTCATTCACGAGTTCCTTACAGTTAAATCTCCTCTTCGTGAACGCAACCCCTACAAATTTTGACACAAGATGATCTCTGTCTCAGTGGCACCAACCGTAATACTCGCCTCCTATAATGTTATGTCAGATCTGGTGCTGTAATTGGGTTGAAACTTAGCAAAAAGTCTCCCTCTTTTGAAAAGCAAAGCACCGCTAGTCGTTCTCAAGTGCCGGCGTTCCTTCCCTCTTTGGCTACTCAACTTTCGCGTTCAAGACATAGCACTTTCCATCTATTTAATGTGCAAACTTCTTCGACTTTGCAGATTACAACTTTGCACTAAACATGCTCCTTGGTATATGGCTCTCGTGACCCGCCCGCGTCGCACGCCACTCAGGATGTGAACTATAACCGTTGGTATAACTGACATCAATGCTTTCTCAAGTCATTGAAAGAAGTTTTAAAGGTCTCTCAAAGGATTTTCACACCAGGGCCCCAAATCAAGCAAACGAAATTGTTTATCAATGCTTGCGACGTTGTCAAGGAACTGCGCCCTGGGTCTGTTTTTCGGACGATCTTCGGACGATTATCTGGTGTTTTCACGAATGTAGAATTACCCCAGGATAAAGCGCTCCCGGATTCTTTACTTTGGCAATGGTTGTACAGTTCTAGATTCTCAACTTGCAAATAGCCAAGACGCACAGATGCGAATTGTCCGTTTCATAGTTGGCGAAGTATTCTTTCACTCGTCTACGTTCATTAATCTTTGTATTTATAGACCTTGTCTGAACAGAAACGCCAGGTTTGGAGGGTTGATAAGTCAACGTTTCATGAGCCTCCATTGAGTAGGAAGAAATGTCTTTGTCTTTCATGTATAAAAGAAACCTTAATCATTGAAAGCTGAGTGCCTCTTATATCTAATGAGCTGTTTGCTAGGCTTTGGTTTGCACGTGACTTTGTAGTAAGAATGTGCGGTAATAGATTAGACAATGAGAAGAAGAATTCTCTTTTAATACTGATAGAGATTTCTCCTGCAATAACGGCTATTTATCCTACGATAAATATATCCGTCGCCCCGTCCTGCTATCTTCGTCCTCTGCGAAGGAGACAATCGCCAGCCTTAACAATGACCTGTTACTGGAATCCTGCTTCTCTCGCTCTTGTTTAAAAGCAAGAACCTGTAACATCTCAAGATATTTCTGAATTGTTCTTCATCTTCCTGAAATCTGGGGGCCGCTCTAGCGAATCCAGCTCAACATTAAACACACTTGACAGCAATATTTCATTGCATGTCTAAGATCATATTTGTTGTCAATGTTTTGACTTTTGTCAACTGGTTTGTACACTTCAGAGGCGCAAAAAGAGCGCTTTGATACAATTGGCAATAAATGAGAGTGTAATGATATAATCAAAATGACATGAAGGGGTATTGAAACTTTTGCCCAAATGGAGAAAGAGCGCGCATTGGCCTCCACGTCCGCCACGTACCAGCTTCCCAGTGGATGGCTTCACAGAGGAGGATCTTGGTAGGTAACACATTGAGAGAGAGATATATTTCAACGAATGCCATATCTCACGAATTGCGAAAGGGCTTTGAAGGTGGATGTGAATGATGTCAGGGAGAGAGATGAAGTTGAAAATATTAGCATTGTTCTACACGTTGATATACATTGAATTTCTCCTCCACGACGTTTTCCTGAAGTCTCTAGCTTCTTTCGAGACTCGTCATGAATGTTATGCCCCAAATTTGTGCCAGGATAGGGAACCTTCCAATCCCACCAGCCCGGCCAACCCAGCCATCTACAATAAGCCTCTCTCTTGGATCCAAACCCGAATCTCCGCCGACAGCTCAGAATCCTTTGTACTTGGGACTCGTTCTCGACTCCGAAGCCTCTCCGACCTTCTACTACACCTTAAATTGCATCTCCCCTCTCAAGGAATCACCTCGTAAATCTTGTCTCCAACCTGCGGTGGCTTCAAAAAATCCTCAGGCACACTATCAGGTAACTGCCTCACCCTCGCCCACTCCCGAATCGCATCATAGTTCTTGCATTTATGCTCGGTATTGAAATCGACAAATGCCTTGGGAGCTTCCGGATCCCACCAGACTTGCCCCAGCAATCCAGTATCCGGGGTACACATCAATTGCTGTCTGACGATATCCAGACAATGAGAGACATGATAACGAACAACTGTGCTGTTGTTAATGAAAGCACCTTGGCCTTTGGCGCGGTAGTAGTCAATATTGTAGTACAAGCCTTGCCGGACGAGATTGAGGCAGTGGAGATGGTGCAGGCCTTCCACATTTGCGGGGAAGCCGCCGCCGTATTTAGGGTTAATTTGCACCTGATCGGGCTTGATTCCGGATTTTGGTGCTTCGTCGAGGGGAACTGCGATACCTCTATCTAGAAAGTTGTTAAATTTTGCACACATTTGACGATCTCAGAAAACTTACAGTTAATGCCTAATGCTTCCCATGCTGCATCGACTTCCGGGCTCCCGGGCTGCCGGTAGATATTCTCGTTCAGGAAAGAACCTTTGAATTGCACAGTGTGGTACGAATTATCGACCTCTTTCTGGATTGGAGCTTCGAAAAGTAAGTATCAGGATGTCATTTTGGTTGCATGTCTGAACTCACAGTAGTGCTGAACATGAGCAAGACAAACGGCATCGATGTTGATTAACCAGCGGCTGCCAATCCAAGCCCCAAATCCAACCAGACACAATGAGATGAGTGGGATCAGAACAATGGGAATCCAAATTGGGATCTTCCGGCAAGGCTTTCTGTAGACTGCTTCCGAGTCACTTCCAAGCAATCTCTCGGAATCTTCTGATGGTTGAGAGCCATTCTCACTCTTGTCTTCAAGAGGACTGTAGATATGAGAATTCATTTTTGCGATGAAAATAATGTGTAAGGAGCTCTGGAAGCTGTTTGATGCGGGGTCGAGCTCGAGAATAACTGGAGGGAAAGAGAGAGCACACCACTTTTGAGAGAAGGGTATCTCGGGGCGGCTTTTCTGGCCCGTCAACCAGTCTCGTGTTGGCGGGGTAAGACCATGACTTCAAGGTCGTATCCTGACGCAATAGTACCACACGTGGTGCAGCTGCAGCTGTTTGCTTCTTCGTGTCTGCAGTCCAGATCTCTGGATAGTCCAGAAAACGCTATATGCAGCTGACCGGCAAAGCCCTTTCTTGCACTGCAGGAAAGGAAATCCAGCAAGCGCCACCTCACATCCCACCCGATCCGTGCTTTGGCGGCCTTGGCAGCTTTGGAGGGCCGAATACGTACTGGAGTAAGTAAAGATCACGCGCACGTGGAGCAGTTTGAGTCGATTAGATGCTACTGTAACCTCGCGCCTTCGTATTGATTGTGCATTTTGATGCCTGGCTTTGAGATGTTTGGTTTGCGAGCTGCTGGTGGTTTGGACAGCCAGTTCTGGAGAATTGCCTTGGGTTTCTTGGGTTTGATCTTTGAGGGAATTTTGAGTGGATTTCTTTGGTAAGATTTACTTAGTACATGTTGGTTGTCGGACATACAAAAGCCATGGGGAAGGCTGAAAGCTGAAGTGGCACGGCACGAGAGCGACGGATCGGCGGCGCCCAATAACCCCGCACTGCCGGAGACAAATCCCCTATCACGTCAGTGGCCTGTTTCCATGCAGAACGCTAAGCCGCCGCTAAATTGACGAGCTTCGTGAAGTAACCTTAACTAAGCTTCTTTCATGCAAGCCCGTATCTGGAAATAGACGAAAGATCTTCTTCCTGTGCTTACACGCTTACACGCTTCTGGGGCCCAGGAGTCGACCACATGGCCCAATTACGAGGTATTGTCTTAGTAATCGTATGTTGTCCAGATCCTTTTGGTAAGATCTCACTAGTGCGGAATGTGGAACCGCGGGGTACGGACAGGACGTTCAACGTCAGTTCAACCAGGCTCTGTAATGTCCGTGTTTTGACCTCCCAAAGTCCTGTTAACATGTTCGTATTAAGAATCATAAGTTTTCCTATTTTGGGAGGATTGCCCGACTCCGAAGAGCCCAAGTGGTCTTTCTTGATGCTCCAAGCCACGGCTTGCTCGTCTCGCGGCAAGCTGCATTCCGACCTCCAAACAAACAAGTGTTGGCTCTGAATGTGCAGGCCCCGCAAGAGAATGCCACATCAATTGGTGTATTTTGCTTCCCGGTGATCAGCTGCAGATTCTTACTCGTTAGAAAAGCTGCGCCAAGACACAGCTGTCAAACAAGTGTGACAGGGCTGGCTTTTGCTTCTTCCATACAAAGTATATCGCGTTGCGGATACGGTCTTCCATGTGCCGGCTAACATCCAGCGATACGGGCCTTTTCTTGAATGGAAACTATAGTACGTACTATCGTGTGATGGTGCTCACCGCAGCGCCAGGCATTCAGAACCAACTGAATCTGGCAAGGTTTTGGATGGTTACTTGCCATTGGAAATAGCTGTTGCTGGTCATAGATGCCCCCCACTCCGAAACTTGAGCCGTATCGTCCGTATATATTCCGTTAACCCACTCGAGGTCACCCGTTTCCTTTCTCTCAGCTCCCAATCACATCCAATTTCCCCTCTTTCCCATCCTCATACTTCCTATCCTTTCTCACATCTCTCAATTACTCAGTCAACATGCGTGTCTCACAAGTTGCTCTCCTAGCTGTTGCCTCTGCGGTTTCTGTTTCCGCAATCCCAAAGGACTACGGAAATTACGGAAAGTATCCCAGTAAGTAGTCTTGTCTTCGACTCAAACAACATCTCTGACAGAGGCATAGACTATGGGACATATGGCAAATATACCGACTATCCTCCACCACCTCCCCCACCCAAATCATACAGTCCGTATGCTACATACGGCACATACAAGCGTGATGCCGCTCCTGAGCCAATTCCCGAGCCAATTCCCGAGCCAGAGGCTGCTCCGGTAGACTATGGCAAATATCCGAGTACGTACTTCTCTCCCCTCATCCGCAACAGAACTCTAACGACGTGTAGACTACGGAACCTACGGCAAATACACCAGCTACGCTCCTCCTGCCCCACCACCAAAGTCATACAGCCCATACGCTACATATGGTACATACAAGCGTGAAGCCGAAGCTGCTCCAGAGCCAGAGCCAGAGCCAGAGCCCGCCCCTAAAGACTATGGCAACTATGGCAAATATCCCAGTATGTGTTTCTCTCCCCTCACTCACAACAGACCTCTAAGAAAGTATAGACTACGGCACTTATGGAAAATACACCAACTATCCACCTCCTCCACCACCTCCAAAGTCGTACAGCCCATATGCAACCTATGGTACTTACAAGCGTGAGGCTGAGGCAGCTCCCGAGCCGGAGGCAGCGCCAGTTGACTATGGCAAATATCCCAGTAAGAGCCCCTCTGTACTCCTTCTTTCAAACTCAATGCAAGAACATCTCTGATTGAAATTTTCAGACTATGGCACCTACGGAAAGTACACCGACTACCCACCCCCACCTCCTCCACCGACCTCCTATAGCCCATACGCTACCTACGGCACCTACAAGCGCGAGCCGGAGGCTGCTCCGGCCCCAATTCCCGAGCCAGAGGCGGCACCAGAAGCTGCTCCCGAAGCTGCCCCGGAAGTTGTTGAGGTTCAAGCATGAACACTTCGGCCGAATGCTGGGTATGGAGAGTTGGAAAGGGGTTGGAGAGTGTAACGTGAGGGGGTTTTGGGATGATGACGTGAGCATACGAAAAGGCAATGGCAATGTTTACATGAAACGAGATTTGGAATTGAACGAACATAGACAGTCCTTACGATAAAGATAATGTTTTTTAACTAGTTAATGAATTTGGTCGACTGGAATGTTTGCAAAACTCGTTGGACGGAATCGTGCACTTTTTGCGCCCAATGTGAGAAGAATACATCGGATGATGACTTCCTTTTCTGGAATGACGTGCTTTCTTCCGACCTATACGTTTCTAGACATCCAACAAGTTGTGGTCCATTCAAGTCGTTTCCCCCACCCACGTGTCTCGAATCGCGCCTTCAAAACCACCATTACTGAATCCACCCCAGCCTCTTCCCAAAAAAACTCATCCCCCCAACCGCCGCCGTAATCCCGGTAAAAACAATCAGCTCCCCATACCCACTTCCATACCCCGCCTTCCCCCTCCACGCCTCACCCCTCAACAGCGCCTCACTCAATGGCCCACTGAGCACCGACCCCACGCCCCTCCCTGCACTCGTAACACCGAGCATCATGCCCACATCAGCGCTCTGATCGTACCTCTTCACCAACTTGATGATCCCCGCGTTCGTGCTCACAAAGCCACCTGCAAAGAAGCCATACATGATGCTAAACACCACTAACAAAGGTAACGCAGTAGACAACCCCCAGAGAAGGAAAACAGAGGCCGTAGCACCGATGGTGGATAACAAGATCACAGTTGTGACGTGGAAGCGATCGATCAGCATACCCATGATAATCGTCGCGAACACAGCAGCGCCATTCAGGAGCGCAACGAGCAGGGAGCCGGTGGCAGGAGACAACCCGAGGTGTGCGGCGAAAGTGGGCAGGTAGATGGAAGGCAGGAAGTAGCCTAGGCTCTCAACCACCACTCCTGCCTGCAGGAGCCAGAAGCTGGGAGACTTGAGGAAGCCGAGGCCGTAGCGGGGGGAGTGGGAGATTGCGGAGATGGGGAGGCGCGGACGCAGGAAGTAGAGGAGGGGCATGGAGAGGATGAGGATTGTTAGGGACCAGATGCGGAGGGCGGTGCGGAAGCCGTAGGTTGAGAGGAGGGTATTGAGAAGGAAGGGGATTATCAAACCGGCTGCTCCAGTGCCTGCCTTGGAGATGTTTAGAAAGTGCTCACTTGGGAGAGTAGGAGAGGGGGTTTACCCATAATACGCCGAATGCGAGACCTTTGCGTTGGATGAACCATTCGTCGACAAAGAGCAGGGCTGGGAAGTAGACGATAGAGCCACCAATGGCATATATGACACCCTGATTGGCGATGAGTTGATTCACGTCGTTCGCAAAAGAGGCGGCAATGAGGCCGGCGGACATGATGGGAATACCAACCCATTTGGAAGTGTTTGCAAGGTTTGGCCATTTCTTATATGCTGGATATAGGAGCAAACCAGTCATATACATAATACCCTGCCAGAATTAGAAAGGACAAAGACAACGAATGGGGTTTGAATATTCCTACAGTAGCAGTCGTCCCTATAATTGCAATTCCCGAAGGTTGACTTGAAAATGGTTCATGTGTAGTATAGTACTCTTGAAAGACACCAAACGAAAATGGGAAGCCTGCAGATATGTCAGAAGAGCCCGGCGGGCTCCACTGTACTTCTGGTGCGGAGTTCAGAACGGAACAGATTACACTGACCCCACACGAGAGCTTCAACCACGAATCCAGCAACTAAGAACAAAATTGCATCTTTCCCTCGATCCGCCGGTGGGAGTGAGAATTCGTGGTGATTTGGCTCATCCTGAGGATGCTCAGTGCCATGATCCTGGACATTGCTGCCCAAGAAATTGGACAGATCGCCTAATATGATATCATTTTGAACCTCCATCAATTAAATATGGCCCCTGTTTGGGATTTTTGAATGTGAGAAAGATTCTTTTACAGGAACAACTGCAAGGGAAACAAGATGCGAAAAGTGGGGGAAGGATAACTACCCCGCCATACCCCACTTATTACAAGCTAGCGAGTGAGTCAGGGGAAAATCGTTGTGAGTGGTTGTTTTCGGGGCAATGTCAGCACTTGCAAGGGGGAAAGGGCGCTAAGTCTGGGAGGGGTGAATCCCGACCTGTGGGATGTGCGCATGGGAAATGATTCTTATTTCCATCTTGAACCTATATACTTCTGACCGTGGCCAAACAATTGGTCTTTGGGAAACATTGTTGTAAGGAGTCTTGAAGTCCCTAACCCCGTGGATATGGCATCCCAGCTATATTCAGTGACGGGATGCGAGTGATACTCGTGGTGCCTTTTTTTAAGTCACGTTATCGTTTAATTCGTCTTGAGCTTGAATCAGACATATTAGCCAAACTAAAAACAACAAGAGTACACACCTTAATGCTTGTAGTAATACATCTGAAGGAGGACATCTTTTGGGTGCTTTTGAAGTTAGTTGAGAATTACCCCTATCTCGCCTCGCTTAACTCGTAACAACCGAGCATGAAAAACATCCAAAACACCCCAAAAATAATAAAACACAGAACCCTCTCAAAATAATTATTCAACCAGAATGGCAAAACAGTTCAGCACACCGCCTTCTTCTGAAGGTCTTATGTTACGTGTGCTTACATCTGCCCCGGAGTTCCGAGTAGAGTTGATATTAACGAGCTGCTCTTAACCGCTCTAACTCACCAGTCATTCGCTAACGTACTTGGGAAAGTGAGGTACCGTTCAGCCACGAAGCCAGGAGTATGGATGCAAAACTTCTTATTTGAGTATATACGACTTATATCCAATCTCGGTCGCTAAACGCATAAACGTGATGCCGAGTACTAGCATTCAGCCAACGTCATTGTTACTGCACCCCTTTTCTACCTCCGAATGCTGATACTTCAAGATATGCCCAACAATGGATCTTCACAACGTCTCCATATTGCCGACTCAAAGACGGAGGGTTTTTGGCAGGAGAATGGCATATCCGGACTTGTGTTCTAAACCTAAGTTGCATCTTGTGACCAAGGTCTTAGTTAAATGGGTGACAGATTTCAAGAAATGGGGGAAGAACGACAACAGGTGAGAAGAGCAATGAGGAATATGCATATCAGGGAGGGCGGTTAGGTAGGTCTTCGCTACTATGGTTTTACGAAGTTGTTCAATGTGACAATAGCTTGAATCTTCTAGGCGATTAAGGGGGGTCGCATATCTGTACTTTCGATTTTGTCCTTCTCTTTCTGGTTGTCAAGGACAGCTTTGCTGTCAATACCGCCAACGTGTAACAATTTCTGTGCAAGAGTGGATGACTCCTGTTTGGAGTCTGAAGATGGAGGTGGATGTTGAGAAAGAATCGGAGCAGACAAGCGGTCCACCCTACCAGCAGCGCTCGCATGTCCCCCGCGGATCTCTATGAAACTCACTACCAGCATCGCTAACGAGAGGACACAGATAACTCCTTGGATCCAGGTACGATCCCGCGATTTTATAGAATAAAGGGGTTGGGCCAGAAGTCTCTGAGAAACCAGAGGACTACACCCTCGTATTTACAAGATTTAACGGCCCATATGATTTAACCTCTTGTTGGTTAAAGATCCAGGCGCACCCCGGCTTCTTTGAGAATATGGACGGTGATTAGATTTCGAATCATACGTAATTTGGAAGGAACTCTCCTTACATCTCTCCCGGGTGTCTTCATTCGCTCAATTTGCATGCTTCACGTTTACTGTATGATTTGAGCTGGTTCAACGTACCGCAGTGTCATTTCATCTAGCAGGAGCATTCCTCCCTGCTCAGTTTGTATTTCCTCAAGCCGTGTACCCTTAAAAACTAACACCCCTCCAAAACGCCATCAAGTGCCGCCACCCATGCCGCCCCAAAACAAGCTATGTAATCAAACAGCACCCATGTGCTTCAACGCCCCCGCCAGCCGTCTATAATCTCTCAGCAACTCTAGAACCTCGTTGATCTTCAGGTCACCCGGATTTTGCAATTCTATAAATTTCTTGATCGGTGGTGCGATCTTGGGTATTTCTTTGGGTGGCAGGGCTGGCGCTAGTTCGGGGAATGCCTAGAGATGTCAGCTTGAAGTACTTGTAGGTGCAAGTAGGTGGCTTACTGAGGTCAAGTCAGCGACACCACCATCCGGTATCGGCGGTTTAGGTGTCACTGGTGCAGAAGTAGGCGTGGTACGCCCAAAGCCACGCATCATACCCATTCCCGCAATCCTATTCATAGGATTGAGAGAGTTTCCAAGATTCCGCATTGACTCTACAATAGCAGGGTTCGCTGAGGGAGCTGCTGGTGGGTGAAGTGGAGAAGGAGACTTCTCTCCTTCTTGAAAGGCAACTTTCTTGTTGCTTCCAGAGCTTCGAATGCTGTCCGAGCTCCTATCTCGAGCCAATCCTCGCCCACTGATCATACTCAGGACATTGTCAACCGGCTTTGCACCCGAGTCACTGCGATTTCTCACACTTGACTCGGGGGTGTTGAGAGAGCTGCCACCACTAGCAGATCCATCATCTTCGGGAGGAGGCGTGCGGATCAATTTTCGAGCATCGTCAAGGGTTTTGGGGACAATGACCTCGGTCCTTTCCCCCGTAGTCTCATCTTGACGTTGTTGAAGCTTTCCTAGGAGGAACTTGTAACTCTCGCCAAGACTACTACCAATGGTCTTGAACCCTTGATCTGCGCCGTTGAGAACCGCATCTCCAGCAGCACCCAGAACGGCTGGTGGTTGGAACATGTCGCTGAGTCGCCGACTGTGGGTTTGAGGTGAAGGGCGAAGGCCAGGGGGTGATGGCTCGGCTTTGGTGAGTGTTGGGTTCGCATTTATGTCGCTGACTTCAAGAGTTGCTGTTCCCGAAGGGGTGAGTGGCAGAACCATTGGATCTGGATTCTCCAATCTTGGAGTGCTTGGTTTTAGTGGTCCAGATGGCACCTCATCTGCTCGAAGACTTGCAAGGTCAACTGTTTCGAGGAAAGTGATCGCTGCTTCTAGATTGGTCAAACAGTACGCGGCTTCCCCGTCAATCTTGCTTTCGTTTCGAAATCTCTGGATAAAGTATAAGTTGCTGATCACATCAATCCCTTCCGGCCGAGACGTAATGAGTGTGTAGATCAACATGGGCATGATCTCGTCCGCCGATGAGGACGGGTGGAAGTGGGCCAAGGTATCAACGATACACCTGTGGGCGGCCTTTAGGTGTTGAAGCTTCCCGAGAGGATATTTCTCCTTGTTCATGGCGAACAGCTCTTCCCTGGCCCCTTCAAGCCATTGGCGAACCTCCTTTTCCTTGTTATCTATAGCATCTGGGTCTGCACTGGCCTCTTGACCCACATCCACTCCCAAATCTGCCAAGCCAATGCCCACCACAGACAAGGCCATTGTCTTCGATCGTAGCTTCTCGTCTTGTGCTTCATCTTGTGTGCTCCTATGTCTCCATATTCGTTCGTATATGCGTTCACAAACTCTCTTTTCAACGGCTTCTTCTAAAGCTACCCTCTTGTGCTCAAGAACTTTCCGTGCTCGTTTCCTACCAGCTATTTCTTCAGCGGTCAACATCTGCTGATCAGAATCTCTCCTCTCAGGTGGACCCTTTGGTCGATCCTTGCTACTAATCGAAACCGCCTTTGCCCTTAATTTGCTTGCCGTCGACGAGAGTGATGAAACAGAGGGGGCCGGCGAACTCTCCCGGTGCTGCCGTGAGGACAAGGCAGAGATATGAGTGCTGATATGAGTAGCAGCGATTGCATAAAAGTTCTGGAACAAACCGGATAGCTTGTCGACAGAGGGTGGTGTGGGGTGTACTTTCGCCGACAGGGAGTCTATGAAACTAAAGAAGACTCAGCAACTGTAATTATTCGGATTCGAAAATATACTGACGTATCACTCAAACTCGCGAGCTCTACTGGCAGCTCATCAAAGTTATCGGGGAGCTTCCCCGGCCCCTCTACCGGTGTCCCTGGGTCGTCTTCATCCTCCTCCTCGTGAGCCTGGAATGCATCAGGTTGAGCTCGAGGCTTCGTATTTTCCCTAGAGACATTGGCCATTACTTTCTCCGGTATCACTCCATACTGTATCGTGCTCGCTCGCTGATTTCGTGTCAGGCGGTCCGGACTTGGTGGTTCGGTTCGGGTGAAGCTCTTGGATACATGTAATGGATGAGGGCGTTGGCTGTCACTCTTTCTTGCGTTTGCAGATGCCATGAATTCTGGCAGAGCGCACATTCTGTTATTAGATATTGCCTGCATTGTGGAATGGATGTTGAGAGAAGAGTTGAAGGGATGTCTTTACCTTATGAGCTCTTGGCCAAAGATGACGCATGAATTTGTATGTGCCTGAAACTCTCAGAGGATCAAGCCGAGTGGGTAAACGAAGGTGTTGAAAGGAAATGAAAGTGAGATGTGGGGAGGAAGGAAACAACTATTACATCGCTACCAGCCCAGGGGTCATCCACGAGTAGAGCATTGATTCTGTGATGTGTTCCATGGATACCGAAGAGCAGCTGGGTCGGGCTTGAGTCTGGTGGTTTGACGCGGTTCAACAAGGGCTGCGTATATTGAGTCACCGTGTAGATCTGGTCCTCCAGCGATTCGTTGAAAGATCCGCGATCCCTGTGCCTCAAGACATGTGACGCAGCGCCTCTGATGGTGCACGCATGCGGAGTACAACATCCTAATTCATTCTCTCCTTCCCCCTCCATTTCCCTTCAACTATTTTCACACGTTGTTTGAACATGCCGCTGCACCGGAAACCACATCCCGAGTGCACTTCTGCGGGTAGAGTCACCGCTCGACTGCTGCTTTCTTTCCTTGCCTTATCAAGTCCGATTGCTGCCTCCACACGTCAACAACAGCCCGACCCCATACTCCCACCACTTCTTCCACAACCCAACATCCCGACCTCTTCGAGCAAGGAACACGCCTTCGTCAGTTTGAACATATCTGTTTGTAGTTGTGTGCTAACTTTAAGATGCAGACATTACGACATGTTTTCCTCCATGGAGACCTCAACCGCCCCGCCGTCCACAGAAGGCACGACATTTCAAAGGACGAATCACCACTATGGATAGAATCAGATTGGGGGCTTATAGAGGAGCCACCGAAGCCGTTGCTGGCACGAAGCAACCCGATGAGAATACATCGATTAAAGGACCGCCATCCCTCAGTCGTCGATCCTATGGTGGCTGCTGCCCGAGAGTATCCCGGAGTATGGGCATCACAACTGGATGCTTGGTCTATGGACGAAGTGGATGGCCCTGATATATCGCATGTTGAAACAATTTTAACATTTGCTCAAATGGCAGCAAATGCCTACGTACCGGTTCCGAACGAAGGGGACTGGAAGGATGTCAACGGAGGTTACAACAGAACTGATGACTATGGTTTTGGATGGGATGGTGATGGCCTCCGAGGATACTTGTATGCCGACGAGACCAATTCGACCATTGTCATCGGGGTCAAAGGAACGACCCTTGCCATCTGGGATGGAGATGGAACTACCACAAACGACAAAGAGAACGACAACCTGTTCTTCAGCTGCTGCTGTGGTCAACAAGGAAATTACTTATATCGCCAAGTCTGCGACTGTGCCCAAGGCACATATACCTGCAATGTAAGTTGTCTGAAGCACAGTCTGAAGAAAGAGAATCGATATTACGCGGCTGCCCGGCATTTATACAACAACGTCACGGCTTTATATCCGCATTCTAATGTATGGATGGCTGGTCATTCTCTTGGAGGCTCCGTCAGCGCTATGATAGGTCTCACTTATGGAGTACCTGCCCTCACGTTTCAGGCAGTCCCCGATGCTCTACCAGCAACCCGACTTGGCCTTCCTGTACCGCCAGGGGTAAATCCGGATAAACCTGCGCAACGAGAATTTACAGGCGCTTACCACTTCGGCCATAACGCAGATCCCATCTATATGGGGACCTGTAATGGAGCTACAGCATCTTGTTCTTATGCTGGCTACGCACTTGAAAGTGCTTGCCATAGCGGAAGAGAATGTCTGTGGGATATCGTCAATACGAATGGAACGAGGGTCTCAGTCATCACCCACAAGATTATCTACGTTATCGAAAACGTGATCAAGAAATGGGTGCAAGCGCCGGAGTGTAAATTTACACCGGAATGCTATGACTGCCCGCTCTGGAAAGAAGTCACTGGCAACAAGACTCAACCCTCGACTTCAACATCGTCTTCCTCTACGAAGACTAGAACGCGAACGTCGACATGCCAGACTCCTGGATGGTGGGGATGCTTGGACGAGACTACAACGACGAGCCCTGTCACATCAACGACCACCACGACCACCACAACTACCACTTCGACTTGCAAGACTCCAGGATGGTTTGGTTGCAACGATGAAACGACGACCACGACCAAGCCTCCTACAAGCACCGGTACTCCAACTTCAACGGAGACTTGCAAGACGCTTGGATGGTTCGGTTGCAATGATCTAGCTTCAACATCGCTAGCCTCAATCCCTTCAAGTACTCCCACTTGCAGTACACCGGGATATATCTGGGGATGCAAAGATACTACTACCACTACGCAATCCCATAGCATAACCTCAGCACCGGCTATGCCAACTTCAACCTCGATACCGAGCCCCCCACCTGGCCACAACTCGCATTGTGTGAGAAGGAGCTGGTTAGGATTCTGCAAAGAATGGTCAACGAATTTTGAATGGAGAGAAGAAATCTAGACTGTATTTAGGAAATAGATGGAGATAACATCCAGTCGTCGGACGGAGCACACAACGGGAGTTTCAGGAGTTTCAAGTCGGGTTGGGAGCCAGGGAGTTTAGCATTAATGCATCTAGCAATATACAAACAATGATACCGCTTTTACAGAACTTTCCCTACTTGTGGGCCCACTCAGCCTTCTTCTTCTCCGCAAAAGCCTTCATCCCAATCTTCTGATCCTCACTGCCAAACAAACTATGGAAAACCCTCCTCTCATACTCCACCCCATCTCTCAATGGCAGATCTTGACTCTTATTCACCACCTCCTTAGCAGCCATAACCGCCACTTTACTATACCCCGCAATCGTTTCCGCCGTCGCCAAACTCCCCTCAATCAACTCCTCCCAAGTAGGGAACGTCCTAGCCGCAACGCCCCACTCAAAAGCCTCCTTCCCACTAAAGCTCTTGCCCGTCAAAATCAGCTCCATCGCCCTCGCCTTACCAATCGCCCTCGTCAGTCTCTGACTTCCTCCCGCACCGGGAATCGTGCCCAACTTAATCTCTGGCTGTCCAAAATTCGCTGTTTCCGTGCAATACAGGACATCACACATAAGTGCTAGTTCGCAGCCTCCGCCGAGTGCGTGGCCTGAGACGGCGGCAATTATAGGTTTTTTGATGGTGGTGGTCAGTTGAGACCAAGATTCTATGAAGGAGGTTGTGTAGGCTTCAGAGAAGGTGAGGGTGTTCATTTCTTTGATGTCTGCACCTGCGGCGAACGCTTTCTGGCTGCCAGTTAGGAGAATGGCAGAGATATCTGGGCTTTGATCGAAGGCTTGGAGGGCGTGATTGAGTTCGTCGATGAGGGGCGTGGAGATGGCGTTGAGGGCTTTGGGGCGGTTGAGAGTTACTAAGTTATTGTTAGTGCTTGTATTCAAAGGGAGGGAGGAGAGAGAAGAGGAATTGGAGAAATGGAAAGTGGTCTACTTTGCCCTACTCCTGGTCGTGGCTCCGTCGTTTGAATGAAGTCGTAGGATTTCACTGACCAGGCAGAGTAAGTACGAGCTATGGCAGGAAGAGCAGAAGTTGAAGCTCTGAATCGCGAGGCAATTGGCCTCATACTCATGAAAGTAGCCATCTTTACTCTTTCTAACTGTAAATTCCTTCTCAATTCAGATCCTCACTTGGTGCACTTATTAAAAGAAGAAGAAAATGTCAAGTCAATGGAAAAACCAGCTCCCAAGTCAGACACATGCAGAGAGATCAACCCACCATCATCAGTTAACATCCGACTTGCCGACGCAATGCGAACTCGGCAGGTGCTCCCCCTGCCGAACCCCTGCCTTCTATCACGTGGAGATCAACGCTACGGCAAAAAGAAGGGCCGCCCCTACTTCATTTTTGGCAGCCAAATCTGGTCGGACCAGCGTGTCGATTCACCTCAATACGAGGCCCTCCAACCCCTTTGCGCCCCCGCCAACAATTCTCGAAATCACCATCTGCGAAGCTTTTGCTCCTTTGCGATACTATTCGAAAGGTATCTTCGTGTTGAGAGGAAAGAAAAGTGGAAAGGATGGATTCAATGGAGCCTGAACAGACCCCTTTTGCGGCTGTGAGCGCGCATACCTCGAGGCTTCAACGAGTAAGTCTTGCTTGATGTTATCGACTTGAGGATTCATAAGAGGGTCAGAGATGAATTTGGGTTGACATTGGATGGGAATAGCAATACCAAGCATGGTTGGACAAATCGACTCCATATGTTCCGTACAGATGGATGGGAACCGTTGGGCTCCTCATGATTTTCTTCCTGAGAATATTCGTCGCTCAAGGATGGTACATTGGTACGCTCTCTCTTCTCCCTATTTCTCCAGAAGTAATAAATTGTTGATATTGGAAATAGTGGCATACTCGCTGGGAATTTACCTCCTTAACCTCTTCCTCGCATTCCTGCAGCCCAAATTCGACCCCTCGAACGAAGCCATAGACACCGAGATGGAAGACGGCTCCGCCGGCGGTCTCCCCACGAAACAAGACGAGGAGTTCCGTCCCTTCATCCGCCGCCTCCCAGAGTTTAAGTTCTGGTACTCGGCCACGAGGGCTATTACTATTGGCTTTGTATGCACTTGGTTCTCGATCTTCGATGTCCCAGTTTTCTGGCCGGTTTTGGTGGTTTATTGGTTGATTCTGTTTGCTTTGACGAGTACGTTCCCTGGTCAAGAGTGGAGATTGAGGGACACGCTAATGCGGAGTAGTGAGGAGACAGATCCAACATATGATCAAGTACCGATACGTCCCATTCTCGATCGGAAAGACGAAGTACAATAAGAATAGCTCTTAGCCGGGTGGATTTTCTTTTTTAAAAGAGAGGGAGGGAAGCAGCTTGATGATTTGGTGACGGTGTTGATGAGGAATCATCAGTGTACAAAAATGTCGTATGTTTTTATGTAGGCTGCATGAAGAGAGACTATAGTGCCTTTTTAATAATGCCTTCTCTGTCTCTCTATACTTAGGGTTTATGGGCATAAAGGTTGGGGTCGGGCTAGACGCTTGACAAAAGATAGAATATGGTACAGTCAGAGATATTTGGCCCCGTCCTCTTGTTTCGGTGATATCTTAAATTAAACGTTGAATTGAGATGTATTAGTGGCTGCGGCATTTCTTGAGAGGTGTGGGTGAGTTGTTGGTGGTGTGGTTTTTATTGTCTTTGTTCTTGAGAGCACTTCGAAACCTTTGGAAATATGAGTTTCTCTTCTTATCCCAAATCTAACGGCATGTATTCAGAGTTTTCAAATGGTTACTATCTCATCTCTTTGCTATAATCAATGAAGGTTTGCATCTCATTACATCGGTTTATGCTCCAGTTTCGCCGCTACCAATAAACAAATGACAAGATCTTAACTTAAGCAGGAGCACACGAAATTCACCACAAAACTTGAGGAAGAATGAGGAGTTTTGGCGACTCCACTTCAGCCTCGTCAAGACCGCGCTAGCCCTTTCTTGAAAGGGTAACAACCCAAAATATTGAGCTCAAGTCAACACCCACTCCCGAGTCACGATCGCTTTGACAACGACACCATGGCGTCTTCCTCGTCGCAGCGTATGATCCATCAGGATTATATTGCTAGAATACGATACTCCAATGCCTTACCACCACCGCCCAACCCCCCGAAGCTCCTCGACATCCCCAATACTGGCCTTGCGAGCGGACAATACACAACGCCTGGCTTTGCATCGCGGCTCGCGCGAGATCAGCCACTGAATATCGAAGCTGATGCCGAGCTTGGTATGCCATTAGATTTGGTGGGAATGCCAGGTATCTTCGATGGCGATGAGAGTTGTAAGTGAAACACATTTTTTGTGTCCTGGCGCAAATGCTCAGATTCAACTTCTAGCTATCCAAGCTCCATTGCATCCCCCGCAACCTCACCCTCACGATCGCGCCCTTCTTCGACCTTTATCAACGCTCGGCAAGCCGAAATTCTCGGATTCCGGGGTGTCCTTCCTGCGGCGTACTGAATACATTTCGTCCTATACCTCCAAATCACGCTTCGAATCTACAACATCAAGATCCTTGATCGACAACACCGGGAATCGCGCCAAGAGAGCGCCGGGGAATGTTGACAAGGAATCACCCGAATATATCAAGAGCCAAGCAGTGAAGAGCTTTCAAATAGCAGCAAACTACCTCAAGAATCCGAACCAAGTCCGCCATCCAACAAAACGCAATGTCAAGCTCCTCGACGCCAACCCCCTTCTCCCAGATCTCGACTCTTTTCCCGACGCCGGCGGCTACGTAACCATAAAATTCATGACCAACCCCGTCCCACCCAGCACAACTTACGACATCCGCCTGGAAAACAGCTTACTGAAGCCCATGGACGTGACAGAAGAAGAAGAAGCCGCGAAAGCGGCAGCAGCAGAACTCTACAACAAAGACCCGGAACACTACCCACCACCAGACAACACCATTGAGTACGAATTCTTCATGACCGACACGCAGTCCGAGGCATTGGCATTCAAGCGCAAGTTCGACGCCCTAGATCCAGAGAAAGATTCCGAGGAGATATATACGCAGAAGAATGGTGCTGGAGATGGTTGTATCCGCTTCAAGCGGGTGCGCGCCTATGAGAGCGCATTTGCTACAGGCTCGGCGGCTGAGAAGTACGAGGAAGTCATCATCGCTGTTCATGATGGCAAGGATGGACTAAGGCAGAAGGGAGCATACTATTATCCCATTGTGCAAAAGAGCGGCATCCGGCCTCAGAGACAGAAGAATATTGATGCGCGGAGGAGGTTCACGCAGGAGGAGCCGAAGAGACAGACGGATTTCCTGGATATGAGGGTCGACGAACCCTTTGAGGATCTGAGGGGTCAGCGAGATGTGTATCGGACGGAGCCGTTCGGGCATGAGGTGGAGGAGGAAGGGGGAGACGCGGGTCAAGCGGATGGGACGACGGAACAAAGAAATGATTTGGAGAGTCAATGAGGTCTGGAGAAATGAGGGCAATTTGGGAGAAGAAAGGTTTAGGGAGCATAGCAAGGCGTCATCTTCGGAACTGTAGAATAGCGAAAGGCATGGCAACAAAAATAATTTTTTGATACGCATCACTTGCTCCCCACCTTCTCCGTACTAAACGAAAGTGGATCCAATTGCCAATCTTCCGAACACTTTTTATATGCCAGAACTTTTGTGGTAGACCTGCTGACCTGGCCCCGCCCAATTCGTGACTTGCTTTGGGACATTGACCTACCTTTATTGTTGAAATCATTCGGTAATCCAAATACAAGTTTGGAACGAACAACAGGGTATATTAATCCTACATATCTATCACGAACATAAACCCCGTTTCCCCATATGAACTCCAGCCCCCCTTCCCTTGTGCCAGTGAAGACCAATGCATCACTCATATTATAAAATACAATCCCTCGTAACAAATACCATCATGCTGAATATCCTATAGTCTCCCTGTCATCGTCTACCAACCGGCCATACCTATGATACTGGTTAGTAATGTCGAATTTGAGAAGCTTTTTTCCTTAATCAAAGCAGGACTCACTCTAAAAGTAACCTGAAAAACCACACTTCCAAATCCTCATTCCTCAACACTTTCTTCGCCCACTCCCTCCCCTGAAGAGCCAACCGTTCCGCCTCCTTCTTCCCGGTCGTCTCTCCCGCAAACCACCTCACAGCTTCCACCCACTCATCACCCCGTAAACTTAACGGGATATAATGTACCCAAGGCCTAATCCACTCCTCATGCCACTCCCTAAAAACCGCCATCTTATACACCAAACTTCTACTCTTCAAAAACGCATAAAATCTCCCACTGAAGGCATTCCCGTCAATATCAAGCAGATACTTGTACTTCCACGCATCCTGCTGCTTAGCCGTCTCTTTGATATCGAAGAATTCCTTCTGAGCAGCACAATCCGTCTCATCACACTGCCCAACATGAGAGAAGAAAATATCAAATATTTCCTTGTAATCGCTCCGTGGAACCTCTTTGACTTGCCAGTCTTCATCCTGGTCTGATTCTCCTCGATTAATGAGAATCTTGGCTTTTTCGGCTCCGTTGACCTTTTGCACAATCCGCTGGCGGTGTTGACGTCTCCAGCCTCCGTCTCTGCTGAATCCTCCCGTCGTGGAGCCGCGCCACCAGATCTTGTCTTCTTTGACCCTCCATTCCATGTCGGCTTCTTCCTCATAGGGGACTTTGCCGTACCAGTACCAGGGAGAAGGATATAAAATGTCTGAATACGAGGAAATCTTCGATTGGGAGAAGACGGGGAACAGGTCATGAACGACATTGAAGGCATTAGGTCGGTCAAAAAATCCAAATGTCTCGCTGAAGGAAGGAGACTGACATATGTCAGAGAAGGCCGTTTTGTTGTAAATAAATCCCAATTCGCCCAATGCGTAGCTATCAAAGTTGTCTTCCTTGAGGCCGTCTTCGAGTGACCTGGCAGGACTGTCTGGTGGGCATGACATCTTCGAGTTGGTCCAGGTAGGTTGGTGTGCAAACACATTAAAACGGGTCGTTTTCACGTCTTTGAACCTTTGCCCATCATTGAGATCTTTTGGCCTGACGGACCACGAATTCCTAGGCTTCACAGCAGCCGCGGCGGCTGGCATAGTAACGTCGTTTGCCTTGGCAACCAGCCTTGATAGATCATCATACGGCATAACTACGCGCGGTTCGTCGTGGATATTGAAGCAGAGGTCCATGTCGGGCAGATATTTCAGGAAATCCTTCATCATGCCCTGTGTAGCTTCCATCTGCCAGTCCCCTCCGCCAGCAATCTTCATGATCTCCCCCTTTCTTATCAGGACTCCGATCAGGTTATTCGGGTCAAACCCCAAAGCTTCTTGTGCCCGGCTCCTTATTGTTGACGGCTTCAGTCCCCAGAATGGTCGCAAGGAATGATGTATCGAATCATATTCGTCAATCATCTGAACCTTCTTCGCCTTTGCAAACTCGTACCACTTGTCGAAGTTCGGGGGAGGATGTATGCCATATCGCCGCCGGTATTCTGCAACTGCCTCTCCCAAAGAATTCGACTGACTCTCCAACTTCTTCTCGAAGTCTTGCTCTGCCTCCTTTATAAGCTGCCATACTGGATGCTCAGTCCCGGCCTGCGGTTTGCCGTTCTTCACAGAGTAGGGCGTAGGAGGTTGTGCAGCAAGTATCTCCTTATTCGGCGGCCGTTGTATCGTCCCGGGAGGTAACCGTTTAATTACAGGAGGCGGTCGCAAGTAGAATACCGTGAACCCAACGAAGGTGAGCAAGCCAATCACCAGGAGGAATTGTCGAGACCGCATCCTCCTTCTCATTTTCATGAGCAGCGTGGTGATTGAGGGTATCTTCGACTTTTCATTATCTCCCATATATGGGCTGCTGTAATCGTACTCGTACACACGGCGGTGTTGATATTGCACGCTCGAACTCGAGCGTCGCCTTGCGTGGCCAGACATTTTGACCGGATCGTATTGGATCAATGGGCCCCTGTCAGAAATGATCCTTGTCAGTGGCTTCCGGCATACCTCCTGAAGATGTCTCGGTTAGGTGCATGCGAGCTGGTTGACAACTTCGAGATGGAAAGGAGAGGTCTCGAGAAAGCGTTCTGAAAGTCTCCTGGCGAGAGATTTAGCATGGAACGGTGCGTGGCAGTCGGTGCTTGGTAGTACTCGTCAGTGCCTTCTGGAAACGACGGCACCTGTCACGGGCTCTTGGCGTTAACTTTATTTCATCTGATCTTCAGGGGAAATGTTACGTAGTACTTCGTGCTTCAATGTCTGGGCCACAGTCGAGAACAAGTTGTTAGGCAAAGGTATCATTGATTTCTACTTCAAATAAGGGCCACGGCGGCCACAGGTTGTGTCCAGACCCTAACTTACGAATGATAATATTGGTCATTCTGGAAGGTAAGACTGCATCTTAAATCCTTTGAGAAGTCCACTTTTCAGGAGCTATCAAAGACTGGCGCCAAATCGTATAGCAAAACAAGATCCCTCCGTTCCAGCTTACCATTCACCCATACCAATTCAACTTCTCGAATCAACTATTTACCCTGAAACATTTTCGTCGCATCATGTTCCTTACCCATTAAATTCCTTCTGTTCTCCTCAATCTTATTAGCGGCCTTGCTTGTCGGGAATTTGGCAAAGGAAACAGCTGTACTTCCCCCGAAGAAGTTTGTCTTGCTCAAGGAATGGTACAGACGTATTTCCAAACCAGTAAGAGCTTCCATGTCTTCACGTAAAAACATTTCGTCTGGAGCGTCTTGAGAGAGAACAAAACAAGTTTGCAGGACCATATCAATCACTTTGGCGAAAGTTTTGGCGAGTTCATGAGATCAATTGACTTTTGATGTAGAGCTATCTATTTCTCTTGCGAAGGAATCTCGAATCATGCACAAAGCAAGAACGAATTTGGGTATCAACCACCTGATACTTTGGATCTTACTCCAAGTCCAGCTCTAGATAGGTACATGCTCATGGTACTCCATACGCCACCTCCTAACGCAATCTAGTAGAAGAACCCGATGATCTTGCCAGCAACGTGCTTGCGTCTTGCCTCCTCGTGGTCCATGATACCGGCCGAGGTTGTGAGGACCATGTATCCGAATTGACGGGACGGCAGAAGCTTGACAACCCACTTCTCGAGATCGGTGAGGCGGACGTTGTATCGTGGGGAGATGACACCAGTTTTGTTGAGGCTATAGTCGGATCAGTATATATTGCGCAAGGGGGAAGCCTTCAATTCTTACCGGCCATTCAGTTGGATGACAATCTTGCCAGATCGGTGGTCGTCAACTTCTTCAAATTCGCCAATGTATCCTGGAGGGACAATGTCAGTATGTTGCGAAAGATTAAACGTGTAACGTCAGGAGGGAATTCAGAGAACGTGTAAGATCCTCGCAAATAATATATCGGCAACTTAAAGGACTATGGTCGTGTTGAATTGAGACCGTCATCTAGTTA
Source organism: Hyaloscypha sp. PMI_1271 (assembly GCA_021399465.1). Classification (NCBI taxonomy): domain Eukaryota; kingdom Fungi; phylum Ascomycota; class Leotiomycetes; order Helotiales; family Hyaloscyphaceae; genus Hyaloscypha; species Hyaloscypha sp. PMI_1271. The sequence continues at coordinate 127,163 of JAJTUS010000094.1, forward strand.
TCATGCCGAAGAGATATGAATAGTAAAGTTGTCCAAAACATACCGTGCTTCTGCATGACGCTGAGGAACTTGACGATGACCTTAGAGGAGGGTCGGATCAGAACCTGTCGCTTTCCAGACTTCTCGGCGTTGTTGATGGCATTGAGCGCATCGTTCTAAATCCAGATCGAGTCAGTATTGCTTTGAAGACGAGATTTTCAAAATAAGATCTTCCAGGAGACAAGTACTTTTAAGATTCATCTCAAGAGCAAACAACCTGCAAGACATGCGAAGGAGAAGAAAATACGGGGAATACTCACGAGAACTGAAGTCTTGACCATGGTTGCGGAGTGAGATTCTCAGTTCGTGAATGGAAAAGAGGTATCTAGAGGAGCTGCGTCAGCCTTCATGGGCTCTGAGCATGGAGAGTGCCCTCATGATTGACAAGAGGGTTCTTCAGCTCGTCGAAAAGAGAGGAGAAGTGTCGGCATCTTTCAATTGCTGTTTTCGCGTTTGTCTGTTGCTGTGATGGCATTGTCTGGAATTTTCTCCTCCTCACATCAAAGTCGCATATTGAGTAGATGCCGATTTCTCCCTCTGCCTATCATGAAGGTCTCTCGGATTGATCGATCACCCCTTGGGATAATACATACCTCGAGTTGCGTGTTGTTGGTCTTCGTGGGAAAAGTTGTTCGTAGTTGAGAACTTTTGGTGGATTTTCAAGACGAATGTTCCAGTAGTGTGTGGTACACGTGATGGAAGTCTGTGTCCCAACTCGCTTATTTTTCTACACACACAAATAGCTGGCGCATCTAAGGTCTGCCTCCTCCAAATTCATACACCAAAGTTCTTTCGAGGATCTCACGATATCACAACAATCAAGATGGTACGTTAAGATATCAATTCCCCTTCTTATTATCCAGCTTTTGGCGTACTTGTGTGTCTCAATTCGCGCCCAAACTCCCACCAAGATTTGCCATCGAATACCTCGAGCTTCACCTAACCCCAGCACAACACCTTCTCTGGTCAGGCCTTTGGAGATATCTTGAGCTGACAAATTGTACCACAGTCTGACGGAGAAGAACCGACGTCCCCTGTGGTGGCCGAAGCTGACGAAGTCGAAGTCTCTGGAGATGCCGCATCCAAAGGTGCTACCTGCTGCTACCTGCAATACTCTGTTTTAGGGTTCCTGACGATCTTTAGGTCAAATGTCTGTTCTCGATGCATTGCGAGGCGTTCTCAAGCTTGCTTTAATGCATGACGGCCTGGCTAGAGGTTTAAGGAAAGTCGATTGCTTCCAATCCGCCATTTCAATCTACTAACATCCTACTACAGAGAAGCATCCAAAGCCCTGGATCGTCGCCAGGCACATGTTTGCATTCTCAACGAAGCATGCGAGGAGGAGGCATACAAGAAGTTGGTTGTTGCGCTGTGCTCCGAGCACAAGATCCCCTTGATCAAGGTTCCAGACGGAAAGCAATTGGGCGAGTGGGCTGGTTTGTGTGTGTTGGACCGCGAGGGAAACGCACGCAAGGTTGTCAACTGCTCTTGCGTTGTCGTCAAGGATTGGGGTGAGGAGTCTCAAGAACGATCCATCCTTCTCAACTACTTCCAGACCGAGCAATAAGGACAAATGGGTTGGTCACAAAGGAGTTTTCTTCTGGCGGATAGACATCTGGCCATTGCTGTGGGTTTCCTTCCGATGTAGTCTACTTAGGATGCATGATACGGGGGCAATTGAATTAGCATATGGGCATGAATCCAGGGTACTGCATGTGAGAAAGGAGGTATGATATATTTCGACCTTTGTGAGGATCCTACACGCCAGACTCCACAAACTTTTGCCAGCCAGACCCTATTTCCGGCCTTCAACCATAATGATATGATACCCAAATCCGGTCTTGACTTCCACGTATTTCGGGTTTGCCAGAGTGCTGGCCTCCAGGTTGAAAGCCGCCTCCTCGAATGTAGGGTCCAGGTCGCCTCTCGTCTTCCATCCCAATGCGCCACCTGGACTGGAACATTAGCAGACAGAATCCAAAACTGCAAGAAAACTTACCAGCTCTGGCCTTGTCCTCGGAGAACTCCTTTGCCACTTCGTCAAACTTCCCCCCGCCCCTCAATTTTTCGAGAGCTTCTTCTTTCTTGGCATGCTTCTCGGTCTGAGAGCTTGTCAGAGTTCCATCATCTCATCCTCATCGAGGTAGTTATACCAAAATGTGTCGAACATTGATCTGCTGTGCTCCCTTGACCTTCCCGCCTTTCTCTTCTTTATCCTCAGCTTTTCCCTTCCCCTTTCCTTTCGCCGCACCCCCCTTATCTGCCGACTTCCCCTTATCTGCGCCTTTGCCCTTGGGTGGCATCGTATGAAGGTTGTATGCCGAAGATCTGCGAAGAATGTCGTGCGTGGATGAGGGGTTGAAATAGAGGGGCAAGAAGCAGCCCCACTAAAACGCCGAAGGCGGGACAATCTTCCGAGATTCAACGACAAAGAACAAACCTCGGAGTCACTTTTATTTATCTTCTGTAAAACAGTTTGTCCAACTTCGTGTGACTGTTTTTTTAATATATATATTATATGATTTTGTATATTCACTTCATGTCCTATGATGTAAAAGCAAGGCTTCTTTCTACTCTCAAACGTCATCTCAATTCCTGGGCCTAAAAATTTGACCCAAATTTTCCTGCCTCCAAAGAACCTTCTTTGTCAAACTTCATACTTCAACCATGGCTCCTCCAATAGCTCAAAATGCCATAGAATCTTGTCCAGGAGTGACAGAACCACTCGACGCTTTCCGCAGACTCGTCTCAGACCTGTCCAGAATCCTCGGACCTTCATCAGGTCTTAATTCCGAAGATGTCGATGTACAGAAACTACAAATACTCATGGAAGAATATATCTCAAACGAGAAAGACTGGGACAAGTACGCTTTCCCTGACTTCAGTCGCGGTTACACGAGGAACTTAGTCGATGAGGGCAATGGAAAGAGTAACCTCGTAAGCCTGGGTCGTTGATTAAATGAACACCAACTAATCATATGACGTAGCTCGTTCTTGTATGGTCCCCAGGAAAGGGTAGCCCAGTTCATGATCATGCCGATGCACATTGCTTAATGAAAGTCCTCAAGGGCACCCTCAAAGAGACCCGATTTGACTTCCCAAGAAACAATGCCACGCCGCCTGCAATTATTAAAGAGACAGTTTACCGAGACGGCCAAGTCACCTACATGGCTGATGAACTTGGGTTGCACAAAATCTCGAACCCTGATCCCGTGAACGTTGCTGTGAGCTTGCATCGTAAGTGCCTTCTTTTCGTGGCTTGGGACCGAGCTGATGGTGACGTCTAGTCTACACGCCACCTAATGCAGCACGATTTGGATGCAACATTTTCAATGAGCAGACTGGAAAGAGGTCGCATATCACGCAAAGCAATTTCTTTTCTATGTTTGGACAGAAGGTAGAATCAGAATCATAGCAGTTCGATTATCAGGAAACACAGTTAGCTTCATTTAACGAATCTTAGGATATCACTACGTTTTAGATTAGATTTGGGCATGCCGAAATCGACATTACATGGGAAAGGCATTCAGGATACGGTAGAGGCGCGAGTCAATCTTGGTAGACTAGACTTTAGACAACTAGAACAAGTCATGCTCGACCTGTCAAATATGTCACCTGAATAATGTACCCGAACCACACACTATACCCTATTCATACTCGCACACTGAACATGTGTCTCCATAGACTCCTAGTTGCCAATGTGTCACCTGAATAAAACGCTCCTTGAGCCCTATGCTACGCCACATTCAAACTCGCTCAGTCGAAGATTTGGATGCAATTCTAGCTTACACCATCTTACATAAAATCCCAAACTCTCCCTCCTTCCCTCGCTCCGTCTTCAAATTTGTTCCTGTATGTGTCCATGTTCCACTCCCTCGACCGCTCTCCTCGTAGGCACCAGCACTCATCCGTCGAAATGGCCACCTCTACCGTCGTACTCGTCCCCAAGACACCCACCATCAACTCCCAAAACGACCTCAGAAGCGAGAAGCCCGAGGTGATGCACTTTGATCTGGCGCCCAGCAAAGGCGAGGCCGGTCCTTCCAACTATATCCTACCCTCAGGCACCAGCCACTTCCTCCCCGCCACCGTCAAGAAAATTCTCGTCATGCCGCCTCCCAGTTTTGAAGCTACTCCCGAAGCAGCCCTTCCAGATACTCCTGCCGATTCAAGAAAAGGCTCTGAACCTTCTTCCTCCTCTGCATCTCTAAAGGGGATAGAGAAGTTTGCCGCACCCGCCCCCGCCACCGATATTGATATGAAGAAACAAGCAGAAAAGAACCAGGAAAAGGAAGAGGCACAGAAATGGATTCAAAACTACAAGTTGAAGCAGCGCGATGAAAAGCTGCTTAAGACGACTGACCTTGAGTATATCGAGATCATGCGCGTCTTTAGGGAGCAACAGGAGTTCGAAGCTCATGCGAGAAGAGCAGAGCAGGCTGCTGGTGTTACCGCCGAGGAAACAATCACTGGGGGGGAGGACAAGGGCAAGTGGACGCTAAAGTGGTTGGCTTTCTGGCGTCAGTTTTCGTGGGCTTAGATACCTTTTGTACCTCGTGTTCTGAAAAGAGGGTTCGCAATGGAGTTTTGGTTAGAAGAAGAATCAGGTTTGTATCTATATACCTTCTTGTTTTGGGGGGTTACCAGGTGCACGTTTGTTGAAAGAGTATTGCGAATACTGTATTTCGCTCGCTAGGGCCATTTCCTCGAAAGCATCGAGAAACAAACACGGGCAAAACTACTTATCGTGTCCTTACGCATGAATTTCTCATAACTCCATCTGAACGCCACCTCATGCTGTCATAGCTCGTTGTTCGTAATCATCGTGCCAGGGTATTCGTGATATGAACAAGAACTCTATATCGACCACTTATCTGCGACCGCTGAATTCTGGCTTGTAGGTCTTGACTCCTCCAGCCTTCATCAGCTCACGCAATGCCATAGTCGCGTATTGGCTGGAACCGAGACGGAACTTGACGATGATCGCGAGTCTAGATTCGGCGAGACCATGAAGGTCAACTACAAGCTCATCGGTGGAATGGGCTTCTGGAACCGTCTCCATTGCGTTGGACATCTCCTCCGCGGGACGCTTCGGAGCTGGCTTTTGCGGAGATAGCTTGACACCGCCATCGGAGTCTGAGAACATGGTCGAATCGCTGGCGATTTTCTTGTGGCCTGTCGTAACGGATGTTGACTCAATACTTTTGGCAGGCTCGGTGGAGGCACGCTGCGTGTTGTCGACGTCGATGGCAGTTTTGGCGATGTCATTCTTCTTTACTGCGACATCGCCATCGGAACCCTCCTTGTCAGCTGTGCCCTCAACTCCTGGAATGATCACAGTTGATCTGAAACCAGTTCGACGACCCTCATTCTCCGCAGACGTTTGAATCCAGGTATCCTTGATGACAGGTTGCTTGATGGTAGCGGGATCGATGTGCATCTGAGCCTCCCTTTGATCCTCTGCAATGGCCGCCGCGGCTTTATCATCAGCAGCTAACTTCCCCGGAAGTTTCTGCCAAGCATTGAGCTGAGCCGAGCCGGCATAAATTGCCTTGTTACGTTCGGCTTCTTGACGCGCATTGCCTCGATACTGAATCTGACTGCCCAAATTACCGCGAGATCCTCCACGGTTGCCGCCTCGCCCGCCGCGATTGTTTTGAGCACCAGTGTTGTGTCCATTTTGATTGCGGTCATTTTGGGCGGGCCTCTGTTGGCTCTTTGGCTTGGACTTATCGAGCTTCTCCAGATCAGTCTCGACAAGCTGCTCGAGCTCCTCCTGATATGACTTCACCTCAAAGCTCAAGTTGTTGACGTTAGCCATCAGCTTTCTGTAGTTGCCGCTGAGGCTGAAATCCTTCTGGCTTCGGCGCATGTCCGCAGGATCGAGTCCGCCACCCTGCTCGCTAGCCATAAATGTCTTGTAGTAATCACCGATGCTGTTAAGAGGATAATCCATGTCGTAACCAGGGGTTGGCAGAACGATGTCGAAGATTGTGTATTTGCCACTCCGGGCCTCCTCTGCAGTCAGGGCTCGAGCGCGCTCATAGAGGTCATCGTGAGTAACGGCAATATCATCACCGGCGGGATGGATAACGATCTCACCGTTCTCGTCGACCTCATCCTTTAAAGCCTCCTTGACACCTTGGGTATCAACAATGACAAGGTCGCCCTCGATAACCTTGCTACCGTAGCGGGTCCAGCGCTCGCTTGCGACATGGTTCCACACCAAAGATTGGTAGGCATGGACGTACATGGTCCTCAAATTCCGGTTGATCGTCATGAGAGCCCCAAGATTGTCGTTAGAAGTTCTTGAATTGCCCAAGTGTCGGATGACAGCAGATTCAGCGGAGAACTTCCGAGGAAGCTTTTCCAACGCCTGACTCGATTTGCCGGTCGTCTTGAAGAGATGGATCGCATGGGCGCGAGCAACATCATCTCTGCTGCACGGGAACTCCGAGGGGTCAAGGAAAGGGTCCAGAGCGCATTCCAACGCCTCCCCGCTGAATGCAAGGATCCCGTCAACTGCGCCTTTGAAGTCTCCTTGGAGGATCTTCTTACCAATGTCGTCAGTGCCAATGCCATAGGTGCCAAATCGTTGGAGGCCATAATAGTTGATGAAGCCATGCTCCTGCAAATGCATCACTGCGAGACCAATGACTCTATTCGCGTACTCAACTCTATCCGGATCATCCAGGTCAGAATCGTCACCGAAGTGGCAGTCTCGTAAAGTAATGATAAACTCGTTGCCAGCAAGCTCACCAAGCTCCAGCTTATGCTTCTCATGCTTGAAGTTACCGATTCTGGCATTTCGAAGATCACCGTTAAGTCTGGCAAGATTGCTCGCGTGTTGACGGAAGACGCTCACACGTTGAACTGTTGCAGCTCGTCGATCCTTGGTTCCAGCAAAAGCGAAGTCTTTCGGCTTTATGTGAAGGCGGTTTGAGATGAATGATATAACCTCCATAGTATCCTTATTCTCCTTATAGAGCGAGAAATGCAGATGTTGGCCACCAAGCTCATCCCAGCCAACCTTGCCTTTTGTTTGGCCACTGTAACTCTGATTGCGATGGTTTTGTGGCTGAGCTGTACCATCTTGACGCTTAGCAGCTTTTGGTGCGGCGGTAATCTTGATGGCGCCCTCATTCATCATTTGTGTCTCAAGATGAGAGTCGAAAATGCGGCGGACATCCTGGTGTAATCGACCTCGGACACCCTTGTCAGCGATCGGGTTTGAGAGAAGATGCCCAAAGACTGCCGGCTTAGCGTTAGGCTTCGAGAGGACCTTTTCGTGAAATTTGATGATTTCATCCATCAGAGCAGCGCCAAAGTAGCTCGTCAGGATCTCTTGATCCACAGATGAAACAACAAATGCTTGCTCCGTATCAGCATTGTTGGTAGTTTCGATGTCCGTGGCTACCGCTACTGATTTAGCTTCAGCGGTGACCTGCCAGGGAATAGTTGCGATGCTCTCTTCTGGCTTAACATTATTATGCGCCGTGGAATCGGAATTGGCCTCAACCTTTATTGCGGGCTTCACGTTCTCATCGAGCTTGATGACTGTGGAAGAGGCTGCCTTATTTGAGGTCGGCGCAGCCTTTGAAATGTCAGCGGATGTTTCATTCCCAAACTTTGCAAAGGAGCAACACTCAGGTTCAATACTCACGCCAGAGGGAGCATCGATAGTAGCTGATGAGACAGCAACCTTAGCCTCTTGAGCAACGTCCTTGGTTGTATTCTGCTCTGACATCAGTTGAGTTGACTTTTGAAGCTGGCGCGCGGGACTGAAATGACAGTAGAGGTAAAGAGCAGACTAGGCTTACCTTTGCCACGGCCTTGAACGAGTTTGCTTTGTCATTGGTAAGGTGAACCACAGTGCCATCAGGCATGATTTCATTGACCATAAAGTCAGTGTATCTAGATTGGAGTCAGCAAGAGCATGTTGTAGAGTTGTTTGATGAAAGATTGAAAGAATGGTGTTTAAATATGCTATCCCAGGTTGGGAGTGACGAAGGTGATGGCATCCACCCAAGTGTGAGGAACAACACCCATCCCATCTTGGCTCCCACATCGTAAGAGAGGAGAATTACGTCAAGATGCAGAGATTGAACGCTGCATGCTTCCAGGATGAAGGGAGAAAGACAGTAGCAGCCAGACACGTACCGTTGCTTCAGAGTTCCAGAGAAACCGGGGTTGGCGTCGTTCACGAAACAAAGGATTCCAACTTGAGATTCACGCTCAGGCTGAAAGCCACTGTCAACGATAGCCAGACGGGTCTTTCGATCGTCCATTTTGGCCGGTTTGACAGGTTGCGTTGTCGTAATGGTGGAAGGAGTCTCAATTGAGATTTTTAGTCTTTTTGTTGGCGGGCCCGCGACCCCATTGTCAAAATCGGGCTTGTCCATTTTAGGTTTCGCTAGTCCAGCCTCACATGACACTCGCCCCGGTATTCAAAAGTGCGTTGCGTTCACATCAAACATACCCTTTTCAATTTCGAAGGACGCAAGATGTTTGATGAGTTAGAAGAATCACGTCCAGTGTTATAAAAACTCGGCTACGATGATGCGGCCGCTAGTGAAGACTAAAAATCACTGTGCACTCCCTTGTCGAATCATGTCGGCCACCGTAATAGTACATACCGAGGTTGACCCAGCCCCTGAATTTCAACAACCTCAATCCAGTCCAGTAAACCACTGCAAAACCAAAGCCATACCTCCCAATCAGTCTTAAGACATAATCCTCTTCCTTGTAATCAACTTGTATCTTGGAAAACTGGCCTCGAGAGCCTTCTTTTGTATATATTCCTCCTTGGCCATGCGTTGCGCATCCAGGAACTCTCTCCACTCATTATATGCCACATCCCCCTGACGAGCTCGAATCTGCTCTCCAACAATCCGAATGTACAGGGCCCAATCATCCATTTGCGAAGGCGTTAGGGGCAGAATGATATCGTTGATTGGCTTCTGCCCGGTGGCTCTCTCCAGAACGAGCCTACATTGGTAGATATTGTTATTCTGGTCGATGAGTTTGTGGCCGTATTGTTTGACAACATGCCTTGACCTGGTCAGCGCGAGACGTTCTGCGACTTTTGGGGAAGAAACCTACAATCCGTCGTATCGAACACCAATCTTCGGTGCGAATTTGCTTTTCAGAGCATGCCCTCGCAAAATTCTGATCGGACCTCCACGATTCCCTAATATACTGAAGGGCATCTCTTTACTTGTACCTCTTTTGGTATATTCATACATGTTCAGCGTTGGACCTTCGACTTCTTCCCCCGTGAGCAATGGCAGTGCGGTAACATTGTAAGGCCCTTTTGTTGCCTTCTCACCCGTTCCTCCAACAATGCCATCACGGAACGCGCAGGCAATATTTAACCACCAGCTAGGTTGATTGGTCAATGTTCTGCCTCTGAGCGGTAGACTGGATGGTATACCTTCCAACTTCGAAGCCAACGTCACCTTGGTGGTGTGAAACGGGCTCATTGCGTGCAACCAACCAAATCTTGTCATTCTTCCAATCCTCCACGTTCAATGTCACATCGCGGAGCGCTCCTTCTCTTATGTCCTTGATTCGAATGTAATCAATCGAGAAGTACCTGCTCGAAGTCAACATTGGATGTACCCAAACTTGCGGAACAATCAAAACCTACTCTTCCTTGAACCTTTGCTGCCACTTATGTTGGAGAGAAGTTGCGCGTGAGAAGATCTCCTGACTGCTCGCTTCTGAGATTGCCATGTTCTTGGTCGTTTGGGACAGTATAGCGTCGAGAGTCTTGTCGAAGTATGTCATTGCTATCAAATCTAGGCCGACTGCAGTACTCTTTGATTGTTCGTCGAATAAGAACGCTTTGAGTATTTCGGACAGGATTTCTAAATGGGCGCTGGGAGGAGACCCCAGCTGCAAGGCCTCGCGTAAAACATCCGTCAATTCTCTGAGTGTCTCAATGTTCCAGTCTTCGTCGGTGCTTCGAACTGATCTGTAGGATTCCACCGAGGCTGCAATAGAAGTGGATCTGGTCATTGAGGCTGGTGAAGTTGTGAAAGGTATCGGAGCTGTTTGGGTCAATGTCCCAGGTCGGCGGGGAACAATTGGAAGTACTTACAAAGTGTCGCCCCATAGCTCTTGGGAAGGTCTGCCCATCCATCAAAGCTTGCACCATGATCATGATCCCCGATAATGGAACAGGGATGAGGTGTGACATTAGGATCGAAGGAATTTGGTGATCCACAAGAGGAAGGGCTTCCGGGTCGGTCTATGTCCAAGAAGCCCAGCTCTGCAGATGGGAAAAGGAACTCTTCATTGTCCCTTGAATACAAGGAAATTGAAGGAGCAGTACCGCCATCTTCATCGTTTCTTGCAGGCGATTGCCTCGTGGGCGAAACATCCCGAGATATCGAATAAGGGGGAGAGGTTTTGGTTATGCAGCTGGGAGCCGTCGAATCATTCTCCCCATCGAAGTTGGTACATTGAACGGAGATAGTAGAAGTGGCAATCGACGAGACGTGAGTTCTGTTGGCATCTGATTTGATGCTCAAGTTGCCGACACCGCCTTCGATACTGGCGAACGGGTCTTGAAAGACCGGCGGTGAAAAGGCTGGGAGGTACTTCTCATATTTGTCATTCGAACCCATTGCGAGTAACGCTGCAGGTTTCAGGGTGGTTGCGCAAGGGTCTGACTCCGTATGGGTGCAATGGAAAGTAGTTGAGTTCCGAAGTTTGGCGCTGAGGGTGGAAGTGAGTGACCGAGGGAAGGTACGGCCCCGATGCAGTAGTTTTACCAATCTTAAGGTAGGTGCATCTTGATTATTCTAAGAACCTGCGAGCACTCAACTTCTTCAAATTTGTTTGGTTTTCAATTCGAGAAGAAAAACCTGAAGAGCGATGGAGTAATTGAGTTGACTATATATTTGTGTTTCCAGTATTCCTGCCAAAGCCTCAGGAACGGGCCGGATTCCGTGAAATGGCTTAGAAAGTCATATAGTGTCAACACAAGCTCATTCTATTCTCTCCGTCAGCCATAAAATTCATAATTCACCCAATAATCTTGCGAAATTCGTTTATGTGAAGCCAGTTATCGGACTGCCGGCCATCAAATGCAACTCTCACCTGGGAGAATTGGGGGTGAAGTTTGGATCCCATCCGCTTTTTGACACTTTTGGTATAGTTTATGGCCGTAGGTATCTAGTTTGATCTTGGATTGAAGGAACCATGGTCTGGGACGTAAATATATGGAGTGCCGCTGAAGATTCAACTCATTCCTTTTTAGACACCCAATCTTCTCAATGGTAATTTCTTAGAACATAATTTGGGATGAATGTGCTTACCATTTCAAGCAATATTTAATCCCGAGCGACAGAGTAATAGGCTTTCATCCTCCTCTAAAATGAACTGGTATTCCCTCTGGATCCGAACTTCCGGACATGCCAACTCCTTTCAAGAGGCAATTTTATGGTCAACCAGACGTTGTAAATTCATTCGACTCAATGAAAAGCAACAATAGATTTACAAGAAGATATACGATTCTAGGTACACCAGAGCCCAAATGGGCATCTTGAATACCAACTGAGAAATCCCCCTGTTTGCAGCCCCTTCCCACGACTCCTATTGTGAATGCTCATTGGCTGTGTAGCTGCCGAGGTTGAAAGGCCAAGCGAGGTGAGGATTAGTAAAGTAGACCCCATCTCTCGAACACCATCAAGCTTTGTCCTTCTTTTCTATTTTACAGAATCCGAAAATTGTCATTTTATATCACTATGTCTTCTCAAATCAACCTAATTGCCATTATCAGCCCCAAAGCCGGGAAGGTAGATAGAGTAGGAACCCCGTAACCCACGACCATCACTTGCTCACATTTTCTTAGGTAGTAGAATTACTCAATGGAGTGTCACAATACGTTCATAAAAATGAGCCTGGGACTACAAGATATCAGATCAACGTAGAGGTGAACAAAAAGTCTGGTGTTGAAGAAATAATCATGTTTGAAAGGTCGAGTCTCCCTCCCTTTTGCACAATGACGTATGACTGAACGCTTCCAGCTACAAGGACAAGGCAGCTCTGGGAACTCATGGATCATCAGATGCATTTAAAAATTTCCAGAAGATACTCAAAGATGAGGCTTTAGTTGGAGCTCCGATGCAGTTGAAGTTCGTGAAAGAGGCGGGAGGTTTTGCTAGGTTGTAAGGAGGAGGGCAATGATTGTTAGAACAGTGGGAAACCTACAATGTAACAGAATGAATGTTATCTTTCCGCTGATCTACGCTCTTAAATTTATTTTGCCTTCTCGCTTTTCTTTGTCAATTTTGCTTGCGATTTGCGATGAAAACGCGAAGATACTTCACAATGAGCCGCGCTTGTGCTTTCCTTCACGTTCTTACAGCTCATTCCTTCCGAAAGACTCATCCTCACACTTAGCTTTATGCTGACCCAAAACAAAGTTTGGCATGGCTTTCGCCTTGCCCAGTGTTCCTGCTTTGACGTTGGTCATTCGATAAAACCTCCTTCGCTGTGATTGCTCTCGTGCTCTTACTGCCTGCAAGATGCCCTTGAGATGGCTGAGCTCGAGATCGGTTCCTACTACCCGAATCTTCACATCGTGACCGGCCGCAAACCAGCGTACCCACGGCCAGGAGATTTGCTCGGTGACGCCACCCGCCAGGATATGACAGCTTTCAAGTACGATGCTATGGCTCGGAATGATGCTAAATTATCTTGGACGAGGTACTGCCTCATCGCTGACTTGGTGTTCTTCTGGCAGCACCTTTTGTATCTGACGTTGGTGAAGATTTGATCTCGAGGGCAAGCTATCGAGTATAATGAAGAAGCTAGCCGCCCTCCCCGGCGCTCCAGAATCTCGTACTGTCACTCGAGGATCAGTAGACGATGGACTGTTCCCTCTCCTGTCTCGCCAATCCGATGTAAGTGAGCTAGCTGGAAGGCCTCAATCGACGGAATATTGCTAACAAGCCTCGCATGCAGAGAGAAAGCCCGTTTAACGCCCCGCCATTTGTGACATTACAGGAAATGGAAGACCATAAGGACTCCGGAATCGGAAATGGAGAGGAATTCCAACCCTCTCAAACTGGATAAACTGTGTTGGATTATACTTCTATTTCTTTTCGAGCTGTCCGTATTGCATATATAATTTTCTTCTGATTTGGTGAGCGCTGCTGGATGATTGCATTTCTTTCTCTTGGAAGACCAACCTCATCGGGCATCTCTTTGATACCCTATTCTCCACTCTTTGTACGACCACTCTTTCCTAGGATAAGCACTGCTCCTCTCTACGAAATAAAATCAAGATTGGCACCTTGCACCCGAAACCTGACATGTTCTTTGATTTTGGTAGATATGGTACAGAGCAGCGGCAGAATCATAAGGTAGTTATCTCGCGTGATGATGGCGCACTGCTTTATAGACCAACACCTAACAACACTCATCTTTTTAATCAATCAATCAATCTTACTCCGTCCCCTCCCGTCTGCCAAATCTCTCCAGGAGAGAGAACCCTACCAGATTCGATCCAATCTAGCCGATCCGACTCCGTCATTCCTTCCAGTCATCAATGATCCTTCCATCTTAATTCATGGAAGCGTCTCATAAGATCAACCACCCGTCCATACCCGATCAAATCCAATCCAAGCCAATCCAACGCCGGTCCACATACGTAGTGGGATGCAATTCAAGTAACTGACTGAGGAACAATGAGAACAGGTGAGGAGTGGAATTGGGTTATGCGGCTGCGACAGCAGGCTTCCCTTCCCATGCCCAGACCGTGGAGAGGAAGTGCGCCATGTTGACACGCTTGCTGCGCATCTCGATCATCCAGGGGTGTTCGAGCATGCGCCAGGGGGAGGCGCGGCGGGCAGGCTCTTTTTCGAGACTGTGGTGTATCAGTACACATTCATATAACAAATAGAGTTTTGGAGGGAACATACCAGCACTCGATAAAGTACTTGAAGTTGTCGCTCCACTTAATACCTGCTTCTGGCTCATCCTTCAGTTTTGGGATTGGTTGTCGGACGATGTAGGTTAAAAGGTCTATTAGACCGGCTCGGGGTTGCATTTCTGTTCCGTCTGCTGGGAAGGGGAAGCGGTGCTGTGCTACTTCTAGGAGCGTAACGCCTGTGGACCACACGTCAGAGGTGATGGTGTAGGATTGTCCGGTAATACGCTCAGGAGCCATGTAGTATGATGTCCCGATGAACGTATTTGCATCTCCCTTAGTCCCGAACTCGCCGCTCACGCCGAAATCACACAGCTTGACTTGCCCATCGCGGCAGAGAAGGATGTTGCTGGGTTTGATGTCACGGTGGATGATCTTCTTGCTGTGGAGGTAGGTGAGGCCGTTTAGTACCCCTTCGGCGATCTTTCCTAATACCTTTTCACCCGTTCGTCCACCGAGCTTCTTCACTTCGCGGTATATGCTGTCGAGGGAACCGCCTTCGCAGAATTCCATAGCAATGGAGATGGTGGCTGTTGCGGGGTCCTCGAAGGCGCCATAGTATCGACAGATATGCTCGCTGGTGCAGTACTTGTTGAACTTGGTTTCTCGGAGAATCTGCTTTTTAATGGCGGGGTCGGGGTTGGTGGTGATTATCTAGAAGGGGTCAGTGATGGGTGGAGTGAAGTGTGGGGGTGATACCTACTTTGAGCGCAAATATCGTCTTACCCCCTTTCAGTATGCACTTTGTTACTGCACCTCCAGCACCCTCTCCCAGGCTGCTTATTTCTTGGATCCGCTTCTCCATACTTGCAATTCCCCATCCGTCGTCATCCAATTCTTCCACATCCAGAGTTCTGCCTCTTTCTAGGGCCAGTTTGTCAAAGCCTTGTTCCAGTCCATTCATGCTACCATCTCGCTCCATTCCCACACCACCTTCACTTCGTTCAGAGTATAATGATCCAACAGCAGAGGATGGGTCTGGGGTTCCTTGTTGTGGTAGCTGCCGTAATCCTTGCTGTTGAGAAGTAAATGATAGTGCCGAGTATTGTGATCCAGCAGATGTTGGTCCACTTGTTCGTCCATCCAAAGGCCCAAAACTTCCCGACCTCGAATGTGCTGCACTGCTCTCACTTCCCCCGCTCGCCGACTGACCCGCCGCAGGTTGTGCACTTGGACGCCCATTTAATAAGGCTTGTGATTGTTGCTCGTACGGGGTCTGACTGCTGCCCATCGGCGTGGCTAGTTGCAATCTGGGCAGAGACGGCCTTGATGCCATCGCCCCAGGCATTTGTAGCGTGAGCCCTGCTGGTGCGGGGCCGCCATTGACAGGCTTGACGCTTGGTGAAGGTGGAATGGCGAGTCCCAATCTGGGTGTTCTGGGACCACTGTTCTGGCGGCTGCCAGGAATCGGAGGGCGTAACAACGGCGCTGGGGAAGACATCGCGGGTTGAGGACTCGGATCTGTGTTGTTCGAAGTCTCCAAGATATCAGCATTCCCCCAACTCCTGTTCTGAACGCCACACGGGTAAAATCAGAAATGGATGTGAGATTTTCATACATGCTGAGCCGCAGCGGCAGGGTCTAGACCTGCTGGTAGAGCCCTATTGTCCGCCTCCTGCGCACCGTACCCGGTGCTCTCTTGCGAGGAGTTCTGATCTTGCATCGGCCCTGCCGTCTATCAGTGCAGCAGACCGTTGGAGGGGGCGTAACCGAGCTCTATGGTGTAGAGGCAAAATACGAGAACTGTCTGTCGATGCCGCCAGGAAAAGGATTTTCTTGTGGACTCGAGAGGCTGTGTTGTGTCCGCAGATGCTCGAAGCCTGTGCCACCGGATTTACAACGTCGGAGTGGAGTGTTTCAAGCTTGTCGTCATTCGTCCCCGGACCGGCAGTGGAGAAGGGTTGTCGGCGCTTGCTTGGGAGAGCGGACTCCTTATTGGCCCCCAAAGTCTTGGAGAGGAATAACCATGAAGAAGGCAGTCAGCTCACGCGTTGTGACTTGTGAAGGAAGCAAATAATCTTGGTCGTTGGACACTCGGATGAATTGATGGCAGCGGTGCAGCACACCAAGCAGGGCTGCTTGCTGCAAGGGAAGAATTTGGGGTCGATGAAGAGCCAGTGAGAGGGGCAATCACTGGCAGTCACCCTGGCGGGAGGCGTCAGAGGTCTGCCGCTTGGGGCCACAAGCTTGCCGACGCTGAAATCGTACAGCTGCGGGCAGCTGAAGCGCGGACCGAATGGACTGTGAACTGGAGGTGTGTTGGTGTTGGTGTTGGTGTTGGGACCTTCTGGGCAGGAGAACAAACGGTGACAAGTATCGGCTACTATTCGGGGCAGAGCAGGGCATCGGTCTTGGCTTCGGTCAGAGTGAGAGTGAGGTAAGAAGATGCCGGATCCTGCGGTCATAGGTTGTTAACACCGCAGCCGTGTTCTTTCCGGCCGATCAGGCATGAAACTGCTGTGATCCTCTTCGGACTTGGTGGGGGCTGCAGCAAGTTGTACCTCGAGTATGCTGACGAGGTTAGCTGCATGGTCAGCCTGACTCAAGAGAAAACGAGAGGCTGAAGTGTTGTATTGTATCATGTAAGACTGCAATGCTTGCTTTGCATGAGGATGATAACCCTTCTACCATTCTTGCATTCGCCGATGACTGTTCATCAAGAGCAGTAATACCCGTAATACACTTCACGCACCAACAAGTCTCTACTCCAGGCGATCGAGATTGCTCCCGTCAGGCCGCGCTCTCTCAGGGGATTCGAGATTGGGCACAAGTCCAGCTACCAATCCTTCTTGTCCCACCGTCAACTCACTGCTATGCAGGGCCAAGGTCACAAAACCAGCGGTCAGAGGGATTAATTTCTTGGGGGTGGAAGAGTCAGGACAAGGCCAGCCACACTTTGCCATGCAGTGCGGAGGGAGCGGCTATTGACAAGGTCCAATCCCCGGCAGTTGCTGGCGCTGCTCGCGTGCAGCAGCAATCACCCACTCACTGCTGTGCGTCTTTCTCCAGATCAGCAGCGCTAACTGGAGGATTTCGAATTTGTTTCAGACAGGGTTGACACTGTGTGGTGTCGCGGAAGCCTCCCGTGGGAACAAATTTAAGCGCGCGGGTGTTTATCACAATCGAGGGTCCAGAAAAAAAAAGCGAGCAAAAGGCTCCGGTTGTACACACATATAATCATGGCACCACCAAAGGCCCATGCAAGATCTGTAACGATCAGACGCATATCTGAGGAAGCGTCTGATTCAGCTTCTCAATCAGATCACGCCTCCGACTCCGAGTCCTCCCACAACTCTTCCGACTCCGATTCTCTCGATAGCAACGCCTCCCGGAAAAGAAGGAAAAGCTCCCCAACTAAAGACAATGCGCCACCAATCCACATAACAGCCGCGCCCTCACGAGTAAAGCCGAGGATCCAAAGTGGTGTTGTCCATGGAAAGACCAACAATGGCGCGGTGCTTGCTCCTATAGACCCCCACGCTTCTTTCGCATCGTTGGATGTTAAGCCATGGCTCGTACAATCCTTGGATGCTATGGCGATTAAGAGGCCAACTGGAATTCAAAAGGGATGCATACCTGAAATATTGAAGGGGAGAGATTGTATAGGAGGAAGTAGGACAGGTTCGGGAAAGACTGTTGCTTTTGCGGTTCCCATTTTGCAGAAATGGGCTGAAGATCCGTTTGGGATCTTTGCTCTAGTCCTGACCCCTACAAGGTAATCTTGTGGCACTGCGAGGAAATACAAATTGTGCTAATGTATGTTTTAGAGAACTTGCACTGCAGATATACGAGCAATTCAAGGCTATTTCGTCTCCTCAGCAGCTGAAGGCAGTCCTGATTACTGGAGGATCCGATATGCGTCCACAAGCGACGGCTCTTGCCCAACGACCTCATGTTGTGATTGCGACGCCGGGCCGATTGGCAGATCATATACGCACCTCTGGGGAGGACACGATATGTGCTCTGCGGAGAGTTCGAATGGTGGTTCTTGACGAAGCGGATCGATTGTTAGCAAGTGGGAGTGTTGGAAGCATGCTGCCAGACGTTGAAGAATGTCTATCAGTTCTTCCTCCGCCAGCAAAACGACAAACTCTCCTCTTCACGGCTACAATCACACCCGAAGTACGAGCTTTGAAAGAGCTTCCTAGAACAACAGGAAATCCGCCAGTCTTCGTTTGCGAAGTCGATACTCAGGTATTGGCAATTCCAGCTTCTCTCAAGCAGATGCATCTCCAAATTCCAGTCACCCATCGAGAACATTACCTCCACATGTTCCTCCTCACCGACGTTAACCTCCCAAAATCTGTCATCATCTTCTGTAACCGCACCGCCACAGCAGACTACTTAACGCATCTTCTCCGTCTTCTTGAACATCGAGTTACAGCATTGCACTCCAAGCTCCCACAACGCCAAAGAATTGATAACCTCGGCCGCTTCCGTGCTTCAGCTGCAAGAATTCTCGTTGCTACGGATGTAGCTGCTCGAGGTCTCGATATTCCTGAAGTTGGACTA
This sequence comes from Hyaloscypha sp. PMI_1271, assembly GCA_021399465.1. Lineage (NCBI taxonomy): Eukaryota > Fungi > Ascomycota > Leotiomycetes > Helotiales > Hyaloscyphaceae > Hyaloscypha > Hyaloscypha sp. PMI_1271. The sequence continues at coordinate 145,656 of JAJTUS010000094.1, forward strand.
GTAGTTAATTACGATATTCCCCGGGATCCAGATGATTATATCCATCGCGTGGGACGAACGGCCAGAGCTGGGAGAAAAGGTAAGGCTGTAACCTTTGTTGGGCAAAGAGACGTGCAATTGGTGCAAGCTATCGAGGCTCGAGTGGGCAGACAAATGGAAGAATGGAAAGAAGAAGGTGTGAACTTAACCACGAGGGTTACGAAAGAGGCATTGAAGCTCGTGGGAGAGAAGAAGCGCGAGGCGCTGCTCGAGATAGAAGAGGGTCGAGACGTCGGAGGCAAGCGGAAAAGGGGCATGCAAAAGCTGCGAGCGAAGTAGACACAAGCCCTTCAGCACCATTCTGCTCCACCAATCATGTCATGCCCTCGCCTAATTCTTGTTTGCCCGAGTACAGTGTCAGAGATATAGATACCCAATAAACGTTTCAAAATAATACGATTCCTCGTTCCATATTCCAAGAAAGGGTGTTGACCCGCGGACCCACGTCCCCAGCTGGGACCGTTGTCCCCGAGGATTGTGGTGCGGGGAAACCCAGCTCTGGTGGCTCCAGTTGCCCAAGTGAATGCAACCGACCACCAACCTCGGTTCACAACATCTACTGAAATGCGAAGACCAGGTATGAAATCAAATACATTGCGGAACCCCGCATGGTGATCCTAGCTTTGGTTGTACATTTAGCCCTTCTCATAGCCTCTTTTCTCTTCAAAGTTCGCAATCTTTCCTCTTTGTCTTTTTCACTTCTCCTTCCGTTTCTCAAGTACTAAGTCAGAATGTCGAATCTTCCAAATAACCAGTCTTCCTCCTACCGCAAACAGAAAGCTACAGCCGCAGACCTCTCAATTCTCGAAAAATTGGACACGATCCCAGCACTTCTCTCGGTTTGTAAGACTCTATCGTCTCACCCGCAAAAAAATCGGACTTAGCTCATCGATTGTGCAGTGGGCAACACAGCGGTAGCTCTCTTCTCCGGATTCTACAAATCGAAGGATAGTATACCGAAGAGCTATTACCGACATGTGTACCTCACGGCAGTTCGAACAATGGTGAGGAGGACGAGTGTGCGGCAGCAACAGTATGTCTCCTGGATTTTCAACTCGAAGGGATGTTGAATTGATGCATGAAATAGTTTCCTGCTACCGCCAACAGATGAAGCGTATGCAGCAGCATGCAAATCTCGAGACGTGAAGCCCCAGAGTGAGATACTCGAAGATGGAACACGGGCACATTGGATCGGGGATCCTAAGGCCGAGAAGCTGGTTATGAATTTCCACGGTACTTTACATACATCACCTCCTCCTCACAGTAGGCCAGAATATTAACTGCAATGGGAGCCAGGTGGCGGATACTGCCTCCCCTCCTCGCCCGAAATGGTCGAATTCATGTTCCAAGTCATCGACGTCCTGCAACGCTCCGGCAAAAACGCAGCCTGTCTCTTCCTCTCCTACGGTTTTGCTCCCTCCCCTTTCTCTCTACCCCTTCCTCCAAACTAAACTATCCATCCCAGATCTTGCACCCGCCGCCCCGTACCCCCGGCAGCTGCAACAAGCTGCCATGCTCCTAAACCACGTCCTCAACAACCTCAAAATCTCGCCGAACAACATAATCCTAACAGGTGACTCGGCGGGCGCAAACCTCGCCCTCTCCCTCCTCAGCCACATCTCGCACCCCCACCCCTCAACCACCCTCCCCATCCCACGCATCGCCCTCTCTTCCCCCCTCCGCGGCGCCGTCTTAATCTCACCTTGGGTCTCGTTTGACTTGAGCGCAGATAGCTTTAAAAGAAATGCATGGAAAGATTGCATCACCGTTGAGGCCGGGAAGCAGTGGAGCAGTGCGTTCATGGCGTGCCCATGGCCGCACACAGAGGCGAGCGATTTCTATAACCAGGCGTACACCGCGCCGGATGAATGGTGGAAAGGACTGCAGGTGCAGGAGATGTTGGTTACGGCGGGTGAGGAAGAGGTGCTTGTTGATGGGATTAAAGAATTTGTGGGGAAGTTGAAGACAGGATTTGGCGCAGATAAAGTCGAGTTTTTGTGCGTAGAGGGTGAGTATCATGATCAGCCTAGTCTCGATCTGCAGCTTGGGTTTAAGGAGAAGGATGAGGGGTTGCAGGCGAGGGAGATTAAGAGGTGGATTTCGAGTAAGCTTTGAATTGTTGAAAGACAAATGCTACCAAGTCTTGGCAGAAAGTGCAGGCAATCTATAATTGTAATTTGAGCGGGACTGCTTGAAATATCTGTCTTTCGCTCATGGCATGCAAAATTCCAAATACGTGTTCTTGAGATAACCACAAGACTCAAAATAACTTTTAGACACCCAACTCAAGCTGACTCTGAAGTCTCACCGCTTCCTAAAGTACCCTTCTTCCCAGATTTCTATCAGATAAAGATTTGACATGCAAGCCATCCTGTTGGAATCTGTGTTTGGCCCTTTCTCTGACAAGAGGAGCCCATGCCTATGTAGGGAAACAAAGCAATCTTGACCCTTTTCTCTACCCTTTACCCTAAGACCTCTCTATTTTATCCATCTAAGAGAAGTAGTCATGTCGACTGCCGACTCACACTCCTCCTACGGATGCCCATCCCAGACTGCATCTCAAAGCTTTCTCCTCGTCTTTCCTTCCCATCCCACCGCCCACTCCTCCCCTCACCTCTCCAGCTCTCCCTCCTCTTCGCCCCACCAGAACCCCCTAAACCCGGGCCCTCCCCCCTTTCCGCCATCCCCTCATCGCTATCCCCTTCCTCGCCACCACGACCAACAAGCATTCCGTCACTCCCACTACTCTGCACCACCGTCTCCTCCCCACTCCCTTGTCCTCCCCCAGCTACATCCTCAAAACTCTCGCCAAAATTCCCACCCACACTAATCATCGTAAACGGACTCGCCGTCGGTGCATCCAGCACCCGCAACTCCTCGTCACTAAACCATTTCGGCAGCAGAAACGTCCTGACTGGCACCAACAGCAAGATGAAAATCGGAAACCCGACAGCGGCGATGGTCTGCGTGATGGCGAACGTGGCGCCGAAGCCGAGCAGTTGGATGGCGACGAAGACCCAGATGGCGAGGCGGCGAGGGATGCGTTTTAGGGGTTCGGAGGCGGGCGTGAGGGATTTGTCTTTGAGAAGGAAGAGGATTTTCACCGTGATGCCGTTGCCTTCGAGGGCTTGGACGCCCATTACGAAGAAGAGGCCAGCTAGGACGCCTTGAGGGATGAGATGGAGGACGATGAGGAGCGGGCCAGTCATCGTGCCCAGGGTTAAGAGGCCTTGTGCGAGGTTCGAGAATCGTTGCTCAACGACGTGAGAGGTGATGGTTGTAACATGTCCCTTGTTGGCCCCTTCTTCGTTGGGGTCTGCAACGACCTTCGTGACGCAGAGGGAGGCGGTGTGGAATGGTGCTTGCGGGATGAGGCCGTTGGGGGCGGGGATCCCGAGGAGGCCGGCCACGCCCGTCGTGAGGCCGAGGAGGAAGATGTCCCAGTGGAACCCAGCCGGTTTGCGCAGCGGGAACTCGGTGCCTTGGGCAATGAGTGAGGAGACGTTGTGGTCGAAGTAGAAGAGGATAGTGAGGAGGATAGCAAACGGGATAGCGATGAAGACGTCGCCTATGCTGACATCCCAGAAGTGGATGAACCATCCTCGGTCCGTGGTTGGGAAGAAGGCTTTGCTGGTGGGCAGAGTGCTTAGGGATACTTCACGCATCTTCCCAATGTGTACAAAACCGGTGAAGAAGATGACTGTGAGGGGGGTGCCGTAGTCTGTGAGAAAGACGCGGATGTAGTGTTGGAATAAGGGGCTTGTGCCAATGAGACCGCAGAGGTAGCCGATGAAGAGCACGAGGAGTGCGACTGTGATGGAGAGGTAGAAAGCTTCGTCTGAGCCTTGACGGGTTAAGACCTGGATGCCTTTTTGGAGGTAGATGAAAGCAACGTAGAAGCCGAATATATCGCAGGAGAAACGGGTTACGTATTTCAGGGCGTTGCAGGCGTTCGTAAAAGCAAGAAACCAGTGCATTACAAGGGACCACCTGAGTACAGTCAGTTGAGGTTCGGCTGCTTGGAGGATGAGACTTGCAGCCCGATCAAAGCCATGAGAGCAAAATAATTCGTGCCAGTGGGGGCCATGATATCGTAGACCGTACTGTACTATCATTAGCAGCCTCTTGATATAAAAATCTCGAAGACTCACTAGTTGAAAACGGTAATAGGGCCAGTGACACCAACAATAACCAATGGCTGTGCAGCAAAAACCGCAAATACCACCGAGCCAAGAACAGAAGCAAGCAGAACTTCATTGACACCATAACTCATATTTGTCTTCGTGAACCTATCTCGATTAGCCCCTTCTTCTTCTCCTCTTCAGCAAACTTACATGTCCAACGAGAAAGCCAACGCAGGTAGAATACTATTCAAATCAGCATCGCGACCACATTGAAGATCATTTGACTTGGAGAGGGAATGAGATAGGTGATGAACATACTTCGCAAAATACATATAAACCGTAGCGGGCACAACCCGATAATCCCAAGCATCCACCCAATCACTCCAGTAAAAGGGCAGCCTCCTCCTCACATCATTAATCATGCCTCTAAAAAGTCGGATCTTCCACCATTTCGGCACATGTTTACTCCTTGCACTCTCATTGGTATTCGTCTGTCTCAGCTCATTCTGCGAAGCCTGGTCCTGGGATGGAGTGTGGGAGGAGAGCAAGTTGAGGCGGCGGCGCCATGATTTCCGCGTTCCTGAGGAGTGGGGCTCGCTGGGTGTATGTTTGAGGGAAGTGGGGAGGGTGTAGGTGTTTGGAGAGGATTGGGGAGCCATGGTGGGACGAGGCGTTGAGGGTCAGAGATTCTCGAGATAACCAGGTATCAATTGAGACATCGGGATGTCAAAGATGCCACAGAACCACGGACGAAGGGCTTGATGAGAGATTTATGTCGTTGTGAGCTGGGCCAAGAGGCTATCGGTACTCTTCGCTTTTGGTGGGGTAGTGCTCAAGTGAAAAATGACGTTGGGGCGAGGTTTGAAGTGGGTCTGGGAGAAGTGCCCAATCAGCAATGTGTCAAACAATTTAATTAACTATAATTATCGGCCGGCAATCAAATTAAATTAAGCCAGAAACCTAATGATTAAAGTATAATTAATTGTTTAGTCACGTGAGATTATAAAAGCAGCAAAGAATCAGGAGACGGTATAGGGCTTAAGATAGTAATTAAATTATAATCAATTACCTTATTTTTAAATAAAAAAATAAAAAAACACCAGTAATTAGGGCCTACTACGTTTCGAATAGAAACTTGTGCAAATTTTGTCTTTGGATATAAAAGGCTGAGATGAAATAACAAAAATCAATTCAATTGATATTGGCAATTTAGGAGGGAAAAGGAGGAACAAGAAGAGTGAACCGAGATCAAAGTCTTGTAAGCGCGACTTTCAAGTTTATCAGGCACGTGCTCAATGCTCATGATTCAATTCATACAGCAACACTTGTGGGGTATCTATGAAATGGTTGTATGCTAAATGCAAATGCTAAGCCACCATCATCGCATCCATCGTCACACTCATTCGGTGCCAAGGATCATTCTTCTTTCAGCGTCCGCTTCAACCCATTTGCTGATTCTCTCGCCCACATCGCCAACTAGGCTCTCATACTGTGGACCTGGGAAGAAGAGTCCGCAATGTGCACCGACCTCGTCGACCCCCTCCATATATACTCTGATCCAGCACTTGTCTCTCTTGCCACCATACTCGGGTGGAAGCATGCAGAACTTCTTGTCTCTCTTCGGCTTCCCAGATTGTACTGACGATGCAACCGACGCTTGTCGCTCCCTTGGTGGTTCAGGATTGATGGTCGCCTGCCGCTTCTCCTCTTCTTTTTCTTCTTTCAGTCTTTGCTTCTCCTCTGCTTTCAATTGCTTCTCTCGCCCCTGTTGGGCCTTCCTCTCGCGTTTTTCAATCAACTTCTTGCGGTCTTTGATGGCACTTTCTCGGTCTTTCACTGCTTGTTGGTATGCTCTCATGATACGCTTTTGCTCTTTTTCGGCGATCTTCCGAGAGTCCTTATCAGTGTAGACAGTGAGATCGATTGCCTCAGGTTCGGTTGGAACAGGTGGAATTCGGGGTAAAGCTGGTTCGGAGAGTGTAGACTTGAGTTTATTCATCGGCTCTGCCGACGCTTCAGTGGTACTTGCCATGCTCAAGGGCTCCGGTTCATCGTCTTCTTCGATCGGAATGGAGTCAATATGCCTCATTTCAGGCGGTTCCTGAACCTCATTTTGCACACCCGAGTTATCTCCAAGCCCCTGTATTTGTACTTCAACTGGTGAGGCATCTGGACCATCTTCAAGTGGTTGCGGGGTAATGGCACCATCGCTGTGCTCTTCGACCGAAATCTTCGGCGTAGATGCAGGAGAGCGAGTCCTTGAACGGGTGGTACTCTGCGGTGTGAGACTCATATCCTGCATCTCCACTTCAATAGGCTTCAGTTGTCCATCTGAACCCACCATCTGACCAGGTGGAACTTTTGGGGGCTTTGGTGGTTTTGGTCTTCCGGTGCTTGCCGTATAGTAGTTGACAAATCGAATTCGTCTAATTGGAGGTTGATAGCCGGGTTGATTTCTCTGGGCGAGATCATTCACATCCTCAAGCCCACGAAGCTTCTCATATCGACTCTTGAGCCCAGGATAGTCTGCTAAGCACCCTCCAAATTCTAAGTGGGACATAAAATATTGCTTTGTTGCAGTGGTAAGTCCATCCGAATGCTTATTGATGAAATGTAGTACGTTAGACCACCCTTTTCGTTCTGCTAACCGCACATCGTTTGGGAAAGGTGGATTAAAATATGGATCATCAGGTGGACTGGATAAGGGGGAGGTAATGCTTTGGATAAGGCTTGGTTGTGATGAAACCTCCGAATCTGCTACGGAGGGAGCATAGCTGGGCGAAGAAAGCGAGGCCTGGCTGTTCATTGATGGAGTGTTCGCTCCACTGGTCGAGGACTGGCTGGTTTTTCCAGGAGGCTCTGGAGCCGGACGAAAGAGACTTCCAATACCACTCACTACCACACCTGGATGCATACCCAAGAACGGTGTATCAAAACTGATAGTTCCCAGTATTCGATGACGAAATGGCTTGCCAGTGGCTGGAGTTAAAGGCCTTTGAAGAGCAACTTCCGCTGATAATATTCCTCCCATGCTATGTCCCAGTAGAATGACTTCGGTATAGTGGTTCTCATTTGGTTCGAGCCTAGTAGTCAATAAGCTAGATATGTTCGAAGGACTGAGTAGGGCTTACCATGTGCTAAAATCATCCCTGGCAAACTCGATTGCCTTCCTTGACTTGTATCTTGGGTATATTTTAGTATGGACCACATGAGTGTCTGCGAGGGTGATCGTGAGGAGATTGTGGACGTGTGCTGGGAAGCTCTGGAAGCTGGTTTCATTCCCTAGGAACCCATGGATATAGATCAGCAGCAGAGTTCGCCGGCCATCTCTGCCTGACTCTGATGGTACCAAGGAATGCGTCGAGGAAGATCTTGGATCGTGAGAGCGCCATTGCTCGGATATCAACTGGCTCCTTCTCTGATCGTCTGCGGAGTAGGGCGGGGGAGCAGGCACGGACGCTGTTCGAGGTGGCAGAGGAGGTGGAGCATTTTGCCGTGACTTCTCTGCAAGTTGAGAGGGAGTAGCAAAGGCTGAGAGGCCCGGCTCGTCTCGACTTGCTTTTTCCGCAAGCTGGGCAGACGTAGCCATTCCTTCCAGTGTGGGAGGAGACGAGACTCCCAAACGATCCTTGCAAGCCTTCTCGTCTAGTTGCGCTTGAGTGGCCATTGCGTCCTGACTTTATCGATGGAGTTGCTATCGGAGAGGAGTGGGCATGTTTCCGTTTTGTTGTTTTGTTCCGTTTCGTGGATCTTGTTGAAGTCTTGTTCTATGGTGGGCAGCCCCGCAATCAGGAAGCTTGGTCGCGATCGTCGGGTGGCTTCCAGCCTTCCAGGGTGCCTCTGGCATGGCGTGCATCATCCCGCAGATCACATGGGCGACTCCTGATTTATGCAGAACATCTGAACATTTCATATGTAAACAAATGGATAACATTTTTTGCCCTTGCGTAAAACAAATGTCAGACACCAGATCAAGGATACACGCACGCACTTCCCTTCCACGGTTCCACCCTTCCAGGCCACAGCAGCGTTCTCGTGTTGCATCGGGCCTATGGAGGCGTCGTGAAATATTGAAAGGGGCCCGATACGACAGGGTGGCTCCGATGAAGACAAGCTCCGACTGCTTCTGGTCCCTGGACGGCCTGCCCGAGCCAAACCCAAGCCAAACCTTCTGCAACTGCAAGTCTTTGGCAAGATTATCAGCGCTCTGGCAGTCGAGTGTTGGTGGGCAGGCAGGTCAAAGATGCGAATGGCGAGGGCAGCAGGGCAGCAGGGCAGCAGGGCTCCCAACTGTTACTTCCCGTCGTGATTCAGGCTCGTCGGCTTCGTTTATCCTCAGCCTATCAAACGCCGAGCAAGTCGACGCTGGGCCTCGTGCGAATCTCGTCCGAATCTCGTCCCCTGGCAAAACGGGTGTTGTTATTATGGTAATCTGCAAACGTCGGCCATGATAGGTCAATCAGGAAAGTCTCAGGAAAGTCTCCATTTCCCAGCCTCGCTGATTCGCTGGCCTCGCCCCGCCCCAGGGCAGGCCCCCCTACCACCCCCCCTCCTTAGCGAAATTGACTTCGAGCAGCCAATCTATCTTTGCTTGCTCTCTGTGACATTATTCCGGAGTCCTCGCGGCTCTTCTCCCCCCGTCGCTCTCTCAACCTCACTCGCCCCCCCGACACGATGGCAATGAGTTGACGGAGGAATCTTCAATCGCGTCACGTCGCGGACTCAATCCTGCAACAGCGCTGTCGAGACGGCAGCAGCAGTAGCAGCGCTCGCCATGGGCGACACCATCGCTGGGCCATCACTCCTTCTGGCCAAGCAAGACCTCGCTCACCGAGAGCACCCACATCAACACATTCACAATCACAATCATTTGCACAGAAGAGAGGCGCCGGCAGTGTTTACGGAGGTTGTAGCGACAATCTCGGTGGTACAACAAGTAGATGTGGATATTAATGGAAGCACCTATTCGACGGAGACACTCACGACGGTGTCTTCCCCTCCGATAACGAACGAAAATGCAGCAACTACACCAACGCAAGGCCCAGCAGTCGTCACACCGGCGGCATTTGTTGGAGGGGGATCCGGAGGATCGTACGCATTACAGTCATTACTTTCAGATCAAGGCATAACTTCAACAACGATACCCACGCATTTTCCCACGCTGGTTCTCAGCACTAATTCAACATCTGGTAAGTCAACATGCCAATCGAAAAACGAGAGGTGACTGACCGAGTCCACAGTAATTTCTTCAACCACTAATAGCTCACGTTTCACCAACTCCACCATCGCCTCGAGGACTTCGCTCACCTACAGAACATCCACAAGTTCAACCGATGATTTCTGGAAGAGCTCCACCTCGACCCTCCATGCACCAAGCTATACCGCAAGGAGCTCCGTTACCACTGGGGGAAATGTTGGAGGGACTGGCGTTGCTGGAGGCGGTGCGTCGACCAGCACCGCAGCTTCTGGAAATGGGGCCTCGAATTCTTCTACGGCATCTCCACCGGTCATTGCAGGTGGTGTTGTGGGTAGTGTTGCCGGGGTTGCCATTCTTATTTTTATTATAATGGCCTTCCTCCGGTGGAAGAAGAGGCATCAGTCAATGTTGTTGTTGGGCGATGGGGATGCAGGAACCGCAGCAGAAACGACTCGGGATGGACCACCTTCGCAACCACCAGGCGGAATGACTGAGCGACGATCATTGGCTCTCGGTGTTCCTGCTGTGCTGGCCAGTATGACTGGCTATAAAAGGTCGTCCCAGAAGACGGAGACCGATCGAACGATTTCATCGACGGCGGAGAGTGAACGTGGATTCTACCGTGTGTCTGGGAGAAAGCTACCGTCAGTTCTGCAGAGTGGTGGTGACGGGTATGGAGGTGGAATTGGTCTAAATACCTTGAGTGGATCATCTTTCTACCGAGATTCGCAAGGATTCTATGGAGGTGCTGGAAGCCCTACAAGCCCCTCGCACCCCCTTGGTGCTATGTCTTTTAATCGAGATAGCGGCGTACCTGTTATGCGGCCCTCCCCAGCTCGAACTCCAGTGACAGAACAAAGTCCATTTTCAGATTCTCCAGCGCCTCTCGACCCACCGCCACGTCGACCTGATGAGCTCGGCCGGTCCCATCCCTCGCAAGATGGGTCTCAGAGGTCCCGATTCACTGAAGAGGTCTGAAATAAGCCTTTTCGTCTCAAAAAAACGTCTGTGCCTCGGTGCCAGGGATTTCCGTATGGATGACGAAACTCTCAATTCCCTGTAGATATTGTCTTTTGAGCATCGTGCAGTGGCCATTTGCCTTGGCTCCTTGGCTGGATATCTTTGTGATTTGCATTTGATTGGCGTTTGTTCGTGAGCTACGAATCAGGTATCGCTCTGCGTGGGAAGATCTGATCTCCTTTGTTACAATGACGATGGAGCCGTCGTTGCGTTACGTCGAAGAGTTGTTCGACAAAGGCTAGGGCCGATAGAATAGCGGTCTGACCTCGCTGTGTCGAGACCTGGTGTCACCTTTTGTATAATGTATTCTGGACTTTAGATCAGATCGATAGGGAGAAAATGAGATCATGAGACGGAGATTTTGACATGACTCTGCTCAATGAGTGACAGTGACCATGCATTATTGTCTGCATTAAGCTGACGAGTCCCCACCGCCCGTCTGAAGTAGAGCATGCGGTGGTCGGTTCGGCCAGAGGCAAAACACTCTGCGCGGATACCGACAGTGGTTGGGTGTAATATGATACAGCAGGCCAAGTCCGGCCAGTGCGGGCGCCTCCGAGGTCGAATGGGGTGTTGAGTACGATAAACGGTCGAGGAGGACTTGGTTGACTGTTTCATGGGTGTCTGAGATGGGCACAGGCTCTGTCATTGGCAAAGCACACAATGGACTACGAACTCTTGGTAGGAGTTATGGGCTCGACCAGCCCTGGAAGAGGAACAGGTTTGCAGGATCACAAAGAACGAGGCAGGAATCTTCCAGACGGCTTTGGCTTCATTTATTTCAGGCACGTCAACGTGGAAGCGGCCTCGTCCCATGAAGGCGTAGATACGTGAGTGTGAAACCGCTGGGTGGGCCGGATCAATTGCGCTCCCAGCATTGCACCATGCCACCAACCTTAATCCGACTTCTGCAGACGCTCCATTGGGAAAACCGCCCTGTCACAGAAGTGCCTCCTTTCTACGCGGGGATTTTCTGCTTCGAACCCTGCAGAGGTCGAGGTCGAGGTTTTGACGATTGAGGCGCAGCACCCTGTACATTTTGAGGGCTCGACGTCTCCTCCCTACGAACTTACGAAGCGATGAGAGATTTGCTCGAACTGCGCCCTTGCTCTGTAAGCAGTGTGGGTTTTTGAGCCCAACCCCGACGCGGACGGCCGATTACCATGTGTTGCACCAAGAACGATCGCCGGCCGTTGTGAACTGCGAACGTTCGAGACTGCGCAGAGGGAAAACCACCACACCAGCACGCTTCACTTCTTTTGTCAGGGTCCACGGACACAGTTCACTGTCATCACGCTCGGCACTTCACCAGTTTGGACTCTATCTTCACATTCCCACTCCTCCTCCACCACCGATCAACACCAACGTGCATCCTCCCGCCACATCCAGCAGCCACCGCGATAAAGGACCCTGCACATCACATCAATTGGCTGCCGAAATTACTCTTGGCGCAACGGCGGAGGTTCAGCTAAACTCCGCAACTGATTCCACGTCAGTCCCGCGACTGGCAAGGCTTATACGAAAACGAACCAGACGAGCCCGAATAGAACAGCACGGCCAGCCCATAGTGCGCAAAGACGGTGCAACTTTCGACCTGCCAGGGTTAGGGCGGACGTCTCGTCCTCAGAATATCTACGACTCTTTTGCAACTGATGCTGTCCCAGTCGCAACCGCCAATGATGGATCACAACGGTTTCCAGATGCCTCAGATGGCGGCACCGCCGCTGATGAACCCCCCACCGCAGATCTTTGGGGCTTATTCCGCGGATGGACTGCCAAACATGAACATGCAAGACCTATCACAACCGCTTTTCGGGGATGGATCTCTGATGGATGAGAGTATCGAGGCTAAGAGGAGGAGGATAGCGAGGGTAGGAAGGATTCGTGCGAGCACAGTGCGAGACATGCTGACGACCTTGCAGGCTTGTGATATGTGTAGGAAGAAGAAGATAAAATGCGATGGGAAGATGCCGGCTTGTACCCATTGCATCAATTACAAGACAGAATGCGTCTTCACACAGGTCGAGAAGAAGAGGAATCCACCGAAGGGGTATGCGGGCCCGAACTCCCGTCTCGAAGTCGTCGCTGACGTTACACCAGTGCGAAATATATTGAGGGCCTCGAGAATAGATTAGGCAGGATGGAAAGCTTGCTCAGACTTTCTGGTATACATTTCTGTGGTTCGGAGCTCGCAAGGCCGAGGCTAATATGACCCAGGACTGCTGACCGAGGACGACAATGGTCGGACGGATTTGGGGACTTTGGAGAAACGACTTGCAGAGAAGAGAGAGTCGCAGAGACAGTCCGAAGCACCAGGATCACAACCAACTTCGCCCTCGCATAGCACGCCGAATGAAGGAAGCGGTTCCACACCGCGGAGCACTTTGGCATCGCCTGAGCCGAACAGCAAGAATGGAGATAAACGAAAGAGCACTATTTCGGAAAAGTCGGAAGAAGAGGTCGAGGCCCTTTCAGACATGATGTGTTCTCTGGTCACAAATAATTGTGGTGAAACTCGATATATTGGTGCGGGGTTCTGGCATGAGGTATTTTGAAGGCATTGCTAACATACTTTAGGATCTTCATCCGGATTCTCCATTTTCTCGCCCAAAGGTATCCAGTGGGTGAACGAAAAGACTGGCGACTCCTCTTTCCAGGAAATGATCTCGTCGGCTTCGGTGGATGAGAATAAATGGATGTACTGGAAACCAGAGGTGTTCTCTGATCTGTTCCGACGACCAATATTTCAGCAACTTCCCCCAAAGGCGGAGTGCGTGTCCTTGCTCAAGGATTTCTTTGAAAATTTCAACTGCATGTTCCCGCTCTTCCATCAGCCAACGTTCATGCATCTGGTTGATCGACAATATTCTCGAGATCCATATGAAGGTTCCGGATGGTGGGCCAGCTTGAATGTCACTCTCGCAATAGCTCACCGATTGCGAGTTATGAGTAACCTTGTTCCGAAAGATGAGGATGAAAAAGCATGGGGTTATTTGAAAAACGCAATAGGAGTATTCACCGAACTCACGTTGCGTAATACCGACCTGTTGAGTGTACAGGCACTCCTTGGGATGGCAATGTTCTTGCAAGGCACTCCGAACCCGCAACCATCTTTCTTCTTAGTTGCGGCAGCTCTTCGATCATCCCACAGCATTGGACTGCACAAGAAAGGTTCCGGCTTTAATCTCAATCCTGTAGAGATAGAACAGCGGAAACGAGTCTTCTGGATTGCTTATATGCTGGACAAGGATATTTGCTTGCGCTCTGGACGACCTCCGGCGCAGGACGACGATGATATGAATGTGGAACTTCCAAGCGCAGACCCGGAGGATAATATCGGCAACATTCCTCTTGCTGATGGGAAAGGAAAAGTCAACTTGTTCCGTCTGATGTGCGAATTTGCAACAATCGAAAGCAAGGTTTACAAGCAGTTGTATTCAACGAAAGCTTCGAAGCAGTCTGATGGAGAGCTTCTCAATACCATCGGAGAGCTTGATCATCTTTTGGAGGAGTGGAAAGACAGCATCCCAGTTGACTTCCGTCCGGAACACGAGATCAAAGCATCACATACGCCGCTTATACTCCATATTGTGGTTCTTCATTTTAGTTACTACAACTGTTTGACAACCATTCACCGAATGTCAGTTCACCACGGCTACTGGACCAGTCGGTTGTCGAATTATGCTATCCAGGGGTTGAATGCCAGACCGCTAAATCCACGCGTCTTCTCGTCAGCGGCCCTGTGCGTGTCAGCTGCACGAGCCTCTATTCATCTCATCAAATATGTACCACAAGGAGATTTCCAATGTGTTTGGTAAGTGGAAATGATATCTTGCAATGCGCTACGACTAACAAGCTTAGGCTCATTCTCTATTTCCCCGTCTCAGCTCTTGTAACACTATTCGGAAATATTCTACAGAACCCTCAAGACCCTAGAGCCAGATCAGATGTCCGCCTGATGAACCTTGTCGTCAGTTTCTTATCAATGCTCGTTACAGAGGAAGAAAATGGAGGCGTGAAGCGAATGTTGGGTGTCTGCTCTGAATTCGAGAGAATCGCCAAGGTTGTCCTCGATAAAGCAGACAAGGACTCGTCGTCAAGACGAAAGCGGAAGAACAACGAAGAGCAGGTAGGCAAAGCAAAGGGTCCTTCCGGCGCCTCCGGCCCACCACCGCATACTCCTATGCAGCAGAATGCTCAAACGCCCTCTATGGCCAGCGTCTTTTCGCCGGGTCTGAACAACCCAATGAACCCACAGAGCTCCTACAACACACCTATGCCGAACGGATCACCCGGCGCGCAAAACTGGACCGCAGATTTCGTCAACGGGAGCGAATACATGACACCCAATAACGGCGGAGGCATGACCCCCTTCGCCGATGTCCAAGGCTACGCAAATGGCAACGAGATCGGCTCGCCCCTCAACATCAACAGCTTCCAACAACCTTTCGTGCCCCAGGACTTGTGGCAGATGCCGATGACGTTAGAATGGGACTGGGCAGATATGACGGGTGGTCAATACCCTTCGTTCGAGAACGGCGTCATGGGCGATCCGACCCTGCAGAATAGCAATAATCAGCATCTGCAGCACCAGCAGCAAATGCGGTAGCGGCTACAATTGAGCTCCCTGGGGGGGGGGACGGAACCCGGGCTGTACGTTGAGTGAGCATTGTCGGTGTTCTTGGGCATGTTTGGAGTTCACGATATTCACGCTATTATTTATAACAAATCTTTGCCTTTTTTTTTGTTTTTTTTTTTGGAAATTTGAGTTTTGAGGTTTCGGGCAGTTGGCGCAAATCTAAAATGTGATGATGGGGCGGGATGGATTTGAAGTGTCATTCGCTCATGAGGCATGAAGTTGATTGGCATGGGATGGGATGGGATGGCTTGTATCTCTACTCTGCATGCTTTTGGGAGTTTGACTACTTGTAGCGCGCTTGTGCTTGTGCTTGTACTAATTCCTTAATGGCTAGCATGGTCTAATGGAGTTAACATGTGCACTTTCCGCTGCCTATTTGGATATTTCGATGTTTGAATAAACGAATGGCTGAGACACAATAGCTCGATTCTCGGAGGCGGATGTGACGTTCAATGAAAGGGGAAATTGGATCTAAAGATGAGAAGACTCAGGGTCATGTGGTTATTTCTTGTTCTTTGGGGAGAGGAGGGGAAGGATGTGGTGTTCAAATTGGAAGAGAAGAGTGTCATCCCTGCAGACAGAACGGAAGTCCTAGTGTTTCTCTACTGTGCGTGGGTCCCCCAAGTAAGTCAACTTCGTTGAGTTAGAGAGTGTGTTCTGTGACATTTGTTCGTCAAGAGTTTTGTCACTCCAGCTGGTCATCGCCGACCTATATGCGGACTTAATCTTGCAGTCGGCTGCGGTGAATGCTATCGTCTCCACCTGTCACAACCGACCAGGCTGCTACTGGTACAACCGTGGAGGAGGGGTACGCGCACGGCGTAGTGGTAGTCTTTATACCAGAAGACGAAAGTCGGTCATGAGATTCCGTTGAAATGACAGGGTACGCGATGTACGGGTACAAAATGGGTGGAATCAAAATAGAAGGGTTTCTGGAGCAAGGCGAGCTGGCTGCAGCAGCGAGTCCTCTCCGTCTTCCAACTTTGCGATAATGAACCTGTTCCATCAACGCCCTTCCCTATTTCTGGATCCAAGATTGCTTTCTTGAAAACGCACGTTTGGCCAAAGGCTGGGCCGGGCTTGGAGAAAGCGTGGGAGAAAGTAAAGTGGTTGTTGGGGGGAAAGGGGCGAGAGTGCCCAGGAGTACGTGTATGGCTGAGAGGAGCATTTTTATATCTTGTGGTATCTTGGCTTTTGGACAAGGTAAAGAACAGGCCAGGAGACTGCACAACAGTGAAAGTACAGCTTGAAGGGGATAGAGACGTCCTGCATAGCTATTTGTAGGATGGAAGGCCATATTCTTGGCAGCGAGTGCCGGTATGGATCAACTTCGCGCAACAAAAAGTACGGTAAGAGATCTCTCAGAGAGGACTACTCTCGAGCGCGGACAAAATTGGGTATGCTTCGACATGAACTAGCAGCAATACAATCAATCCATGGGGTAGTGTCGAGCTTTCGAACCTCGTTGTCGTAGCGAGGGTGCATGATGATCCACCATGAATATTTCGACACCGCTACTTGGCGCGTTGGTGCAGGAGTAAGAAAGGTTCCTGGTCAGGAAGATTACAGCGTGTGGAGATCGTCAATGGTCTGCGCAGCGGTGGACAGCTGAGGCTGGCCTTACCTCATGCTTTCATCCGTTGCTGGTCCAGACTCGCGCGCAAGGTCGCCCTATGCACAAGCGACAGTTGAATGCCTCTATACATCCAGGGACCTTTGAGAATTTTCCCCTTCTATGTGATCCAGTATACATGCTCTCCACATAACCGCAGAGTATCCAACTAATCACAGCGCTTTGCCTAATACCGGCACCAAACAATTACGATGTACTCTGGCTAAGATCAATCAGAACAAGAACACTCTTCATACGAAACCATCCTCTAGAGACGGTAACAATTTACAGCGTCTTGGTTGAAACGAGCAAATTAGCAGCCGAGTCAATGAGTGAATATGGATGACCCTTATTTAGAACAGCTAGAAGCTGCAACTAATATGTCTCTGTCTACATCCCTCCTGAGCATCCCTCTCAAATTCTTGAATCCCATCAAGCCTCAGTGAAGCTCGAAATCCTCCAATGCCACTTCTCCTCGCTCCAGAGCCTCCATAGCCTCCCCGAACATGATGCCGTCAAGATAGACTGAGCGGATGAACTCATAGTGTGTCTCAACTCTGCGTAAAGCAACAGGAACAGGGCAGCCAAGAAGAACGCAAATCAGGTCGCCATGCTGAAGTTCACCTGAAAAATCTTTGCCCATGAAGTTCTTGCTGGTCAGGAACAATCGACCAAGCCCAAAATTCTCTTTGCCCAACTCTTCCAAAAAAAGAGGCGTGTGTAAAATGAACTCTTTATCCGATTCATGTCTGTGAAGACCTTGAGTGTCAGAATTGCTGATCTCGTTGAGTCCAAGGGCGATGAATTCGTCTTCAGAACGCAAATTGGCGGGACTGCTTGTGTATGATAGAAGGAAAGTCTGCCATAGTCTCTGTAAACAATCTCTCTCCGAGGAAAATGCCGGATTATTGACCAAGGAGTGCCAATTCGTTTGGAAGAAGGAGAAACTCCTCTCCGTGTAGCGTTGCCCTAATAATTCTGGGGCAAATGTCTCAGCCATATCCCACACCAAGCCTCGAACAGTCATTGTGGAAAGATCAGAAGCAAATGTCACTAGCGCATCGCTCGTTCCCGAGGATTCGAACCTCTTGATGTCGAACAGTGCATCACTGCTCCTACAATCTAAGCTTCCGAAACCTGGAGAGATGGAGAAACCCATACTCCAATCCGGAGTCCAGGACCTTTGCACGTGGTCGCTTCGCTCGCAACATGCGAGGAGTACATCAATTCGCTTTGTGCATATGACGAGTGACTTGACCAAGCTCGAATAGATATCTTGAACCGGTTGCGTATAGTCGACTATCATTGCGTCGACATCATATACCCTAGGACGTTCATTCTGGCCGAAGCTTTCTGTAAGGCCGAGAGCTCCGTAGACTTTGTCGCGAGGATCGGTTGCGTTTGTATCGCGTAGCCCTGTGAGCCAGAATAGGAGACCGATGGATTCCTCCGTTCCAAGTATCACAGAAAAGGTTATCTGATTGAATATGAGTTTGGCCGCATTAAGAAACCACATTTCGCTGCCTGAGAGTGATCTACCGTGGAATGGTATGGTCTTGGGATCTCTTATGGCATCTGTGGCTGGCCAAGTGGAAGCATGCAAGGCAAACACTGCATAGAACTCTTTTTGGGAAAAGTGGAGACCTCCGCATCTGAAAACCACACCATTCGTACATCCAAGGACGTACTCTTGGACTATCCACGCACGGGAGAACCAAGCTCGTGAAAAGAACTCGGAAAGAGGTAGGTGGTGATTTTCTCCAAGTTCAAAGATTCGTGAAGCCAGTGTGTTGCGCCAGGAACAGAGTGCCTCTGGGCCCTCTTTTTTAGCTTTGGCAGTGACTTTTAGCAGGTCGATCGCCGCCTTGCTAACGCCATCACCGACACCGAGCCAAACAATAAGTCTGCTGCACCGGCTGTAGAGCCTGCACATCATGCCAATTTGTTGACGACGTTCGGCAAGATCATCTTGGTTGATGCAAATGGCGTCGATCCAGAGCATCGAGTTGGTACTCCCAGCTTCATCCTCGCGATGCTGACGTAGGAATGCTTCGAGGTTTGGCATTGCCATCAGGCTTTTGCCATCAATGAAGATGGGTAGTCGAGATGTCGAATCGGTACCCCATGCATACGAAAGGGCATTGTAAGCAGGGAGATCATCGATTGAAATATGGTGAAGGTGACATAAAATCGGGTCTGAGATATCATTGCTGGGAAAGAGTTCGAGAAGTCGGATCTCCCCCTCCTTGAGTGGCAGATACGAGTAAATTTCGGTGCTCGTGCCAAGATGTACGCTTGGGGGCAGTCTGGCAGGATTAAGATCCTCCATGCCAGACGTTTCTCACATGAACAATTTTAGAGCAGACACGGCAGCAAGAAGGGCTTTGCTTAGATTGCTCCCAGCCTCATCTGACTCGATAAGCAAACCACAGATGTTAGCTGTGGATGTTTCAGAGTACTTGATATTAGAGTGCTTCGAGCTGGAAGGTACACGAATCCAAGAATGAAGCTTCTTGAAGATATCACAGAATCAGGCCGATGATTTTTTGGGGTGAGAGAAGGTTGGTTGATGCTGGCGACTGAAGACGGCGAGGCTTTTGGCCGCAGGACGCTTGCCCAAAAAGAAAGAGAAAAGGGCATTATTTATGTAACCAATCAACGGAACTGTTTCAAGCCAGGGGCGACATAAGAAAGTTCAAGCTTCTTTCCGCAACGGCACCGAGGGAGGAAATAAAGGGGCAAGGTTTTTTAACCATTCAACAAAACAATTTGAATACAAGTGAGATATGAGAAAGGTGAAGATGACTTCATCAACAGCATCCTACATGAGGAAATGGAAGAATGCCAGGCCATTTTGATTGGTCGGGTTATTGCGAGGTTTAGCACCAGCTTTCAGCTGGGTCTTGTGATCCCTGTCAGGGGAGGCTTCTGGATACTCCTGAATCGCAATTCCCACCTATTTATCGCATCCACCCCAAAACCAAAATCTTTTCCAAAAGTCAATCTCAAAGCTTAGTACTTGAACATAAGATTGTTCAAGATGACTTTACCCAAAGGCACGATAATCGCCACAGGCGCAGCAAGTGGAATTGGCAGCGGCTGGCTTCTCTCACATCTCAAGTCTCCGCAGGCAAAGCTCTACCACTCAATCTACATCATCCACCCTTCTGCACCAGGAAATCTGAGAGAGATTCTCCAAAATCACGCTCCTTCAGAACACACTTATGAGATCTTGCCTTTAGATCTCTCCAATATGTCTGAAGTCCGCCTTGCAGCTACGGATTTTAACCGCCGAGTTGAAAAAGGCGAACTCGGCAAGATCAAGATTTTGATGTTGATTGCGGGAGCAATGTTCTTGGATCCTAAGACGAAGGATGGTGTGTCTTTCACAAATGAAGGAATCGAATCCCACATGGCTGTTAACTACCTTTCCAACTACCTTGTCATTCTCCTCTTACTTCAAAGCTTGGAGAAGAAAGGGTCCCGAATTATCGCCATGGGAAGCACGAACCACAATCCTGATTTCTTATCCACTCAGGGCTCGTTTCACAGTAAGGAGTTGAAGATCTTGTTTGGTGACGGAGGGCTGGAGGATTTGATTAAGGCGACGGAGAAGGTGAGGACTGGCGATTCATTTCCAGCGAGCCTGAGGAGGTATGGCCGGAGTAAATGGTGTCTAATCGCCTTTTTGTGAGTATTTGTCTCCTCTTTTATAATTTGAACCTGGGGGAGATTGAGTGCTGATGAATGCCCAGTTATGAACTTCAGAGAAGGCTAGACACGGACCCAGAGATGCAAAATATCTCCTGTATTCTCGAGGACCCTGGATTGGTCGGGGGAACGACTTTGCTGACGCCCGTGCCCTTTTACATCAGATGGGTCATCATGTACTTGATGATTCCCATCGGTTTTATCTGCTCGCTGCTGTGGACGAATGGGAGGTTTAGGACTGCGCAAACTGTGGGTAGGGCTTTGGTTTGGTGTTCTTGGGACACGGTGACGCTTGGAGAGAGGCCGAAAGGCTTGTATTTGAATGGGATGGAGATTAGCTCGAGTAGTAGGGAGACGTACGATAAGGTGAAGCAGGAGAAGCTTTGGAGAGAGAGTGCAGAAGTTGTGAGGTTGAAGGAGGGCGAGGTGGCGCTGAAGGGGTGGAAGTAGGGTCTAGGAAATAGGACGAGGAGAATGATTTGACGTTCTGAACTCTAAAGACCGAGGTTTGCGATGTAGATGCAATCTGCGAGGGGATGAAATTGGTGACCTGGTGGACGAAGTGAAGAGAAATAGTGCCCGCCAGCGGCGTTGCGAGTTTCCCTGAATTCATGTCAACCACACTTATGGTAAGACTTCTGAAGTAGCAAGAGCATCAGAACCATTTCATGTTTGAATAAGAAAAATCAAGGGACCATGGAAGAATACAACTTCCATTTGGAAGGCACAAAATACGGCACGTGACGCGGCCGGCCAAATTGAGCTCCGGGAAAAACAGACTAGGGATGTTGTAATCATGACTTCGAATCTTTGCCTCCCAGTTAATTCACACCAACACCTCCACGCATTGCGACCTACTTTCCGATGAGACGTCGATAGGAGTCACTGAAATTACGAGCCAAGGGATTGTCTCCCCTACGAACCCTCACAATTCCCTCAAGCAAGCATGAGCTCGATACTACGGCAAACCAGCAGTCTTGCTAGAATATCAAAGTCTTCCCTTCAATCCGCCGTGCGAACTTCTCTCCGCCCAACGTATCACTCGCCGTTACTCTCTTCGCGGATCGCCATTCAGCAAGCGCGGGCATATGCCACCGAACCGAAACAGAACAAGAAGAATAATGGCGCAAAGAAGGATTCTTCGGAGGTAACGGGGGAGAAAGGCATGGAGCCATCCATAAAGCCAGCCCCAGGGACGGAAAACCTCTATAATGGAGAAAGCCCACTTACGAAAAATGCTGAGGAATCCAGTGAGCCCAGCGAACCTCCTTTGGCTGAGGGCATGACGAAAATGAACCTGGAGGATGAGGAAGCTATTGGAGAGCTTCTGGAGACGTTGAAGAAAGGGTTACCAAAGGGACAAGTGGAGGTTATTAACAGGGCATTTGAAAGGATCAAACTTGAGGGAGTTCCGATTGAATTGAGGGAGTTCATGGATGAGATTCGGGGAAAGCCACTGACGCTGGCGACTGCTGCCAAATTGACGCGAATGACTTCGCAGATGGCGAGAAAGCAAGCTGAGAGAGATATGGGCTTGGGGTCAAAGAACACAGATTTTCAACCGAATGATCCCAAAGGAACATCTGGTGGGGCCGGATCTCCACCCCCAGGAGGGAACAAAAAGAGGAGTGGCGGCAACAACCAGAGCAATAAACAGCAACCATTCAGTATTGGGGACGTCAAGCTGGATATGAGCACGTTCTTGCTATCGGCTTTCGTGTCCTACCTGCTCTACAGAATGGTCATGCCAGGCGAAAGCAGGAGAGACATCACATACCAAGAGTTTCAGAGCACTTTCCTCAGTAAAGGCTTGGTTGAGAAACTGACGGTCACCAACGGTGGCAAAGTCAGAGTCGATTTACATCGCGAAGCCACCCAATCCATGTATCCTGATTCCCCAGCTGTCAACCCGAATTTCCACTACTACTTCTCAATTGGCTCTGTCGAAGCGTTTGAACGACGCTTAGATGAGGCCCAAAACGAGCTTGGAATCCCCACCTCAGAACGGATACCAGTCAACTACGCTACTGAGAATGATGGTTGGGCATTATTGCTCAACTTCGGACCTACTCTACTCTTCGTCGGTGCCATCTTTTACCTCTCGCGACGTGCCTCGTCAGGAGGCGGGGGAGCAAACGGAGTTTTCGGCATGGGCAAGAGTCGAGCAAAGCAATTCAACCACGAAACTGATGTCAAGGTAAAGTTTGCAGATGTTGCAGGTATGGACGAAGCAAAGGCCGAGATTATGGAATTTGTTGCTTTCTTGAAGACTCCCGAACAATTTCAACGACTCGGTGCTAAGATCCCTCGAGGTGCAATCCTTTCTGGTCCACCAGGAACTGGTAAAACCCTTTTGGCGAAAGCAACGGCGGGCGAATCCCAAGTTCCTTTCTTCAGCGTCAGTGGTTCGGAATTCGTGGAGATGTTTGTTGGTGTTGGTGCTTCGAGAGTACGAGATCTTTTCGCCATGGCAAGGAAGAACACACCTTGTATCATTTTCATTGATGAAATTGATGCCATTGGAAAGTCCCGTGGGAAATCCGGTGGTTGGGGTGGTGGAAACGATGAGCGAGAAGCTACTTTAAACCAGATCTTAACAGAGATGGATGGGTTCAATACTACTGAGCAAGTTGTCGTTCTTGCTGGTACCAATAGACCTGATGTTCTTGATAAAGCTCTCATGCGTCCTGGCCGCTTCGATAGGCATATTTCCATCGATCGACCAACCATGGAGGGCCGAAAACAGATCTTCATGGTGCATTTAAAGAAGATTGTTACCATCGAGGATCTTGAATACCTTACTGGACGACTTTCGGCTCTGACTCCCGGTTTCTCTGGTGCGGACATTGCCAACTGTGTCAACGAAGCTGCTCTAATAGGTATGCACATTTGTCAATTGTCCTACTCTAAAGTTAATCTTCTATAGCTGCTCGAACAAGCGCCAAGTCAGTTGAGATGCTCCATTTCGAACAAGCCATCGAGCGAGTCATTGGTGGTCTCGAGAGGAAGTCCCTGGTTCTCACACCTGAAGACAAGAAGACTGTTGCATATCACGAAGCCGGCCATGCTATCTGTGGATGGTATTTCAAATACGCCGACCCGCTTCTCAAGGTTTCCATCATTCCCCGTGGCCAAGGAGCGCTTGGATACGCCCAATACCTTCCCGCCGGCGACACCTATCTGATGAACGTGAACCAACTCATGGATCGTATGGCCATGACACTCGGTGGCCGGGTTTCAGAAGAGCTGCACTTCGAGACGGTCACCTCGGGTGCTTCTGACGACTTCAACAAGGTCACACGATTGGCAACCGCAATGGTTACCAAATGGGGCATGAGCAAGAAACTCGGCCCTCTGCATTTCCAAGACGACGAGAACAAGCTGCACAAGCCGTTCGCGGAAGCCACTGCACAAACAATCGATTCGGAGGTCAGGAGGATAGTAGATGAAGCTTACACGCAATGCAAAGCTCTACTCACAGAAAAGAAGAAGGAAATAGGGATCGTCGCGGAGGAATTGTTGGCAAAGGAAATGCTGGACAGAAATGATATGGTGAGATTACTCGGTCATCGGCCCTTTGATGACAACAAGGAATTTACCAAGTACTTTGGTGGAAGCCAAATGAGTGCGCCGCCTCCCTTCCCAACGGAGAATACGGATAGCCCTGCTGAGCCAGGCCCAGCTGTGTAAAAATCCTCAAGAACGAAAAGGATAGGAGACTTGTATAGGCATTTTTGGGCGTCAAGTGCATTGGCTGTGTGTTACTATTGCGGCGCATAGAAAGAAATCTCACTTCACTCAACACTCTTTCGTTTGAATTCTGAAGTGGTGTCTTGTGTGCAGACATGATTTGTAACTTTTAGGTCAGAGAATAGTAAAATGTCAATAATGTCCGCGTAAGTTCAGATGAATATGATACCATTATTATTATGACTTTGACACGGAACAAATATCTCACATCCATCTAATCCTGCAATTTATCCTAACCACCACTTTCAATTCCCAACCTGGGATTTAGCACCACCCACGAGCTTGTGTCTGCACTCAACATCTCGGCTTTGGCTCTTCCAGCAGCTCACACTTTCAAAATTCCATTCGCAATCGCACCTGAAAACGAATCAAATATGAAGGCATAAGATGGTGAGATTAAAAAGTTGTTTAACCCCGAATCTCCATGTATGAAAGATTGATATTCAATTTACTTGCGATCTTTCAAACGTCAAGAGCACTGCCCCACCAAGATCGCGTCACCCCAAGCGAGACCGTGTCTCGAGTTCCAGAAAACATCTGCCACACTTCAATTCCTCAATGAAGCCTCAATGGACAGCAATCACCACGAGGCCGCCATGGCAATCGATTGCAAGGCATGCAGTTTGCAAACATGCTAACATCCAGGAAAAAGCTCCTGCTCTCCGACGATGCTTCAATGCATCATCAAGCTCAAATCGTGCGAGGGCAGCTCAAGCTTTTCCTCGCCATGCCATCCTCTACCCAAGACCCTTCGAGGTGGCCAGACCCTCCAATCGAAGCCCAATTACCCCTCCATATCGTCAATTATTGACTACGAAATACTCTGCCAGCTCCATGAAGCAGCACGAAGCAATCGTCCACTCTATCTCGACCACCGTGCGAGCCTACTACGAAAAGAAAGAGAAGTTCCGCATCTACCACGGCTCAACGAACAGCACGCGCTCTGCACTCAAGAAGAACCTAGTGGATACCAGTAACCTATGCAACGTCCTATCCGTCAATACAGAGGAGAAAACATGTCTAGTGGAGCCAAACGTGCCGATGGACCGCTTGGTAGAAGCAACGCTTGCACACGGCCTCGTACCACCAGTTGTAATGGAGTTCCCGGGTATCACGGTGGGAGGGGGTTATTCTGGCACATCAGGGGAAAGCAGCTCGTTCAAACATGGGTTCTTTGATAGGACGATTCTGGCTGTGGAGATGGTGCTTGCGGATGGAGAGGTGGTGATGATTTCTCCTGAAGAGAAGGGGGATCTGTTTCATGGTGCTGCGGGGGCGGTGGGGACGTTTGGGGTCACGACTTTAGTTAAGCTGCAGCTGCAAGATGCCAAGAAGTATGTTGAGACGACGTATCATCCTGTGGGGAGTATGGCTGAAGCTGTATCGAAGCTCCAGGAGGCAACTGCGGACACGGGGTTGGATTATGTGGATGGTATTATGTTCTCCAAGAACCAGGGTGCTATTGTCACTGGCCGTCTGACGGACGAGGTTAAAGATGGCATCTCAGTGCAATGCTTCAGTGCAGCCAAAGACCCATGGTTCTACCTCCACGTACAAGAAGCCATCACCAAAAATCCAGCACTAACAACAGAAGCCATCCCCCTCCCCGAATACCTCTTCCGGTACGACAGAGGCGGTTTCTGGGTTGGAGCCTCCGCCTTCTCCTACTTCAAATTTCCCTTCAACAGACTGACCCGCTGGTGGCTAGACGACTTCCTGCATACACGGATGATGTACACCGCTCTCCACGCCAGCGGAGAGTCCAAGAAATACGTCGTGCAAGACCTAGCTCTGCCCTACTCCACCGCTGAGCAATTTTTCAAGTACACAGACGAGGAATTCGGCATCTATCCGCTGTGGCTGTGCCCGTTGAAACAGAGCCCTTACCCGACTATGCACCCGCATTTCAATCAGCTGGAGGCAGATGGCGAGACTTTGAAGCCAATGTTGAATGTTGGACTCTGGGGTTTTGGACCGAAGCATCATGATGAATTTATCAAGAAGAATCGGGATCTGGAACGGAAGTTGAGGGAGCTGGGTGGTATGAAGTGGCTTTACGCTCATACATATTATGACGAGAACGAGTTCTGGGAGCAGTTTGATCGGGAGTGGTATGATGGGTTGCGAAAAAAGTATGGAGCAGAGTCGTTGCCGACTGTGTATGAGAAAGTCAGGGTTGATGTTGAGAAGGAGAAAGCTCTGAAAGATGTATCGATGCTGGGGAGGTTAGTGCAGACATGGCCTTTTGGGGGGTTCTATGGGATTTGGAAGGCGATTCGGAGTCGGAGTTATGTTGAGGCTAGAAGGTCGGTTTGGAAGGAGTATGGGAGGAAGAAGTGAGAGGTAGACTCGCGCTCTTGTTTTGTTGCCGGTGAACTCGTGGCAATCGTTTTGCTGGAGTAGAAAGTCAACTGTATATATATGTACTGTATAGTGGAAATCCAGATGTGAAGTCCTAGAGGAATAGAATAGAATACTCCCGTCACGAAACAAGTTCTTCCACCCATACAAAGTGACTTCTCAGTTTTATCTTATCACGTGGTTTAGTCATAGTGCTAGGACTGCGAGGAAGACACATTCCAAGAGCGGGTTGATTAATTGAAATTTAGTCGACGCTGTCCCCAAAAAGTAGGTGAAGACGAAACGGATCCGATTGATTCCAAGGACTTCACACCTAAATAATATAATCTACCATGATCAAATAGAGATATCTACAACTAGCCTCCAATTCAGGAGCTGAACCAGTATCATGTGCTCTTGACTTGATAGTTGAACATATGTCTGTGGTATGAGCTGCCACACATGTCTAGCACCCGCCACCAGTGCACGTATCGATCCACTGGCCATTGAACCATACACAATCACAAGGCTGAGTACCATCTCCTTGGCGTTCTCTGATGATGCTCTCCGCAGGTATCGCGTTGGGCGCAGCCGCTGGTGATGCCAGAACGGTGGCAGCGAAGACAGAGGCCGCCAGATAGAAGAAGTACGAGAACTGCATTCCGAACTACTTTAGTTAGCAAGCTACGAATAAGATAGGACTCATGACTTGCTAGTTTCTTGATAGTATAGTAACTTGGGTAAAAAGTTTGCTGTGGTGATTGCGTTGATCGATTCTTGGCTGTTGATGGGTATATTGACAGTTGACGCAAAGCTTCACTTATAGTAGGAAGATTCCCACATTCTTATAGTCCAGGCATAGAAATTAGCCAGCTACCTAAGCATTTCAATTTCGAAAATAATAGTTTGCCCAGTCAGGTATGTACCCACTAGGAATACGTTCCGTCTCGTAGAAGTGTCAGCCGATCTCATTAAATGTCGTCTTGCAGAACGTGAAACCAAGTTTACCACACGATTTGCTCAGATATTCCAGCTATAGCCTAATTGCTCTGGATATAAGTAACCTTGCCTTTCTCGTCAGCGCGTTGACCTGATCGTGGAAATGCTCTCTTCTATGGGAATGCCTCACTTGGTTGTCCCAACGACGCAGGTTTTCGGGCGTTATGGAGAGCTGCCCGTTGGTGGAATATATGAAGTAAAGAGGGGTATTTTTCCGATGATCCCATAATTCTGAACAAGAGAATTTATCTCGCCCACTAGGCAATGTAACCCAGTGCCTCTCTTTGTACTGATGAGAGGCACAGCCGGGTAATGGTATACAAGCCAGCGGGGTCACCGAGGCGTAGCAAACAGAAGCCTGAATTTAAAGAAGCATAGCGTACGCAGAATATAATAACTTTAGCTCGGATTCGATGGGAATAAGACGAGCTTGACAGGAAGATGGAAGAGCAAGACACAAGGGGATTGGCTTGAAAACGGGGTCTCGGGCCGCGTCGACTCCAATACCTCTTTGTCACCAACCCTCCTCATACGAGAGCTAAAAATGCCGCTCATGCCGCTCAGGTGCTTGTAAACTTGATAATGTACGTCCTTTACCCTGCTCGTCTTTGACATTGCGGAGGGGAGGCTCCCGGTTGACGAAAGAAGAAGAGGCGTTGCCATAGGCTGGCGAACGAGGGGCAGAACCATCTGTTGGGATTTCTTCTTAAGAGCTGCCAAAAAATGATGAACAAACAAAATGGGTATGTCATTTTCACCGCTAACTAAACCATTAGTATGAGGCTGCTTCATCTCCTATTCTCTCCGCACATGCCGCTTAAGTCCTAATCCACAATACATAATTATACAATCATCTCCTTATCTAAAGACGAGACTGAGCAGACCCAGCAGCTTGACTTATCGGTGCAGGAGCCAACTTCTCCGTCTCTCGCGCAATCCGGGCGCCAAGCTCTTTATCAACCTTGCTAAACATCTCATAAGTCCGCTTCCGAGTATCCTCCTTCGCCGCACTCAAATGGCCAGCCACGTTTCCGATAAAGTTATCCTGTTGACCTTCTTGCTTACCGAGAACGTCCCAGAGCCCCTTAGCTTGGACGAAATCTTCACTAGTGACTTCTGACAAGTAGGAGACTGCTGCGCCGGCCCACTTCTCGTGGTCGTTGGTGGGCTTAACGGGTTTGTATGTCATGCCGCGGTATGAAGATGGGTAGTTGGGGTTCGCTCCGTAGTTTCCGTTCACGGCCATTACACCATCACGCTGATATGGGTTGAATGCTTGGAGAGGAGCGTTGACGGGAATTTGCTGGTAGTTGACACCGAGGCGGTGACGTTGGGTATCGGGGTATGAGAAAAGACGACTTTGGAGGACTGGATCGGCAGATGGCTCAACACCTGGAACCATGTGACTGGGAGAAAATGCGACCTGTTCAATCTCGGCGAAGTAGTTCTCCACGTTCTTATTAAGTGTCATTTTACCGAATGGTCGTAATGGGACCTCCTTGTGAGGCCAGACCTTGGTTAAATCGAAGATGTTCCAGCGAAATCTCTCGGCCTGCTCGGGAGAGAGAACTTGGACGTAGCAGGTCCAGCTTGGGAAATCGCCCTTCTGAATGGAGTCGAACAGGTCTTGGGTATTGTGATCTGGGTTCTCTGATGCCATTTTGCCGGCTTCAGCATTGGTAAAGTTCTTGTTGCCCTGGTCGGTCTTCATGTGCACTTGGACGTAATTGAAGGTTCCGTCGGGCTTTGTCCACTTGTGGGTGTGACCAGAATATCCATTCATGTGCCGGTAGGAGAATGGTGTACCACGGTCGCTGAAGAGGGTCATGACTTGGTGAGTAGCCTCCTGGTGTGTAGAGAGATAATCCCAGAACATTGTGGCATCCTTAAGGTTGGTTTGTGGGTTGCGCTTCTGGGTGTGGATGAAGAGAGGGAACTTGGTAGGATCGCGGATGAAGAAGACCGGCGTGTTGTTAAAGACCCAGTCCCAGTTGCCCTCTTGAGTGTAATATTTGACAGAGAAACCTCGAGGGTCTCTTGCAGTATCTGGGGAACCCTTTTCGCCACCAACTGTTGAGAAACGAGTGATGCAGGGAGTCTTTTTGCCAACGTCGAGGAGCATGTCAATGGACGTGATATCGCTAATATCGTGCGTAACCTCGAATTCTAAATATTATCAATTAGTTTAATGCTTGATTAGAATGAAGTAGTGATCACTTACCTCCGTATGCTCCGGCACCCTTTGCATGGACCACTCGCTCCGGAATGCGCTCACGATCGAAATGGGCGAGCAGATCAATCAAGTGAAAATCCTGAAGCAAGAGAGGGCCATTCTGGCCAACTCGTTGGTACGCCTCTGGACTCTCAACGGGGCAGCCATTGGAAGTGGTGTAGACTGGCTTCTCGTTGTACCTGAGGGTCGATGCGGGCTTATCGTCGGCCACCATGATTGCTGTTGATCAACAATTGAAATGGGAAAGCTTGAAAGATATCTAAAGCGGTGAGGGTATTGATTGAGTCGATATTCCGAGCAACAGAAAGCTGTGAGCGAGAGAGAGAAAAGAGCTGGTAACAAGCAGATGGGATGAGCTTAAGTAAAAGACCACTATGACGTGCCTCGTGGCAAGCTGTTCAACCGCCAACCAGAGCGCTGCAGTTGGCAACTGCAAACTGCAACTGGATTAGTCAATTCAACGGTCTCGGCTGCAAAATTGATGGCCTGTACGATCTGCTTTGGAAGCAGCATCGTTAGTGAGAGGGCCAGATGCAGGAGCCATAGTAATCGCAGGCCGACGCCGGCTCCCGCAGACCTCTCCCGAGAATCTTTCGATGGCCCACTTGAGCAGTCTGAAGGCAACTTGTTCCTTTTACGACTTGTTCGTCTGATTTGCTTCTAGAGAAGTATCGTTGCCCTGGTGGTCCTCTTTTCTTGTCTTCCTTAGCGGTTAAAATTCGATCTCTTCAGCATGGGGAAACGGAGACGATCAAGACGTCAGGCCCCACCCTCGTACAGAATGTAACAGGGTATCCTGGTCAATCGTTCCACATTTCAATCTTTTTCTCCGCAACTAGCAAACGCCACAACCTTTTTGGGGTTTGGTGGCTTGACCATGGGAAGTTCTACCGTGTTTCTGGAAACCATTTGAAGCTTCTCTAGGCATGGAAAACATGACTGCTACAGTAGTAGGCTTTGGAAGAAGATCGTTCCAGGATCTGATTTTCACAATCCAGAGCATCCTTCCCGCCAATCAGAACGACAAATTTCTAGCGCCCGTTTTCCATCCCGATGTGCTTCAAACCGCGGAGATGCTTGCAGTTGCCACTGAGCCATGTGGGGCAAAATCTTGTCCCAGTGACATCTGGAGGATATATTACGTCTTGAGGCATGAAAACCAGTCAGCGCTCACTTCTGTCAACAAAATGGCCTGACATCCGCAGCTTCCGCTGCTGACAAGTGCACAACGTCATCCGCTTCTGCTGCTTCGGTGGCCAATGG
Source organism: Hyaloscypha sp. PMI_1271 (assembly GCA_021399465.1). Taxonomy (NCBI): domain Eukaryota; kingdom Fungi; phylum Ascomycota; class Leotiomycetes; order Helotiales; family Hyaloscyphaceae; genus Hyaloscypha; species Hyaloscypha sp. PMI_1271. Next base: position 176,583 of record JAJTUS010000094.1, read on the forward strand.
ACAAGACCTCCAGAAATCTTTATATCACCAGATATCTGTAAATTTCCTTTTCTAAACGCTCTAGCGCCGGGGAAAGGCTAGAGATATGACAATGGGAAGGCAAGCGCCGGCTCTTCATATCCTCACAAGTGCTCTGAAGCCCGCCAGGGGCAACTGATGATTGGTCACGTGGACGATCTCTTTGTCCAGGCGCAGGGAAAGATCCCTTTCCTTCTGACTGCGATTTGAGTATACGGGTTTATTTTTCACTCTTGTTGCCTTGTGATGAGACATCGCCAAAAATGGCGAGATCTTACAAGTTCATAGGCTTCGGATGCTCACGTGCTCTGCGGGAGGAGTGCAACTAGAAGTCCTTAGGGCCCAGAGGACCGGGCTGGATGTTGCGTTAGGGCTGGCAAAGCCCGCTTTGATGGGTATTGAGTGTTGGCGATGCTGTTATTTCAAGTTGGAATCGAGGAAACGGAGTTGGCAGACTTCAGAGACAAGTCCGAGGATATTTTCGTGATATATTTAGACGCCAAAGTTAATTCATCGTATTCTTGGAGCTATGATCAGTCCCCCGAGTAATCATATTGCAATCTTCCAAGTTGAGAAGTTCCGGAAGTCATTCTAGCGATCAATACCGATGTATGTTTGAATTCTGCACCGGTATCGACGAGTAGTAGGTGATGGCAGTACCTGTCTCACCAGATCGCTCTGAGTAAACGTCCTGGACTGGGTGGCGACTTCTTTATATGGGAGAATCGAAAGCTGGTCACTTTGCCCTCAGCTTTTGGGTGCCAAACGGCCGGCCATCACAACGTCTTGTCCGAACGGTATCCATGTGACCCCGCTCAACGTCGCCTCGTTCTCATCTTGCATCGATCTTGGTGGAGCCACCACCACACCTCCACTTCCAAGATACGTCGGAGCAATCGTAACGATGACGCTCGTGACAAGATGCTGATTCCTAGCTCGTAAAAGATCGTTGATAACCGTTGCTCCTCCTTCGATCATAATGCTCCGGATCCCGATGTCCCACATAGCTCTCAGGATTTTTTCCCACTCGACACCATTCTCTCTTTTCCCGTATCTACCGGCCTTAATGATACCTCCACCAAACTCTTTGATCTTCTTGATGCGTTCTTCGTCTCGTTTGGTCTCGTCTTCACAGATAATCCACCAAGGCGCTCTTCCCACCCCAGCCTTCGCAAGTCCAAACATCTTCTGACATTTCTCTTCACTCCAGCTTCTCCCAGGATCTAAAATAAGTGGTCTTGGCTGCTCAGCCAAGCCAACAATATTTTCTCCGTCATAGCTGAAGCTGGTGTTGAGCTTGGGATTGTCTGCATTAGCTGTTCCTGCCCCAATGAGGATGGCATCGTGGTGCGCTCTCAGGAATTGGGTCATGGCTTTGGTCTCGACACCAGAGAGAGTGGTTCGTTGGCCAGGCCGAAGAGAGATTTGGCTGTCGAGGGATTGGGCGTAAGTGAGTGTTACATGAGGGAGAGATTGGGTTGCGTGTGAGTATCCTGCAATCTCATCTTCTACCTTTCGGGAATCTTGTCTTTCTCGCAAGAACTCGCTCCGCTTGAGGGGGAGGTACGGCGCAAGTCTTTCCACGCCTTCCTTCGAGACTGTATATACCGTCTGTTCTTGAAGTGAGGTATCCTCCTGTGGGTGGTAAAACGGTTTAATTGGAGGTTTAGAGTAAAACGAAGTCATTTTTGGAGGCTTTGGTGTCCTCGAAGAGGTTGGGTGGAAAGCTGTGAAGGCTGGTAAAAGTTGGAGGAAGTGATGTCTTCAATTTTAGTGGGGCACGGCTGGTAAAGTCAGCCTTGTGGCGTCGGGACAGAGAACACCAATTCATAAAGACTCGAGACACTTTCTTAAGAAAAAAGAAGAGTAATCGAGTTCATGGTGGCGAACATACATTTGTTTTGTATTAAACAACATACACGGTATCAACTTATATTAACGTCTTGGACAAAAGTTCCCCTAAACTGGCACAATCTGAGCACCGCTCGCTAAAGCCCCTGAAGTTACAGGCTTGGCCACGGACCGTCACTTTGCACCACGTCTACACCCACCTAAAACATCAAATTGAAAGCACTGAATAGTACTAATACTCTAGAAGTCCGACATATTCATAGGTTTGATGGATGCTGCCCTATCCCAATTCCATTTTGCCCCCCCCCCCCCAATTTCTTCTTCTCCCTGCATGACTCTTTCCTGTACGGAACGCCTGCAACCCCAACAACGTCGCATACCCTGAATACTGTAGCGACTAACGAGTAAGGGCCCGTTTCGTAAACTTCAAACACCAGCATTTGTCAGTAATCAAACACTAGTTTTTGGTTAATATAAAAATAAGTGTTTCGCATTTTTTACATGCTAGCAACCAACTCTGGTATTTGATTGCTAGCATTCGCTCCCATACAAATCTCAGCATTTTCAGAACCACCTACTATAGGTAGTTCTGAAGATGCTGGCTTTTGGATGCTGGCTTTAACTACCTTTCTAGCACTTCTTAAGGTCTAAATTTTTAATCATTATATAAATATTGAGTAGTCACTAAAGACATAAGACTTAAGATTTAAGATTATCGGAGATTACTCTGAAACTTCCGTAATTGCAATGGTTATTGAGTTATTGCATTTTGCGAAACCATTTTAAATTATTAAAAGCTAGCTCCCAAATACTAGTATTGAACGCTAGAATTTGGTTATTGGCGAACGCCAGCAATCAAAAGAAGTGCGTCCGTACGAAACGGGCCCTAATAACTTTGAAGGTTTGGTGGGGAGGATCAGTGGTGTTGGAGGCTGCGAAAATAGGTAGGCCGTCACCGTGGCGAATCAGGCATTGAACCTTTTGGTCGCTATCGTACACCAGATCAAGATGCATCACTGGAGCTGAGCCACCAAAAGTCTTTTTGGAGTCTTGTGGCATCATTGGTCAACTCAAAGCCGCGTTTTGACTTTGGCATTTATTGATCCAGCCCCGCCGCCAACCCTTTTGCCATATCCTCAAGCCCTCTCCCTCCTTCCTCAACTCAGCTCCCCGTTCGTCCATCCCATTTCTCGAACCTCTGCTCCAACAAACTTCCTCAGTCTCTTACGCAACTATCCTATTCATCGTCTTCCTCACTTCATTCTGTAGAAATTGTAACAATCGACAAGGCTGCATTGGAACGTATCGAAAATCATGTCCGGTACCACGTATCATCATCTTGACAACGCTAGCAGTGAAATTCGCCTACTCAAGCTCCACAAATCACCCTTGCAATACAGAAAATTATCGTGCACTCTTGTGCAAGTCCCATTAGCACAGGCACCTAAATATCAAGCGTTGTCCTATGTGTGGGGAGACCCCAGTGACAAGATATTCATTACCGTCAACTGTGCGGACTTTGGGGTCACCAGGAATCTCTATACGGCCCTGCTACGCCTCCGGCGTAGATTTCGAGATGTAGTGGTATGGATTGACGCCGTCTGTATCAATCAATCTGATGTTGCGGAGCGAAACGAGCAGGTTCTGAAGATGAGGGATATATACAATAAAGCCGCGCCAACGATTGCTTGGTTAGGCGAAGATGGTGATGGGTTAATCCGGATTGCCTTCAAGATTATTAAGGCATTCGCCCACATTCTCGAAAAGTACGATGAGTTAACTATACCCTACACTACATATGTTGAGCTCGTCGTGCTCTTCTATCCTCAGCTCTTCGAAGCAAATACTTGGATGGCCCTGGAACGATTATTCGATCGTCCTTGGTGGCATCGGGCCTGGGTTTATCAAGAGTTCGTGATTTCTCACCAAGTTGTTCTGATGTGCGGCAAAGCAACTCTGGACTGGCGAAAGTTGAAAACTGCTTGCGTTGTCTGGGAACCACTCCTGGATGCGTATAACTATTGTCATCTGCCGAAAGAAACGGTTATGTTGATCCGGGCCGTTCTAGAGACTTTTGACAAGGATATGATCATACAGAGGTCTCATTTGTTCCCTGTCATCGCCAATGATTCGCATTCCGATGCAATCCCAGTGCTCAACAACGATACTTGGGAGGACGTTTATCAGCTTCGTCTTGCAAGCAACGGTTTAGGGAGCTCAGCGGCCGACCTCGAGGAACTTGTAATCGCCAACACGCGGAGGAAATGCACAGATTCTAAGGATGCTATATATGCTTTCGCTGGTGTTGACCAGAATCAGAAGATCATAGTGGATATTGACTACAGCCGTTCTACTGAGTTCGTCTTTGCGGACTTCGTCAAATGCGTCGCAACTCAGAAGAGAAGCTTGAATCTGCTCTCTATTACTGGTGTTGGAGTTCCTGGTCGCCGTCACATGAATCTCCCGTCTTGGGTACCTGATTTTAACCCGACTGACATCGACAAGAACTGGTACTTTCGCTACAACCAAAGACTTTACAGTTTCGCTCGAGACTCTAGCCATATCGAACGGACCCTAGTTTCCCCAGAAGCGCGCTTTTCGGATGATCTCTCGACTCTGACAACACAAGCCATTAAAATCGATACTGTTGTCGGCTTGACATCTCCCTATCAAGGGGAAATACTAGAGAAAATATGGGAGGAATGGGCGAGTTTTGCAGAACGCCATTACGCTAGCAATTCTGCTGGTGGCATACCATGGCGGCAAGCATTCCTTCGGACCTGCATTGGGGACTGTCGAGAACAGATGCTTTCTACACTCGAGAGACTTGGCGTGAATCCTATCACTCCCAATCCTCGCAAAGACTTCATGTCTGTTGCAACTGGCTTTTTCTACATGGGTAGCAACGGTATGATGGCTCAAGACTTATCAGAAGCTTCGTTCCTTTACCGTAGAATGCTGGCCACCTGGGTTGATCCCCATCAGAACGGTGACGCAAATGATGTACTCACTCGAGATTTTCTTGGACCGCCAAACACATTCGCCCATCGGAACTGGGACTTCAACTATAACCCAAACTTCACAGAATTAGAGGGCAATCTCAAAGTATTTTTGACCGAGTGGATGCAAGCCGCCAATGAGAGGCGCTTGATTGCAACCACAAATGGGCATATCTGCTTGTGTCCTACCTCAACAAAGGTCGGCGATATAGTTTGCTCCGTTCCTGGTTGTCAAATACCTATAGTAATACGAAAAGCTGGGCGAAATTTTGTTGTCGTTGGACCTTGTATTTCCTGCGGTTTAATGAATTGGGAAGCTTTTAATATGATTGATGACGGTAAGGCTTCTTTGGAGGAGCTCACTTTTGTCTAATCAAGCATTTTCGAATATAATTTGGATGTAATTCGTGTAAGTTTTCCATGCTTTGTAGTTTCTTGTTTCAGGCTGCCTTTTCTCAGACTAAACCACTTAGTATCACAGGGAGATTGACAATATTACCGAGAGACGAAGAATAGATCTTAATATGCGGTATTGTGTACGGAAGGAGGTCTCAAGAAATCAGCATCACCCCCCTTGTAAGGCGGCGGTGAAGCCCTTTGTCTCTTTCCCCATGGTCTATAGGATAGCGGGCGTACCAATGATTTGGCACAGAAGAAGGATGTGGGGTTACATTGTTTTAGATTCGCCAGTCAAAGTTCTTTTCTTCATTCTCTCCTAATCTTCGGTCCGGCCCATGGAGTTTCGGTCACTAAGAGAGTGCCCGAACTCCACCAATGTCTGCGAAAATATCCTCAAGCCAGACACAATGGGTGTGGAGAGGGTCAACTCCCCAGCAGGCAACATCGCCATCTTCTCTGCTTAAGACTGAAAAGCTTCTATACTTCGAACCTTCCTTTGTTGCATCTGCCTATTCATCCTGCACTTCCTCCTCCCTAAAAAGCACTGGGTTCTTCAGTTCCACAATATACTCCACAACCATCCCTCCCTTCTCCCCATCCAAAGCAGAATACCGCACCATGCCCACCACGAAAGTCAATCACGACTAAGTAACACTGTGCTAATAAAGTGTCTCACCGGTTGCAAGAAGAACAACACGACATTCACATCGCTCCCAGCGAAACTCATCGATCTCACCCTCGCAACGGACGTTTATCCGGACTCAAAGTTGCGAATCTTGGCTACGTAGGTTAATTGTCGAGGCTATGCTCCTCAACCAGGCAATATCAGAAATCTCGCGAATACGATCACCCAAGCTTCGTTTCGTGGAATATCAGAAGGCTGGTATCTCTGCCTTACCAACCGACAGGGGATCCGAATCCTCGCCTATGGCAGGGAAGGGGGTGACGGACTGTCCAAAATTTTGGGACTTGGCGAGAAAGTATAATACTTGGTTGAAAAAAAAACCTGTTGGAATTAAACGGTAAAATACCATCCCGATGGAGAATTTCATGATTATGTCGAGTTTCTAGAAAGAAGAAGAGGTGTTTGCAAAACAGATTCTTCCTTCGATCAGGCTGATGACTAAACGTGCGTATTCGCTGTCGGATCTTTGGGGGTTTCGATGAAGAAAATAGAAAGGGGGAGGAAGGGGAGGGGCGCGTAGGATTGGGAATTTAGAGTTTTCGGTTGCGGCTACTTTCTTGTGTTTGCTATATATTGTATGTTGGGGTTGTGAGTTTGAAGGGTGGGGATTATGTGGTGCGCTTTACTTATAATAGAGGAGTTTTGGAAGGTGAAATGGTGAGGTTGCTTGAACCGATGGAACTGAGGGTGGACTCTAATTTGGAAAACTCTTAGGGGATTGCTGCATTCAGCACTTGCTGTACCGGTCGAAGAAGGCTGTGGTAATGTGTGCAGAGGAGCGTGGTACAGGTCTCTCAGAAAACCGATGCCATAGACATCTGTCCATTAGAAAATCTAGAATTCATGCCCCGGCTAATGCAGTGTATCGTATCAGTAAAACACAACCCCTCTGCGCCCCTTCTCAACGAGCTATCCCCGTAAATGCACTAGCAGCCACGATAGCCGCATCCAGAAGAACCATTAATCTTCTACTCGCCGTGTACGTGCTGCACTCCGTCGTATACCAAAATGGCGTCGCAGTGATGATACAAGCTGGCCGTCCCAGCTCTGCTTATGAATCCTGTTGCACCGTTTGCTACATCTCGTCAGCTCATTCCCTTCCTCTATCCGCAACTCAAACTCACCACAAGCCAGTCCATTCCCTCATCAACACCGCTCCCATCCACCGCACTACAAGCAACAATGCTCCAATTCCGATCCCTCAACTCCCCCAGCTTCAACGCCTCACTTATCTCCCCGGCACCCTTCGCTCCCGGTTGGTCCTGCTTATTTGCAAACACAAGCAACGCTGCATCCTTCAGTTCATCCTCGTTCAACATCGCTGCCAGCTCTTCTGACGCTGTGCCCAATCGGTCGATATCCGTGGAGTCGATAACGAAGATTACGGCTGCTGTGTTGGCGTAGTAACATCGCCAGTACGGCCGTATGGATGTTTGTCCGCCGAGATCCTGAACCCGTCAGAGTGGAGGTGGAGGGAGGTGGCAAGCTTGCTTACCCAGACATTAAAGTTTAAGTTTTTGTATGTTACGGACTCGACGTTGAAGCCTATTGTGGGTATTGTTGTAACAACTTCCCCAATCTGTTCCCTTTTCATCAGCAGATATTCTCTACGGGTTTTGAGAGGACGCAGACCTTCAGCCTGTATAACAGTGTTGTCTTGCCGGCATTATCCTGTAAGGCGAACATGATTAGCAGCAGGCTTTATTGTTGGGGGAAAGGAGATGAAACACCAGTCCTAAAATCAATATCCTGATCTCCTTCTTCGACCATAGCAACCCCGACATCCATGAGACTGTAGCGCCCATCTTGTACCGCCGTCCTTTGCCGCCAAATTATAAATCCACCAGCTTACACCCTCTCCTAAACGTTCCTTTTGACTCTCTCTCCGTTTATCACTTCTTCGAGAAAACCCGGGATTTCGTAAATCGTCGTCGTCGTCGAGTCAGATAATCGCTTTGGTGTTCTCTCGAGCTCGAAGTTTTCAGAAAGCGAAACTCAATACCTTGTACGTGACCGTTTCCAGTCGGCGTACGGAACTTCAAGCCTCGAAGGAGTCGCATCGAGGCTTATCCGTTTTCGGAAGACGCGGCCGCATTTTCTCGGAAGAGAGAGCAAGGCACGTGAGCTCGCTAAATCCCACAAAGGATTTCAAGGTCACAGCTGAATTTTGACGACTCCACGAAGAAAAACACTCTCGACACCACGACAATCGTCACGATGCCGGTATGTTCTCCCTGCGATTGAGCCCTGGAGGTTATTTGGATGCGCTGGATTTGACGATGGGGGAACGAATTCGCGGGCGTGTGGATGGAGGGGATGTTGAAGAAGATTTGAAGCCTGGAAGCTGATCACCCATTCAACAGAGCCACAAGTCCTTCCGCACGAAGCAAAAGCTCGCGAGAGCCCAAAAGCAAAACAGACCGATTCCTCAATGGATCCGATTGAGAACTGGTAACACGATCAGGTATGCTGCAACCTTCACACTGCCCCCAAGTCTTCCCTTTCCGGCTTGTAGGGAAAGCGGCGAGCAGGACACTTGGAAGCACATTCTAACAGAAATAAACGATAGATACAACGCAAAGCGAAGACATTGGCGCAAGACCCGTATCGGCATCTGAACAACTCTCCTCCTTCATCCTGTGCGAACCTTCACCTTCATCATCTCGTCAGCCCCACCTTTTCTCCTCTACGAAACGATACGAACTGGCTGGATGGAAAGTCTGTCTTGATGGATTGATGGATTTGGGAATGGGGTTTGCATTGGAGGGCTGAGTGGTGTGGTGCAGTGCTTGATGTGATGCACTTTTCATGGTTGGGGATGGATGGGCGTACATTTGCTGCGAAGTGTGATTTGAGGGTTGCATTGGGTGTAGCACAATGAATCAATGCCTTGATTATGACTTGGGTTCATTTCTCTCTGGAATTGTGCTCTCCTGCCGAGGGGGATTGAAGACTGCCAAAGGACCTACCTCATACGGTCATACCACAAGGTACTGCTTGACTCGACGAACAAGACCCTTCCACGGAAATGGAGCTCTCTGGACACAAACTGCAGCATATAACAACGCGGCAAACAGCATGAAAAATCTTCAGGAACTCCCGAACTATGTGCAGCACAGAGCTTCCATATCTCCTCAGATCCAACCCCTCCAAGCGGACTAACTCCTCGTTTCAGCCATCAATAAAGCACCATCCTCCCTTCCTCATTTTCTCTCCCCAGACATCCATTTTCTTCCCCTTTCTTGCTCAGTCTATGACCCTGGAAAGCCCAGCGCCATCAGCGGCCGGAGCCCCAAATGGACAAACACTCCACAGTGACAATTCAGAAATCAATGTTGCGTATCTTGAGGCAGGTGAGCATTTGAGAGCGCTGTGCTCCAAAGTATCGAGGTGGTTCAAGCAAGCCAAGAGTGATCTAAGCATGACTGCAGCTTACAAAAGCATTTAAGCATCTTTTTCATCATCAAAAAGATAAAGAAAGACAAAATTTAAGAAGACAAAAAAGGGAGGAATGCTGCATGCAGTGATACTGGGAATAGCTTCAGCATTACCTGTCTGGGATGAGACATCGGAATCGGGGATATCCTCTTTCTGAAATATCTCACTTTTTTTCAATGCAGGATTGTGCAGCTTACGAAGGAGGAATAGGGGATTTCAGGATGGTTCCATGCTTAGATAGTAGACTGGATGGTGAATTTGGTGATATTGGTGTGGGGTCATTGCCCTGAGCCCCAGGATGGGAGACTGCGCGATCAAATATGAAACTACACACTTGAGCTGGAGTGCAGAATATCACAGATCCGAAAACAAACGATCATGAAGTCACAGCACACGAAAGAATTCTCAGAATATCTCGATTTTTTTTTCCCCGTCTATCTACCCTCGAGAAGCCAGTGACGTTCTTCAAAAGAACACCCCAAAGCCACCTTCCTACGTAGAAAACAACCCGACGTGTGATACCGGAACGCCATGCCACATGAGGCCTTTGCAATTGGCAATGTCAGTGTAAGAGGGAAAAGGGGAAATGAAAATCAAACGCTACCCATGCCAGAGTAGAAAGCGCTTCCTGCCGAGAAAAGAGCAGGGCATGTAGCCAAGCCAAGGAGAACACCGTGATGTATGCAAGGGGAAGAATTGCTGGCGAGCAAAGAAAGAATCCAGAGGGTCTCCAGATATGATGAAATTCAATGCCCGCGTGTGAATCCCTCCGCGAAATCGTTGAGAAGCTGAGTGTTTAGCGGTCCTCAGCCCACTCGTTCTCACGTCGAATCTGTTCTTCCTCCTCGGGCGTGAAGTCGTTGGTGATGTTAAAGGTCTTACGGATCTCCTCGGGGGATTTGCCCTTGATCATGTTCGCAACGGTCTTGCAACCAACGTCGAGAAGAGGCTTGATATCAAGGTAGTTGGAAGCCTGGACATACTCGTTAGCACAGATTTAAAGGTGGATATGTAGTAAGTTACGAGGATAATCTCAAAGAGCATCTCCTGATCGACCTGCATGAACTTTTGGTCCCACTCCTCGATATCAGTAGTCTTCTTGCGGGAGTCGGAGTCGTCATCGGCAGCGGCTGGGGGATCGTTCTTGTGATGCTCGCACCACTCAATGACCTTCTTGAGAACCGACTCGTTGACCTGGAAGGGGCAAGATATTAGAAATTTTTCATGGCGGGGCAAAAGCGAGATCGGAGTGCTTACATTCGGGATGGGGACGGATTGGGTCATAGCAGCCTCTCCGAGATCCTCCATCATGTTCTTGATCAGCATGGAGCGCTCAGCGACGTTGCGATCTATTGTTCAGAGTCAGTCTATGCGATCTTTGCGTGGTGGTGGAGGTTGCCTTACCGACAACGACCTCAGCGCCATCGTTGCTGACGAGGGTGATCTTATTGGATTCAGTAGCCATTGCGGATAACTACCCGGTGTTGAGAATGGATGTAGATGAGATGAGGAGCGGATGGCGTTGTGTTGGGAAGCGATGAAGTTGGCTCCAAGTGGTTCTCGAAAAGGTTGTACGGAGCAGGAAGTGGTGGAGGTTGGAGCTTGGAGGTTGCAGGTGGTGCCTTTGTACTTGTGGAGTTCGAAAACGGACTGCGGGCAGGCGAGCGCCTGGAGCCTTGCGCTTAATTTAAGCGAGCAGGCGACGAAGGGCCGGAGTGGCATTCCCTACCGATACTGTGCAGTCCATTTCATACTGCTGCGCTGGCCGGGAATACGACAAGACAAGAAATCCAGGCAGCGATTGGTGAATGGCCCAGCAAGTTCTGGCTCGAGCTCTTGCTTTGTGAATCCACCACCACCGGACGCAGCCACGCTTGAGTCATAGGCCGAGAACCCTTTTGTTGCCCTTGCGGCTTGTTGGAAGACAGGGTCTTTGGTGTGTGTGCCTGGTCCCAAGGTGGATGAACGCGTCTGGCACACGGGAGGCGCGTTTTGGGTGCAAGTCCTCTCGACAGCCTCGCCACGAGGGAAAAAGCAATCAAGGCGAAAAGTTCCCGAACACAATGCATATTTAGAGAAACTTCTAACAATTACTGCTGCATTCTGGGAACATAACAGAATAGTTGCAGTTACACTGGCCAACGCGCATGCAGCCTTGCCTTATCTCATGTGCGCTCTCAAACCAACCTGCATGTGGACAGGTAGCCTGACGTGCAGCAAGCTGTGCCTATCACGAAACCCAGCCCTGCCTTCTGCATATACAGATCTAAAATACTTGATATTTGTCTTGCACAACTCCTCCTAGAGCAAAGCAATGAGCTGCCCCTAAATTGGTCATCTTACAGCAGCTGTCCATTCTCCTAAATCCGCTCTTGCCGAATCCGATCTTACAGCCGACCCCCTGTCAATAAAAAGAACGCGACATTTGGAGCATCCAAGACACTCTCCCAACTTTTCGGCCAGCCCACAGAGCCAGAATCACCAATGATCTCTGTATCTTTAACGTCGCATCTGCGAATACCTTCTTACCGATGTCCCCACCTCGTACAGTAGACAAGCCATAATGTGGAGGCGCGCATACTTGTTTCTGGTTCTTGTCCGTCTTTACTTCGCTCTGTCGCCGAGTTATCTCCACCCGGATGAGAACTTCCAAGGCCCAGAGGTAATAGCAGGTATGTGATCGCGAGAGCTTGGTTTATGGATCTGCTGGATAAAGAAGAGCTTCGTCGGTCTTCGTCCGCGGACCTCGAGCTGGTGTCAAGTCGATCGCATTCCACTACATCTGCTAATATTCTACCAGGCCAGATCTTCAGCTACCCCGTCCGACTTACTTGGGAATTCACATCTGACAATCCTATACGAAGCGTCTTTCCATTATGGCCCGTCTACGGTCTGCCCATGCTTCTCCTCCGATGGTTGTGGATAGGAAATGGGAATGATGGCGAAATACCACCAATAGCCGTGTTCTGGACCCTCCGAGTTTTGATGTTTGTTTTAAGCTTTGTGTTGGAGGATTGGGCGCTTCATGAGCTGGTTTCGTCACCTAGACATCGCAGGGTTGCTGTTTTGCTGGTCGCTTCATCCTACGTTACTTGGACATACCAGACTCATACATTTTCGAACTCGATAGAGACCTTGGCTGTGGCTTGGAGTCTGGTCTTGATTGACAGGATTGTAGAGAATAAGGTAGGGAGGCTGCATTGTTATCTTAGGCATCTGCTGACAATTTGCAGCAACGATCTTCTGCCTTTGCTTCAGCTATTCTAGCATTTGTGGTTGTCTTTGGCATATTCAACCGAATTACCTTCCCAGCATTCTTAATAATTCCTGGACTTCGAATGATACCCCATTTCGTCAAGAAGTACGAGTTCCTTATGATTTCTGTGACGAAGCTGCTAACAACTTTAGACCTTTTGCTCTTCTAGCTGCGATTCTCTCAGCACTTCTTACGACTTTTATTGCGGTTTATTTAGACACAAAATTCTACACCGATCACTCGGTTACCTGGTCTTATCTCTTCTCCCATCCGACCATCACACCACTCAACAATCTCTCATACAACCTTAATAGCAGCAATCTTGCAACCCATGGCCTTCATCCGTGGTATCAACACACGCTCATCAATCTTCCACAACTTCTTGGCCCAGCAGCCTTCCTACTCTTCCTTCGGCCACACCTCTCCCTACGACTTTATTCGGCGATATCTGGTGTATTCGTCCTGTCGATCTTCCAACACCAAGAAGCGCGATTTCTTCTTCCTACGATACCCCTGTTTCTCTCTTCGGTTCAACTACCGAAGAATCAAACATATCTTCGAATATGGGCCGGACTTTGGATTCTTTTCAACTTGTTCTTTGGGCTCTTGATGGGCGTATACCACCAAGGAGGCATTGTCCCAACCCAGGTCTTCTTGAGCAAGCAACCAGACGCCACCCATGCAATCTGGTGGAAAACCTACAGTCCGCCAATCTGGCTATTGAACGGAAAGAACGAAGTCCTCCAAACGTACGACATAATGGGCATGAAAGGGCCTTCTATGCTGCGCGAGCTCAGCGCTCTCGCAACATGTCACAACCCTTCTACAAACATAACAGCATACCTGGACGAAAGCGAAGGTACATATCTGATTGCACCGTTTTCAGCGACGTTCTTGGATAAGTACGTAGCAGCCGAGGAACCACAACTCAGATTTCAAGAGGTGTGGAAGTACAAGCAGCACTTAAATCTGGATGATTTGGATTTCGATGATGATGGATTTTGGGCTACGATCGAGAGGGTGATTGGCAGGAGAGGATTAGTAGCCTGGAGAGTAACGAAGGAGTGTGCGGAGAAATAGAAAATTAAATTTGTTCGCTACTCGCCCCTTTCCCTGCCCCACTTCTCAAATCTGTTGTCACTGATTTTTTCGCCATTGATAATTCGGCGGCATGGAGAGAGACGAGGCAACTTAATGCCAAATATTCGAGCATGCACCCCGAATTTTCATTGCCGTTGATGTCTGCGGTTCGTCCCACGACGGCGCGAGTTCCTAGTGGAGCGTGACGTCCCCAACATCTCCCTCCACCAACCCTCCTCTTAACATCTCACTTCCTCTCTCACTTATCAGGCAAAGATGCCTATCCATACTTACTCATACTCTTAACGCTTCTCTTATCTCACATTACCAACCCCAAACTCAATTTCATCATGTCAATCCAGAAACCATACATAACCCTGTACTTCCTGCAAGCCTCCCGCTCAACCCGCATCGCCTGGCTCCTTGAGGAACCAACCCCGCCCTACGAATCTACCTTTTACCCCTGAGAAGACAACAAAGCTCCCTCGGACTTTAAAATCTCAGAGTGGGGATGCGCTTGGGAAAGCACCGTGTCTTCAAGATGGCGGGCTTACGATTGGAGAGAGCGGTGCGATTACTGAGCAGGTAGAAAAGAGAGGGGAGAGGCGCGATGAAGGGGAGTAAAGGAAAGAGGCTGATGGACGCGAATATCTGATTGGAGAAATACGATAAAGAGCTACGAATGAAGGGTGGGCGGCCGGATGAGGGGATGAGGAATGGAGTCAGGACTTACATTTATGCGGCGGAGGCGACGTTCCTTCTTCACGCCCTAGCGATCACTTACGCCCGATGGTTTCTTCCTCCTTCCGTCAAAGATCCTGGCGATTTAGAGAAATTGGGAGAGGGTCTTGCGATCAAATGTCAGCAAATACCTCGATTGGTTGGACTCTGAGCTAGAGGGCAAGAAGTTTCATTGCTGGGGAGAGTGTGAGCGTTACGAATAGGATGTGCCTGTTTAGTGTGTAGTTTATTTTCTCTAGGGAGCTTTGTGCGGGACGCAAGGCGAGGAAATAGGGGAATCTCGAGCGGTGGATGAGAGATTGTGAAAGCACGGAGAGTGGGAAGACGGCTGTGAGGAAGGCAGGGCATGCTTCTTCTTCTCCATCGTACTTTCTGAGGTTGAATGTATTGGATAAGTGTTGTAAGTTGCGGTATAGTAAAAGAGATCTAGAGTTTTGAAGATCCGGAAGGTCCTTCCACAGCTGATTCCAGCTCCTTCGTCTTCCGCTGGAAATTCTTGACTAGTTGTCTGATAGCCACGTCCAGCATCACGTCTTCGCTTCCACCTGGGATTCTGGCGCCTGGGACTTCGCGGTAGATTCCTATTTCCTATCTTCAGTGACCAAGCAAAAAAAGAGTCAAAAGGGAGTGGGGCAACATACGCTCAGCAACCTCCCCTTGTCCGGACTTCGAATACCCATTCCCACCAAACAGTAATACCGCCGTACTAGCACAACTCTCAATCACCCTCCCAGCTTGCGCCTTCAACAGTGCCGTCAAGCCTCCAAGTTCCCTATTCGCCTCCTCCTCACTCATTTTCGTCAAACTATACGTAAACTGCTCAGTCCAAGCCCAATGGCTCTCCAACTCCGCGCCACACTTCGCCAACCGATGCCTCACAACAGGCTGGTCCATCAACGGCTTCCCAAACGCCTCCCTCTTCAAACAATACTCGAACGCTGCACCTATCGCCACGCGAGAAAGACGGTTCACACCGATACTGATGGAGAGTCGCTCGTGGTTGAAGTTCTGCATCACATATTTCATGCCCATGCCCTCCTTCCCTATCAGATTTTCGACCGGCACGAGAACGTCGTCGAGCTCTATGAAGGTCGTTCCCGCGGCTGTTTGGCCCTGTACTTTTATACGCCGCATGTTCACACCCTTTGTGTGTAACAATGGCACAACGAGCATGGAAAGTCCAGCAGGCCCAGGTCCTCCGGTTCGCACAGCCATAGATGCATAGTCACTCCATAGACCGTTGGTAATCCATTTCTTGGTTCCGTTTACAATGAAGTGCTTCCCGTCCTTGGTTCTCGTGGCTGTCGTCTGGATATTGCCCACATCGCTCCCAGCAGAAGGCTCCGTGATCGCGATGCAGATCCTCTTTTTCCCTGTTAACAAATCTGGTAGAAATCGTTCTTGGAGGGACTTGGAGCCGAATTTCAAAATAGGGGGCACACCGAAGGCCATTCCTGTCGTTATGGCGCCGCCGGGTCCGAGAGAGCCGCTTCGGGCGATCTCGTCGACGTAGATTAGGGTGTGGATGTAGTCGAATTCGTCCACTGGGAGGCCGCCTGGTAAAGTATGGATGCCCAGTTTATGAAGCCATTGGACGGGAAGGGGCGCGGACAGGTTGGGGATTAGCATGTTGGCGGCGGCGAATTGGGAGTATAGATTCTCTGGAGAGGATTAGGAGGTAAGTTAAGGGGGGGGTTGGAAGAAGGGATACCTGGTACATCTCCTTGCCGCTCCCATTCTCCGGCGTCGGCCATCAGCTCGTCGACCATTGCTCTGCAGGTCTTTTGCCATTTTTTGTGGGAGTCGTTGTAATATGGTGACGGGTGGCCCATCAGCCACTACAACATATTAGCAACATGTTTCTTCGGGTGGAAGGGAGCCGGGAGCATGTCTCATGCTCCCAACCAGTAAATGGCGATCTTGGGTATAGAACAAAGAAATGGGTTGGTTACAGGAGGCTCTGAGAAGGGGATTGGGACTTTCGACATGGTGGTGCTGGTAAGATGTTCTTATGGAATTGGAGAAATGATCAATCTGAGATCAATGTGTATAAGGGGGAATGTGTCAAGTGGTGCAAAGCCATTGGGTTCACATCTTGTTTTGTAGATGAAGGAAAGGATAGTGGAGTGAGCATGCGCCGCCGCGCCTCCGGTTAGTCTAGTCGTGATACACCGAAATCCGGGCCTAAAATCAAACCCCCGATTACTTTCGTTACCCTCCCCCTAATTAAATGTAACAGTGGGCCCTCTTGACCGGGGTGTTTTGTGTGGTAGAGCGATTTTCGGCCCAGACTTCGGTGTATCACGACTAACCGGAGGCGCGGGGGTGAGATGGTAGTCAGCCGTCAGCATGTGGAGCTGGCAAGCCCTCTCAAATCCCCGCATTTTCAGGGGTCTGCCGGGTAACCGGGTAACTCAGCCTTGACCGAGGTATCTTTCTCTCAGCCTCGTGCATGTTTCGCTTTCTGCATTTAAGATGTGAAACTGACTCGGAACATTCGAGTCAGCACTCTGCCACTTTCGCGCCCGTATGTTCCAGACTTTATCTGGACTTCTGGACCCTACTGTAGCATACTTGCAAACAGATGGCAAGTACGTCTTTGACGACTTTCGAGCGGTTCACCCGACAACCGCCCACTGGTGCACGCTAGGAACACCAAAAATTGGGGATTTTTCAAACCGCTTCGAAAATTCTAAAAACTTTCCAGATCATAGAGAATACTCGAGATATCGCGAAGATCATATTCTTTCTTTGAAGTTATGGTGTTAAGGTCTTCAAATTTTGAGTTGAGCGGTTGTGGCGTGATCCATTCCGAGTGCGCTGTTTTTGTATGATGTCCTTGATGGGGCTATGTCATTGGTATCTGGTACCCTTGCTGGTACGCGTTGTCAACGTCCCCTGCCCCCTCTAGAAATTGAATTTTGAGGAACGAGCGGAATTTAAAGACCAGAACTTGAATCAAGGATTTTCAATAGCCCTCTACAGAGTATGCTTGGCCAATTCTCTTTGAGTTCGTGCACCGTGAACTCAAGCATCCCCAAACTGCTCGTCGATAGCCATCCGATGAAGTACACCGTCCAGGCTTGTGGGGTCATCTAATAGCCGGTGCCCCTCCCACGCGCTTCGCTTGTGGTCGGGATAAGCAAGTGTCCCGTTTAACCAAGTGTCCCATCGAGAAAATCAATTTACGTGTGATTCCCACTAAAAAACGCGTCGCGTTTGGCTCAACTTGTTACCCAACTCATCAATTATTCCATGCGCAAAGCTACTATAATGGGTACACCCTTATTTGATTCTTCTAGGATCGGGGAGATGTCCTGGGAGTATTTCTATTATCCACACGCTACGGAAGCTGATTACCACCGTATCTTTAATGAAGCCCGCGACTGGTGCCTTGAGAACGACGATAATTCAGCAATTACAGCTGCGAGGACATATCACGTCAAGGAGGAATCCTTACGTAAATCAGTCCTCCGCGAGCGCAATAAGAAGAGGAACTCCCAGGGGCTCTATAATACGCATGGCGGCAATAATAGGATCCTGAACGAGGCACAGGAGGAAGCGATCAGGCAGTATTGCTACGAGCAGTGGGAGGCTGGTTTAGGGGCTACACATCAGATGGTTCAAGCCGCAATTGCGCACTTAAAAGCTGTAAGTACGCCTTCTAAATTGAACAATTTGGCTAATATTAATAGGCTGAATCTCCTCCTAAACCACCGCCTTCAGCTAGCTGGTTTAGCGTATGGATACGGAACCACAAGACACTTCACACGATTAAAACGAAGCCTATTACATACGCGTGACTCGAATCTCATACAGAGGAGGATGTTAGAATATGGTTTCAGAAATATCACGATATTCTAGAGGAGCTTCATATCACAAAGGGGAAGAACGTTCTGAATATGGACGAGTCAGGAGCGCGTATTGGTTACCCTACTGGTGAGTACGTAATTGTGCCCATAGAGGTAAAAGAGCTATATACGGCTAGCCCTGAGAATCGCAAATCAGTTACGATAATCGAGACTATTCACGCAGATGGTCGTGAACCTCTTCCGCCCTTTGTAATTGCTCCTGGGAAGAAGATTATGGATAATTGGGTATCAGAAAATCTAATCGGGACGGAGCATATTGAGTGTACGCCTACCGGGTATACAAACAACGACGTAGCTATGAAATATCTTGATCATTTAATCAAGTATTCAAGAGCTGGGCCAGAAAAACCTTGGAAAATCCTCCTTCTGGACGGTCACGAATCACACGTCTATAAACCATTTCAATTAAAGGCCGGCGAACACAATATTAAGCTATTCTGGTTTCCCTCTCACTTGACACACGTCCTTCAACCACTTGACGTTGGTATATTCCGCCCCTGGAAGCACTATCATAAAATGGCGATTCATGCGGCCCTCCGTTCCCTCGATTTTGAGTATACGATTACCTCCTTTTTCCGCGATCTTACCCTAATTCGTACGCAAACGATGCAAAAGTACACAATCAAGAACGCCTTTGAGAGCTCTGGTATATGGCCCGTTAGTTGCAAAGCTGGAATCAAAAAGATGCGATCATATGGAAAAAAGAAGAGATTAATTGAGGAGGTTGAGGCAGAGGAGAGCCTTGATTTACCCCCTTTATTACCTACTCGCCCCGATGAAGTGTGGAATACAGCTACTACCCTTAGGGCACTTGCAGATCGCGATCCTACTACATTTTCAGAAAATTCGAAGGAAACTTGGATAGTTACGGTCAAAAAGGTCGATATCCAACTACAAAAGAGTCATCTCCAGACAATAGAGCACCAAGCTCTCCAAACAAAGCTCCGCGAGGAGTATAATCGCAAGGCGAAGTCCCGTAAAAGCTCACACAAGGGAGGGCCATCTGCTAGCGTAGCAGAGCTTCGTATGGAGATTAAAGAGAAGAAGGAGAAAGATGATGGAGAAGCTCTTCGTAAGGCTAAAAAGAAGCTCGCCACTGCCGTGAATCGAGCTAAAAATCAGCTCAAGGACGCTGGGATTCAAGCTCACAAGGATGAGAAAGCTAGACTAGCTAGAATCGTGGAGTATCGACTGAAGGATGAGCTAATTCCAGTGGAGGATATGGCACCAATTCGCGAACCTGATAAATACCCTACAATTATCGAACGAGCTCGCTGTGAGGAGGACTTTTACCCTGATTTACAGCTCGTGGTTCGTCAGCTTACGGCATCCCTCAGTAATCTAGCCCCTGATCGGCTAGAGGCACCAAATACCTTTATTGATATTGACGGGGATGAGGATGTAGTAATTAATACTACTGAACGGAAGCATCAAAAAGAGAGGGTGGGAGAGTATATTGACTCAAGCCCACCCCCCCTTATTATTCCAGACTCTTCAGATATGGAGAGTAATGCGGGCTCAATTGACAGTATACAAGCGAATGCCGATTTTATACAGTTCTAGGTAGCTTTGTGTTTTTTGTAACTAGTATCCTTAAATTCCATTGCAAATATGCTTGATTTTGTATGCGATGCGCACCAAAAATCAAGAATCGGCTAAAATCTCGATGGGACACTTGGTTGAATGGGACACTTGCTTATCCCGACCACAAGCGAAGCGCGTGGGAGGGGCACCGGCTATTAAGCGAAAGCGTGGGAGAGACTGAGAGCAATCCCTTTCTTCAGAGCTCTTCGCCGCCACTCACCCTCATTCCAGAGGGCTTCAACAATCCTTTTCTTTTCCTCCCCGTTAAACTTCAACACCATCGTTGTGAGGTTGGGTGAAGGACTGGGCCCAGACTCTGATAAGAGTACGTTTAAGAAGTCAAACACCGATGTTCTGCAATCTTCAATTTGAAGACATGCCAGGGTGGTAGGCAGACCTGCAAGAGCCGCTTCACATTTTTCCAGAGAGTATCGACGTCTGGGTATATGCGGCTCTCGTTGAACAGTTGTCCGCTTATCTCTGCCAACTAATGTATAACGGCCTACGATCAGTGTCCTATTAGTTGGCTGTCAGCCTAGTGGCCCTCACTCATAGATGGAGTTGCCTGGCAATGGTGGGTGGGTTAGAGGGCGAAGTGAGGGACTGGTGCTCACCTCAATCTTTCGAAACCCTTCATCGAGACAAGCGGATTGTAATTGTCAATGATCTCCTCGAGAAATTCGTTTCCCCGTGCTCTTTCAAGTTGGACCCACTCAAGACAATGTTTGGAATGTTCCAGGCCAGCTATGATTGCAGAAGGGACAAAACCGTGATCATGCACTGTTACGGCTGCCCTATGTTCATATCTGAAGCGTTGCAACGAAACGAAGCGCCCAAGGAACTCCTTTATGGCATCAGCTTCCATGCATGCGCGGGTGAGAGTCAGATCAACAATAGAGGAGACCTGAAATGTATCCGATTGCCATTGGATAGGTGGAATTCGTTCTCCGTCCACCACTGGGTCCAACCTCCATCCGGGACCTGGACTCTCTTCCACAAGGCCACTGACCGAGAGGCAAGCTACCGACTTCAATTTCAGATATGGTAAGACGAAATCCATTTTTATCGAACTAGCAGGATGTTTCATATCATCGAGATGCACACTTCGCAGCTTTGAGAATAAATGAGAGTCGGCAGAGTCCTCCTGTGCTTTGGCTGCTGCTTCAGCGACAAGTTGCATATACGGACGGTACCCTTCGGTTCGCAAAACAAGCCGCTCCACGCGAGTCGATAACAAATTTAAAAGGAACCCAAGCACGACTTCATAATTATACCGAGTCCCAAGAGACAGGTACCACACATCACATTTCCCTTTGCCGTAGATATCATCCTGCAAATAGTTTCGTAATCTTTCATGCTGTTCTTCTGTCATCCAAGGGAAATCGATTTGTTGATTGGTCATTGACAAGCCTGTTTGAGCTGTGGGACTGTCGAAGGACTTGATATATTCTGCCAGCTCTGGCCGCCGGATGATGGCTTTCATGTAACCTTCGAGTGCTGAGGGCATCTCTCCTCTGAATTCCTCATACAGGATTGGCTCAGCGATATCTCGAAGACGCCGGCATACAGGCGCGACGTTTGTGAGCGGCCGCTCGAGATTGTAGAAGATCTTTCGTAGGATTTCTGTTGGGAGGCCGAGCAGAGACATGTCGGCGGATGGGATTCACATTCACGCCCGAATAATCAGCTTTTAGACTCGAAGATGAAGCAGCGTCTGTAAAAGCAATGTTGGAAGTACTGGTTGGAATGGGGTGATCTGTTGCCTTGACACGTGCAAAGGCTGGAGGTTAAGCTCGGTGGCGGCCGGTTGGGCTTGGTCACCTGCCAGCGCAACCTCATGAGTTTGTCGAGTTTTTCTTCTCGTGAATGCCTTGAAATTCTTGGCTTCTCAAGGTTCATTTCCCGTCTTAGTTCTTAAGACCTATCTGAGTATTTCAAGTTCCACCCCTCGAAGTATCTCGCTCCGCCACTGAACTTAGCGGTTTCGCTTGCCAGTCTGGGTTTGTTGAGTAAACAGATCTTCTTACTCCGCTTTAAGAGCTTCTCTGACATTTACGATCGCTGCGTTGAAACTACGATTGCCAGTTCCCAATTTCACTATTCCCCGTGTCCCAGAACAGGTCAACTTTTATGGTTTCTTCATGTGCATTACCGCTCATCTTACCGTTGCCGAGAGCTGGGAGTCATGTATTTGGAATGCAATTGGAACCACTGATCCTGGTATTCGAGGAAAGCAATGCTCGGCAATATGGCAGCGTCTCAATTGGTAGATTTTATAAAGGCAGCATGTACGATCTGGACGTCCCGGCGATGTGGATGCCCTTGTTCTTTTCTCTGTAAAGGATTGCACTAAAAATTGCCAGTGGCTTCTCACTCTGGCACTTCATTTCAAAACATTACCTATATTCAGTGTCCCGAATAGTGTACGGACATTGCACCGCGTGACCGGGCGTCCCCATCAATCCCTCTCTAGATCTGCATAGATCTTTTTATTGTCATGTTGTCTCCTGACGTGCCTTATTTTGTCCACCAATGTCTTAAATATTCTGATATATCTAGATTTAATACACGAAGCATTGCCATCCTATACAATACCCGTACCCTATTCGAATCATTGCGTTGATTGTCTTCAGCAAATTGAACCTGGCACCCACCACAGGATGGCAAATATTATAATACTAAACGTTGGAAATATGACAGCTTAATGGGTTATTCAACTGAATCAACATTTTATAAGAAAAGACTGAGTTATATCGCATTCCGAAATATCAGTTCTGTCCAGCCTAGAGACCAAATATCTCACAAGGGAGTATTTGAATGCTATCCAACTTGGAACTTTATTCACATAAACTAGACTTTCCCCCCATAGAAGCTTCCATCTCCTCTTTGCTACTGGTAACATCTGAGCTCAAGTCTTGGCTATCTCGTCTCTTTTGCAAAAGTAAAGTCAATCTCTTCCAATGTCTTACCGCCAGTCTGCAGAGCACAATAAGTTAGTACTTCGGACAAAACAAGTTCCTAGGAAGAACAAACCTTCGGACACATGAAGGGCGGGAATGTGGTGGCCCAAATACAGGAGGGCAGCTGCCATATCCAGATTTTACAGCCGTTGCTCTGGAAAAGCGCGTGGAGGAATCTCACCTCTGCTCCATATAGTCATACCACGTCAACCCAGCCATAGCCGATGAAGTTGAAGCAGATGACGAACACAACAGCTGTTCATTGGATGGCGTCTGCGGGATGGGGAAGATCAATCATGATCACGAAGATGAGCATAGTGACGGTGCAGCCAACCGCATAATCCGTCGTCGCCCGATCGCTTCGATGGTAAATGGTAAGACTCAGCAGCCAACAGCTAGAATTTGGGAAGAAAAGTCTGAAAGACCCATATCTGCATATATCTCAAGGAAATCAACCCTCTTCTGCTACCCTCACCTCCCTAAGTTCGACCATAGGTGGCTTCCATCTCTCTGGCACCTCCTTTCCCTTTTCTCCCCGTTGCAAAAGCATCCTTTCCCCTTTTCTCAATACTCTCAATACGATCTCGCCATATTGACTCCTAACGCACAACATCTCCATTGCCTGGCTAATCAGAAGCATCCAAATCTGGGACCCGAACCAACTTCACCTCAACCTCCCCCATTCTCTGGCACATCCTCCATCTTGTCTTCATGTTTTCTTTTCGGCTGCGCCATCCAAGACCACAACAACCTTTCTGACTAGCTGCCTCCAAGCAGACACAACGTCTCCAGATTCTCCAAACTCAGAATCGGCTGGTTGATTGGAGGAACTCGGTTAGGGTTGAGAGTTGCGTGAGAAGTCATGAGCTCGAAACCATTGAGTGCGAGAGTAATATGTTTTATGCTCTGATTCTCTTCGCAGGATATGAAATGAGTGACATCCAGTGACGCCCTCGAAGTGAGGTTTTCAAGGAAAGGGAAGTAAAAGATATCTTTCTTCGGTCATAAGCAGAAGGTTTGTTCCTGGGGCCAGATAGGATGAGGCGCAGGGGAAGCATACAATTGTGCCCTTGAGGTGTATCGAGACGATGTCGAGGAATGGATCATTGAGTTGTGCTATGCTTTGGAGGTCTTTGAAAGGTGGGCTGGTAGGAAGACGGAGGATGTAGGATTCGTCTATTGGGTCGGGCGTCCAGAAAGCAAAGATGAGGAGGGTTTGGGGCGTGAGTGCGTGGGTGATGATGGAGGTTTGGAGGGTCAGGGGGAGAAGTGCACCGACGGAACGATGCGGGGATGTTTGAAGTTCAGATGAAGTTAGATCTCGCGCAGAAGGGAGATTTATGGTTGTTAAGTAACTAGCCAGAGCGCTGGTTCTGGGAGTTCTAAGTCTTATTTAGAGTAAGAATACTTTTCCTCTT
>JAJTUS010000095.1:0-200881 GCA_021399465.1 Hyaloscypha sp. PMI_1271
CACACGTGTATTTGTGCCATTCGTCTGGTAAAATACTTGATCCTCGATCTGTAGTTGGTCCTATGATTCTGGCTGTCATAAGAATGCACTATATCGATAGACCAATGGGACGTCTGGTCTCAGTTGTACCGTTAAAGTTACCGTTTTTGCGTGCGTTTTATCCATGTATTTTGGCGGAACGTTACTTCCGTATGGGATTCTCCAATTCGCCATACGAGTAGAGCTGTCAGATACATCACTCCTCGTCCGGATGACACCATCATACAACAGATCGGATATGATGCCACGGGTTGGCGCTCCTTCGACTTTTGGGCTTCTGGCGTTGAACCATAAGAGCTCCTTAAAGGACCAATGACAATGGTCCAGAAAGAGCGCACATTAGCTTCATGAATTTTCAGTGATATCCCGATTTGTAAGCCTCGTGTTTTTGCGGGGTTACCTCTTGGCGGTTTGACAACAGGTCAAGATTCCTAGGATCTTGTCAATATTGGAAAAATAGTTTGGCCGAAATTACTCCTCTGGGGAATTTGCCATGCACTTGACCACATTCTAGCTACGGAAGAGGCTACGGAATTGTCAGGCCGCAAAGAAGTGTTTTCCTCCATGCTCCGAGAGGAGGGAAGCTAACCGTGTCGGCCGTGGACGATGCGGCTGAGGGAAAAGCAATCTGAATTCATGGCCTGTTTAGCCATTGTCCGACCACTTCGCCAATCGTGGAAAAGCAGACACACGGCTGCCTGGAGAACGCTCCAGAGTTATTGGAAGCTGATCATACCACGGTAAGCCTCTATTGTGACCTGCGCTGCCACTTGTAGTGGCATTGACTGAGCTGTGTTGAGAATAGCAAAAAGGATTTTCGAGAAAACGGTCACGATCTTGGCTTCAGTCATCGCTAAGCAGCAACCAGTTGCTCACACATGTGCCATTTACAGCATGCACATCGAAACACACTTATTTTTCAGCTGAACTATATCGATGAAGGGATTGTCACCCTCCTAATTGACTTTAGTCTTTGCTATTACTCTCCAGTTCTATGTCCGTCCTCCCCAGGTCACTAGACTTGAAATTTCATCAACTGTATCTTAGTGTTTCTCCTCCCTGTGTGCTATCTCACTTACGGCGGTCTCTCAATGAGTGTTTTGATGTCGTCTGCCGCTTTCCAGGACCAAGAATGGGACTCGATTCGCAAGTTCCACACAGAAATTTTGATTGAGAAAGTTACCTCACCCTCTTCAAACCTCAATTCGTCTTCTTCCCCCAGCACAAGCCCACCATCCGAGTCATCTTCGGCCGAATACACTTCAAGTTGCTTGGAAACTTTGAGCTCGTCGTTTGAGTCTCCTAAGGATTACTTTTCTCATATTCGAGAAGATGAACACCCTTTGGTTGCGGTTGTGGGGGTCGGATACGTCGGGTTTCATCTCGTCTCTGCGTTCTCTAAATGTTACAAGGTCATTGCCTTCGATGTGAGCGACAAGAGACTCACCGCTGTAGCCGAGCAGCTTCCAGACACCGCAAATATCCACTTCACATCCGACGCCTTTTGTCTTGCAGGAGCAACACATTTTCTAGTAGCTGTTCCTACACCTCTTCTTCCCGGCACCACGGAGATTGATACATCCATAATTCAAAGCGCTCTGGACACGATCTGCGGTCAGGCTCGAAGAGGGTCTACCATTGTCATCGAAAGCTCCGTTTCTGTTGGCATGACCCGAAATCTTCTCGGCAAAATGGTACAAGAATACGGGCTACATGCCGGTATGAGCCCAGAGGTAAGAACACTGAGCACCCATCAAGTGAATCACCCCCACTGACATTTGACCAGCGCGTTGACCCTGGTCGAATCGACCCTCCCTTTGAGAGCATCGCCAAAATCATCTCCGGACTAGATGACCTGGCGCCGAACTCCCTCCACTACATCCATAAACTCTACTCCCGCGTCTTCAAGCACCTCGTTACCGTTTCCTCTCCCGAAGTTGCGGAAATGACCAAGCTCTACGAAAACTGCCAACGTATGATATGCATCGCCTACGCGAACGAAATGGCCGACGCCTGCCAGGAGCTCCCGACACCGATCGATCCATTCGAAGTCTCCCGCGCTGCTGCAACGAAACCGTTCGGCTATATACCATTCTCCCCGTCTGCTGGCGTTGGAGGACATTGCATTCCAGTAAATCCGTCTTACCTGTTTAAGACAAGCGGGTTCCCTCTGCTTCGACACGCCACCGAGAAGATGAGCGGAAGGCCTGCAGAGCTGGCTGACCGAACAATGAGAACGCTGCTTCAAAGGGGCGCAGACTCCACCTCCGAGCCCATGAATCGCAAACGAAAAGTTCTTGTTGTCGGCATCGCATTTAAACCTGGGCAAGCCCTCATTACCAATTCGCCAGGCGTCCGCATCATAAATCATCTCTTGGATTCCTGGGACGCGCACGTATCCTTTGCCGATCCTCTGGTAAAAGAACACGCATTGACGTATGTTCCAAGGTTGGATGAGAAGGTGGAATGGAACCAAAAAAAGCTGCACGAATTCGACGCGATTATTGTTGTAATCAAGCAGGTCCAGTTGAACTTCGATGTATTGACCGAGCTGAAAGGGGTATTGATTGAAAAGTATTGCCAATAAATTTATATCTGTTTCTAGTCTTCAACGTGGGAGGAAGGGGGGCAGATAATAAATAAAAAATCTGAGGAGAATGTGTCCGCTTGGCTCTACACTCTTGGTTGATCAAGTAAATAGCAATGGTGTAATTAGTTGTGCCACCACATGGTACTGTGTCTATTTTAATAGCAGTTTCCCTCAACTACAGGCAGGGCTGTCTATGCTTGTGTTCCAGACTCTCGATTGACATTTCAAGAACAACCTTGTATCCTCGTCAGCGTGTGGCCGCAACCGTCCCCCACCGGCATCCGGACCAAGCCAACGTAGGCAGTTATTAGCAAACCGCCTGCGTAGTGGCCAAAAGTCTCCCAAGGCCGTCGTGCAAGTTGTTCTTCTACTTCTCGGAGAGTGTCTTCCAACAGTGCTCGTTCACCTAGTTGCACGTCTTGGCGATTGAATTTAAAACGGGGACACCTTGTTGACTTCATAACTGTCACGTTTAGATAGGTGGAGTGAGATTCCGACGTTTTAGGGCAGGTACGTGGAGTTCGAGTGTAGGAGAAGCGTCGTTCACGAGTTGGGGAGACGTGGAAATAAGGTTCGAGTTCCCACCGCCGAGGACCAAGACCCGGAAAGTCGTGGCCAGCACGCTACTTGCCCAAAAAGGCAAGCACATTCGACGCTTAAGAGCGGCTATGACGAATGTGGCTTATATGCGAGAGCTTGGGTGCTATGGGAGTGTGGTACGCCGCACGCGTAATTCGGACATTCTTTGTATACAAATAACCCGTCCCAGGGCTGGCCAAGAATAGATCATGCCACCTACGAAAGCACATGGAAAATGGAAGGTAACTGTAACGTATATACCAACATCGTACTTATAGGGTACGGCGCATCCAACATTCTCTGTTCAACTCACATTGGGGTTCTCAAAGCTGCAAGTCCAGCCACTCAATTCCGGATGTCTCAGTAGTTTGTAAATACGGTGTATTATCCTTCGTGAAAAAAATACAATGGCCGTGCATCGTCAGAGCTGCAAGTTCAGTTGATTACCCACATCTTCTATGCCTTTGCTCGGTACACTCCCACACTTGCACAGAGGAACTTACGACATTTACTAACGTCTTTCAAGCATCAATACAGATGGGACACTTGGGCGCGAGCCTATCAATTATATACTATCTCTGCTGAGATAGCATGCTTTATCTGTTTCAACACTGACTCTCTCCCCCGCAGCTCTTAGGTGAGAAAGCTGACACACAACTTACCGTCGATGACGAACAGGGCTGCTTTGCTGCCCTCGCAAAGCTCAAACGCCAAAATCCACATATCGAAACACTATTGTCTGTAGGAGGGGGTAGTGGGAGTGCCAGCTTTCCAGCCGTTGCAGCGAGCTTCCAAGGACGAGAGTCTTTCGCTAGGACAGCCCGCGAATTCGTAGAACGGTTCGCACTTGATCTAATAGATAGTAAGCCACCTTATACCATTCATCAAGTTTACTAATTTCGCGCCTCCCTCTCGAAAAGACCCACGGAAATTGACTTCTTATCAACAGTTGACTGGGAACACCCCAAAACACCCGCGGAAGGCGTGAACTTCGTCCACCATCTGCACGCCACGCGAGCTGCCCTGCCCTCACCAATGCACCAGCTAAGCACCGCACTACCAATGGGTTAGTGCCGCCTAAAGGACATCGATATCTCCGACGCAGCACAAGACCTTGACCTTCTCAACCTCATGGGGTACGATTTCGCTGGTCCCGGGACGGAGATCTCTGACCACCACGCACAGCTGTTCACACCATACCGAGACGGCTCCCCCTCACTTGAGAAATCTTGTTTCAATGGGGTCAAATATGTCCTACCACGGGGTTTCCCAGCCAACAAGTTGGTCTTCGGCATCGCTGCGTATGCTCGGTTCTTCCAAGGCGCGACGGGGCCAGGGTAGCCATTCCATGGGAGTGGCGAGGTCGATTACGAGACCCTTCCCCCAGAGTGGGTTGAGAAAGCACAAATTGATCACGCGTTAGGCGTCGCATATTATATCGATCTTCAGGGGAAGGGATTTGCCGCTTGCGTCGTTTGATGTCCCGGGTACTGTGCGGATGAAGGCTGATTTCGTTCGGAAGTTGGGTCTGGCTGGATTGTTCTGTTGGACTGGGGTAGGAGACACGAATCGAGAAAGTAGTCTGGTTGCTTCCGACTACAAAGCGCTGAGTAGGTGAATTTATGCAAGTAGCTAGGGGCTAATTAAGGGAAGCTCGCTAGCTTTGTGAAGACGTTGCCTGTTTTCGGAAATGTATTAAGCGAGCCCCTAATGTCCGATCTGTAGTCTCTCGTAGACTACAGCTAGGAGAATGGTCTACACCGCAGTGTACCTGAAATAAACTTCAGATATATGCGACTGTGGGTCTTAGAAGACGATCACGTGGGCAAGCTCTTAAAAATCGAATCTTCGCCTAACTAAACACCCACGACTAACCTGTGCGTGCGAGATCTAATCATCTAACCTTGTCAGATTTCCTCTTCAAGGACGGTGCACGAACTACTCTTTCAATCCTGTAATCACTGCTTGCCCATCATCTTGCTTTCTATAAATCAGCGATTTCAATAACTGTTCCTCACGCACACCAACCCGGAGTCGACATCCTCATCACTTGTTCAAGTGGTTCCTGGCCCTCCGGTCCCTCCTGTCCATGCACCCATTTCTGCCCCTCTCCCGCTCACGACTTTAATTCCCTTCGTTCCCGCATCACCGAGTTTATAGCTTCCAAAAGGTTCAAAATATCGTCCCATCCGTCAGTCCATTCATCAGGATTTTCATGGTCTATCCCTGAATTACTGGGTCTCGACTTTTCTTTTCTTTCTTTCTTGTACACGTCGAGCAGAATGTTGCTTCCTAAGAATTCAACAAACATCTCCATCTTGTAGTCGAAACGTCTGTAGTAGAAATATCCGTAGCTGGCCCTCAAAAAGTTAAGAAGCTCCTTGGGATCATCAAGGATATGACTCTGCAGAATTCCATCAATTTTTTCACGACCCCTCAACAACCAGTGACTTGTTTTCGGGGCTTGGAGGCCAGATAATTGATTTTGCAAAACTCCGAAGAGCTTTTCCCGCTGTCCCTCGTCTCGAATCACGGTGGAAACAAAAGCTCGTGCCTTTTGAATCACGAGTTTCCATGAGTCTTGAGCGTCTGCGTGCTTTACCTCAATAAGCACAATAGTCCGTGCCGTTTCCAGTACTTTATCCATATCCTTATACACCATCGATTCACCCAACTCACTAACAAGAAGATCAAATCTCCAATGTTTGAACTGATTTTTTACAGCAGTTCCCAGATCGTTGTTGAGATCAAACCTACCATCGGCGGTTTGCGCGTAGATGAGGTCCTCCAGGGCAATATATTTTGTGATTCGTTGACGTTCTAGCTCCGAAATAGCTAGTTTCTTCTGCCGTACCGATCTCACTATCCAGTGGTTTCTAGGATCCATTCGTTGGGAACCAGTTTTGATTTTAAATGAATTGCGACGCAGTGAATCAGCACCACCCCCCAAGCTTCCCTGCGAAGACGGAATCCAAGGATCCTTGCCGACCCCTTCTGCAGATGTTTCAGCTCCTCGATTTTCTGGTGCAGGCATCAGTTCCGAGTCACCAGTCTCCTTTGGGAGACCATTGTAACCCAGTGTTGATCTCTCCTCATCCTCACAGAAAGATAGCGTGGCAGGTGGTCTATGGCATGTTCCTGATGCTATTCGTCTTCCCGAGCGGTTGAATTCTGGTGCAGGCATCAGTTCCGAGTCACCAGTCTCCTTTGGGAGACCATCGTAACCCATTGCTGATCCAAAGTTCCAGTCTTCAGGGGTGTCTGGTGCCGTCCCCTCCCCATTCTCTTTGTCTTTGCCAAATTCGGGCTCTGAAAGCGTAGGACTTGTGAAAGCAGGAGCGTTAGGATTCAGTTCACTCGTAGCTGTCGTCAGGGATGAAGTGAGCGTCCTTGTCACGATGACTGAGCCTGACGTCGAAGATTGTACGTAACTTGCATCTCTCGCGATCGGAACCACGCATGGCGTCGAGCTAGCCCGGGAAGAGGGAGAGACCGAAGAGACCGCTTGTTGCCGTTCATTCTTGATCGGATCGTGCCGCTGCGCCGCCCTCGTCAAGACTTCAAGCGTCGTGCGTGCACTCGCTTTTGAGAATATTCTTAGTCCTGCAAGTTCCCCCGAGGCACCTCTTTCTCTCCACCCAGTCCCACGCCCTCCACGCCCTCCACGATCTCCACACCTTTGTGCGGACGGAGTGGACGCTATGCATAGACCTTTCACTCTCGCTGTTAAATCCTCCAAATCCGCAGCAGTGTCAGATAGGGCGAAGGAGGGACCGCCGTAAGCTAATAGACCCGGAAAAGGGTAATTCGTCGCACCCAACCTGGTCCTCGTCAGTTCCGCAAGCTCAGTCATCTCGGCTTGATACAAGCGCGAGGTCTTCTCCAACAAGTTGGTGTTGTCCACGACCACAAAACTTGTCCATTTACTCGGTAACGACCATTCGGTTCCGATCCTTTCGCCTTCAGCCCTAGCAAGGTCTTCAACTTCTGCCTGGGCGCTTCCATTATTCTTTTGACTAATTGCATGCATCCAGCTTTGGCCATTCTCCAGGTCATTTAAGACTGCTTTTGCAGCCAAGAGGTGCACACAGGTACGACTGCTCTCGAGACTTTGAAAAGGGAGGTCTGCGGTCACCGTTTCTCCGGATGTCGCAGTCGCTTTGAATTTGATGCTTTTGGTCTTGACTTCTTGTGAGAAGAGAAAATATACAGAAGACCTGGAGAATGCATGAAATTCGGGGATATGGTAAGGAGCTTGAATGCAACGTTGGTCGTTCCAATTGCGAAGAATTGAGACGTCGTCCAAACTAATCTCAATCTTCCATGTAGAAGGAGTCAAGGCAGCTTCCAACATGCGGATGACTCTTCCTTTCCAATCGGCTCTTGAGTCCACTGAGACGACTTCAGCCAATCCGCCGCCATGTCGACCGATGCCTTCAACAAGCTGATGTGAGACCGCGTCTCCTATCCCAAGAGCGAAGAATCGAATCTCCTTTTCTCCGCCGGCGATTCTTGTGCTTCTGATGAAGTCAAAAGTGTTGGCTGAATCCCAAACCTCGCCGTCCGTCAGAATAATGACTTGGGTATTCAAAGCCCGATTTCTTTTCAGGACAACTTTCCGCAATCCCGAAAGAAGCTCCGTGCCTCCCATATTGGCTTCGAAATTAGTTGTGACGTACGACATTGATTCATCAAGATTTGGCTGGTCATATGGCCTGGAATCGGGCCACATGAAAACGTGGTTGGAACCAAAAGAACATATGTTGAAGAAACAGTTGTTTGGGAGACTCTTCAGGAAGAACCCAATGGCTGTCTTCAATGCATCAATTTTGTCCTGCATTGATCCTGATCGGTCTGCGAAGAAAATTATTTCGCTGGGCGATTTTGGCGAAACTACATCTGGAGTATACAAATCCCGGAGATTGATGGAAACCATCAGAGCCGAGTGATCTGGAAGTTTTGGATGAGGTTCCTGGGTAGCTCGGGAAGCCAATAATGTTCCACCGCGACATTGGACGAGGAGAACAAAGTCCTTTCCCAGACAGGCGCTCCGGTCTGAAAGTGTTGCTCTGGCCTTTGTTGGATCATACTCCAAAGACCCCCGACTGCTGGCTAGATCTCTAATATTTCTCGTAGTTCTATGGCCGTGGGAACCCATCTCTATTGTCACGGGATGTGTCCGGCTCTCAATTCTGTTGATCGCAACTGGTGACGAAACTTGTATTTGGATCTGTAGTCCATTTTCCGGTGGAACAGCGAGGAATGCAGAGGCACTCGAACCCGACAAAGAGATCGGAGGCGCCCCATATCGTGGTGCAACGGACGTGGGAATCGTGACAAGAACACCTTCTCCGCTGAGGTCGGCTTTCAGTTCTGTAATATAGCAGATCTCGACCTTAACAGTGGACTGGGCAGGGATATTGCCAACACTGGTTTCGAAGACTTCTGGTGTGTGCTCTTCGAGAAGAGCGGCAACACGCTGACGAGCTACAGCAGCCTTGAACTCGGCCTTTGCTTGTGATTTCGGCTTGACAACCCCTTTCAAGACTTTGTCAGAGCCAATGGAACAAGTGAAATCTGTGACTGTCGACTTGTCGTATAGCGGGAAACAATAAGTTGCTTCGTTAACAAGAGAGGCTGTTCGGTTGGTGAAGGTTTGGGTCAACTTCGTCCATGCAATGGTCCCCATGACCTCGACCTCCACTAATACTTCTAGCAGTGGCAGGTATAATTCATTGCCTTCCTTGGTCTGGCGGTATTCTGGAACAACGAAATCGTCGTGTTGTACATCGTGAACGACTCCTTCGCTGCTGCGTGTCAGCGGTGAGTGCCCGACCTGTTCGTTCTGCTCGAAACGGACAAATAGTCCAGAAGCGAGTCGATTGACGTTAGATGTTTCAAGACGAGCGTAGTGAGAAGACATCTCCGCCGGAGCGCTTTGGAAGGTAGACTGGATGAAAGCTTTGATCTGGAGTTCTGGAGTCTTCCCCTACAATAAAGTCTTTGCGTGAAGGAAGATGTAAAGTTTGGGCGGGCTGTGGGAACAACTAAGGCAAGAATTTTCCGATCACACCGTGTAGGGGGCTGTGTTTCATGGCTTCTGCATGGTGCTCAGCCTCAACGCCCGATTCCGCAGGCAACAGCCTCATAGAGATATCTCAACGTTTCAACAATTTTGAGCCGATGAGAACCATCAACATGTCTTTTCGCATATCTATTGGGGATATTCTTGTGATTTCGGGCTTGGCCTACAGCATCGGGAAGACGCTCACGGCAGGTCGTAAGTCGGCCCCAGCAGAGTTCGGTGAGGTCCAAAACCAGCTGTTCGCAATTAGCAATGCGCTGAAGCTCCTTTCGGCGACATTGCGGCAAGAAGGTGTCCCAAATACGGAAGGGGCTGTAGAACCAGAGGAAGATGAGATTTTGGGTCGGATGGTAGAGAATTGTCAGACGACACTGCAGCATTTGGATGGAGTGCTCAAAAGTTATCCCGAGCTTCGAACGGACATCGACAAGGAGTACGATGACGAGACTGCTCGTAAGAGATGGCGAAGACAGTTCAAGGAAAATATCAAGAAGATCAAATGGACCGCAGAAGGTGCCGATTTGGATAAGTTGAGGCAGAACCTTGCTACTCATATCAATGCGCTTAACCTAGCAATTGCCGCACGAGGCTGGTAGGCTCAATCCCTTTTATGTTCTGCGCTCCTGCTGATATTGAGACAGCATCCAAACGGGTAGAACGAAGGCCCAAGTTGACCTTGTTCATGGAATGCTAGGGGAGATTCATGAATGGTACTTGAATAATCTCAAGAATGTACCGACAACGCCTGGAAGATCCAAAGCCGCCAATTCTGGAAGTGCTGGGTATTGTGCGAGTTCGAAACAGGGACGCTCGGAGCTCGAGTTAACATTTTCCGTCAATCTCGACATTTCAAACCATTCGCTGTGTGTCAAAACTGCGTTCAACCCAGATTTGTTACGTACTCAGGGCACACGCATCTTCCGTTGCCTCTGTGGCAACCATGATGACCTGGACTATACCTGTAGGTGTTTGGTTAACAGCTGGAAGATCAAGAATTGCCATGTAGAACTGACACCAAACAGTGCTTCCAGTGAGCCTCCTTGTTCGACTCACGAATGAGCGACCAACTTGGAGAATCCATGCATTTTCAAGGGCGCATAACTCCGCTGTTTCTTTACTTCTTTCCAACATGCCATCGGCCTGTACGTACAAACTGCCAAGTCACTCAAGATAAGGCTGTGTATTAATGAAGCGCAAGACATTGCAGACTTTAAGAGCTTCGTCGCCGAGCTCGCTTTAGTGCAAGGCCTCAGGGCATCGTCAACAACTGGAGCGAGTTCTATGCTCATGTATACTTCCGTGCGAGGAGATGGCTGCGGATATCTTTCAGTTCTGAATACCCAAAGGTAAGTCTCTTCGAGATTCCAACTACAGCACGAACCAGCGATACTCACATTTTCCTCTTCAAGTGACACGGCGGGCTTCCGACAAGAAATTCGAAGCATAACAATAACATCGAACGAACTCCGGTACATCGTGGAATCCATCGATAGTGTCCAGATGTTGCACTACATGATGATGATGTTCCCTCATCCGAGCGAGATGACTGAAAAAGAAAATCTAGGATTCCTGCCCTGTCGTAATGCGGAAATTGTTCTTCATACCAAAAGTACCATGGATGGTAGCGACAACGGCGATATTACTCAACTTATCGTACAGTGTAAGCACTCATAAATCCTCTGAAACCAGTCCTTCTGACTGACCTGTATATACCAACAGTCGATCACCTAACAGTCGTTGATGAAATTGGGCATACTCAAGGTGTCTTGTTGAAAGGTGTCACGGGAAAGGCATACTTGAGGAATGATGAACATCTCGACATACACCAAGCGGATATCGAACTCACATTTACCTCTCATGAAGCAGCAGCTTCGTGTTGGAGCTCAGTAAACTCTCTGCAACGATATCTCTTCCTATCCTATTTGCAATATCAGCGTCTCGAGGAGATCACATCCTTTCGGAGGTGAAACCCCTTTCCCAGGAATTGGCTCATGCTGATACAGTCAGTAATATCGGGGATGTGATGATTCGGGATATGCAACTTCTCGATGCGCAAGCCACCGTTGTTCAGGATCCGATTACCAATGGACAGAGGATGATAGTTAGCAGTAAATGCGGTTCCAAATTCGTCACTATGATCTGTAAGTAATCTTCCTGGTAGACTTGAATTACGATCCTTTTCTGCAAACTTACAAGACTATAGTATCGTCAGCTGCATCGGGCTCACTACTGGTGGGTGGGTCTGGGACTGCTTCTAATCTACCGGCATATTTTATTGATATTAACACGGAAAGAACAAGGGTCGTTGAGCAATCATCTGGAGTTATTTCGTCCTTTGCGCTACTCCCCGAGGAAGATACAAACATGTCATTGTGTGATGTGTAAATGAGATTGGCCACTACCTCCTTCTCGATTGATAAAAGGGAAATGGAAAACTGAGGAATGCAAGGGACTCCTACTTTATCTGACTATTGAGGACCACTCGATACCTCGCTCAGCTAGGAAAAGAGGCGGATCGGCACGTACTGCTCTGAGTATTGCACGGAGTGATTGGCAATTATACAAACTGGTTTTCATAGAACTAGGTACGCTGGAGTATAGTCTTCAATTTTCAATGGAGGGGAATATTCAATATTCATACAAGTACAAACACATTTATCCGAGATATGCCTGATGTACGATGGCGTGGATATCGGAACGGGTTGAGAATCTCCTGTAGTTGCCACCGTGGCGGAAGGGGCTTGATTGAGTGGCTCTGGAGTGACTTGGCGGGTTTCTTATTCACACCCCTATGGGCCCTAGGCTATTTCGATACCATTTCTATCACGCTGCTTGCTATATCGATATTAATGCGCTTCGGCACGGCTGAGAGAACAGTGATAAGTTTCACTACCCCTGATTCGGGCAGAATAGAATTTTTCCAAGGATGTCTGTGTCTAACCAGGCCGTTCCATTGCACGGGTCGGAAAATATATGGATGCTATTGTCGACGATGCCGATCCAAATAGCGTCATCGTTGCTGCAAGCGATTTTGAAGGACTTGTTTTGTATATTACTGATGGCGTCAGCGTAGACGGAGCGGATTTCATCTTTCAGGTCGGTGGAGTACAGTGTGTCAAAAAAATAATTAAGGTAATTAATTATATTTAATTAAATTAATTTTCTAATTAATTATAATTTGATTATCGACTTCCAAAGAAAAAATTAATTATTAGACTAATTATAATTAAATATATTTAATTATTTTTATTTATCACGTGAAAGTTATATAAAGTTATATATATATCAAATTCTCTTCTTTTTCTTTACATAATATATAATTAAAGTATAAGAGAGTAAAGGTGAGTTAATTTCCTAAGAAGAGAGAAGAAGAGTAAGGTAATTTATATATGTGAACTATTTGCTCTGGATATCACATGACCGCACCACGTGAGTAGGAGAGCCGAAACCCCTACTAGTACTTATTTATAAAGCTAAGTAAAGCGAGTAAAGGTAGTATACTAGCTATTAAGCCTATTATAGTAAGGTGGTATCTAAATTAGGCTAGATTAAACTTTATTTTTGCGCTATAACACTTATGCTAATCTTTATAGTCACGTGGAATACCACGTGACCAAAGAATTAATTATATTTAATTAAATCAAGTAAATAATTAATTATAATTTGATTACTACGATTCTGACTTAATTTAATTTGATTACCGGCTAATAATTATAATTAATTAAATTATTTGACACACTGGTGGAGTATAACTTAAACCAGCGGGTGAAGTCCAGGGAAGTCGATAGTTTTACAGTTCTACCATTCAAACTGTAGTTCAAACGAACTAGTTGACTTTTATTAAAACGGTAAACGGAATGGAGGATATAAAAATGGCACTAGTTCAGAACTGCAGTTCTGCCGCTAGTGAAGTATAAACTATAGTTCAAACTGCAGTTTTCCAAAGTGAATTTGCCTCGCTTATCAAGTTCACACTGTAATTAGTACTATTATTAATAGCTCCTATAATGAAATTTTTTCACGATTCTCTTACGTAATTAAGGCTATTCCTATTAACCTCTCCTATAAACGTCATAACGCCACCATGTCTCAGCTATTACGGGGCCGTGGAGCTAGTAATAGACGCCCTATAAGTAACTAATCACGCCTCTCATTCACCTCCTCCTCCTAAGCTACGCCCCCTATTAAATTAAGCTAAGAGCTAACCTCTCCTATAATCTCTTTAGCCCTCTCTTTACTCGACAGCGTCTAATTCGAAGGACTTGAGTAAGATACGCCTAATACTACGAGATCCTCGACTCCCTCTATATCTACGAAAACGAAGAAGAAGCGTATATATTGGGTCTATAATTATATGGCTAGTACGGAGGATATATAGATAGTGTTCTATAATAAGGATAGCATTAAGGTCTAGCTATATGGGCCGTATACTAAGTAGGGCAAAATTAAGGAGTATATCGTCTCTACGGGCTCCTGTAATATCGAAACCTATCTGAAGAACGCTTATTCTATCCACGAGGACTCTCCTATGAATAAACGACTATAGCAATAATAATAGTCGATTTAAGAGGCTATGGACTTAGCCGAATTCAATACTTCTAAGAAACGGAAGCTTACTAAAGAGACTATTATTACAGACCACCATAGCAGCCTGAGGCTCGGGCACTTGGCGAAGTGTCACAGAGAACTCTATGGCATGTGACGAGGTCACATGACGGTCACGTGATGGATCATTGGATCATTCGGATCATGGACCTGATCCAGGGATCTAAGGGATCCATCGTCAGCAATTAGCGTATGAAGGTTCTATATAGTCTCTTGTATTTCCTACTACCTAGATAGAAGCTTCGTGCTTAACTTAATATAGTATTCTCTTATACTTAGTAATATTACAACTACGATACTATTATGATCACTCGGACACTACGAGGACGTTCCTATTCGACCCAACACTAGTACTTGCACGACTACTACCCTTGGTAGTTGGACCGACTATTACACTTTAAGCACTAACCCCCGAATACTAACGTCGTAACTCTAGGAGTTCACAATATCGACTAAAGGAGAAAGTTCTAAGGAAGCCCTTTGGTAGGCCCAGTAAGAGAAAGGAAAAGGAAAAGCCAAACAAGAAGAGGACGATAATATCGAGATAGTAGAAGACCTAGTACGTATAGGAGCACTATACCGCGACCTCAAGATATCAATACCTAAACCCTTCTACGGAGAACGATCTAAGCTTAGCGGGTTCCTGATTCAGATTAACTTATACTTGAGCTTTCATAAGACTAAGTTTAGTTTAGATACTAAGAAGGTACTATGGGTTATTACCCTACTCAGAGGACTAGCCCTAGGATAGATCGAAGGATTTGTAGTAGA
Source organism: Hyaloscypha sp. PMI_1271 (assembly GCA_021399465.1). NCBI lineage: Eukaryota > Fungi > Ascomycota > Leotiomycetes > Helotiales > Hyaloscyphaceae > Hyaloscypha > Hyaloscypha sp. PMI_1271. The sequence goes on from JAJTUS010000095.1 coordinate 14,670, forward strand.
TTATATGATAAAGACTAACGAGTTAGGAGAAGTAATGAGAGATATACTACCCAACACTATCAAGTATATATATACCCTTTCCGGATTCGTCGAAGGACTCACTACCACGTTTAGAGAGATTAATAGTACTAAGAAAGCGGCTATCACGCTCTAAATACTATGTCAAAAAGGATTAGTAGTAACGTATACAGCGGAGTTTCAATGACACTCGACTAAGCTCAGCTAGAACGATGGCGCACTAATACATTAGTACTATCGTAGCCTCAAAGAACACGTCAAGGACGACCTTAGTCGAGAAAATCCACCGAAAACACTAGCTAAAATAATTAGAAGAGCTATTTAGATAGATAACCGGATTTATGAGCGAACCCTAGAAAGGAAAGGGCTATACGCCCGTGAAGGAAAAACATGGGGTTCGAAGAAATAAGAGATATACGGTAGATAACTAATGGAACTAGATACTACCTCTAAGACCTTATTAGTCGAAGAGATACAGAAGCACCGCGATAGGAAGGCGTACTTTAACTATAGTAAGACGGGCCACTTCGCTAGAAATTATAAGAGTAGTAAAGGACTACAGAATAGAGGATTTGGACGACGAAATACGGGACGTCGCAACGAGCTTATAATCATAGGGCGAGGTGGATATAATAGTATCATACAGATCAATACTACCCTATAAGAACTATAGGAATAGGACATCATTAGTACCAACCTCGCTACTATAGCTATTAGTGACGATAAGGGAGGATAGATGGACCCTTAATAAGAAGAGAGTACTAATTCGGACGAGGTTCTAACATTAGGATAATAAGATATATCCACAATAACCGGGAAAAAATAACGCGATGAATAGGAAGAACAGATATTATAAGGCTAGTTAATCTAGAAAATTATCGAAAAAGAAGGAGAATAGTTTAAAAGGGATTACAGAAAAGTTCTATACTAATATAACACGGGACCTAATACAAGAGAAGTACTCTTAGATTAGCTTATGATAAGACGAAACCTTATAAGTTAATATATTAGTAACCTTTTAATTATTTGGGATTTCGGAGAACAGCGATATAAAGCGATTAAATAGAAGAGAAGCTAGTAATACGAAGATAAGGTAAAAACGAACCTCACGGCTAGAAAAGGAGTATTATAGAGTTTATACTATTTTCACGAGCTTTCGGTAAGAATCACCAAGGATATCCAGGAACTAGTAGTAGGATACGATATAGCTAGGATTAATTATCCGGACTATAGCTAGCTAGGATAGTAGGTATACTACACCGATTAATATAGTATTTACTACGAAGCTAAGGAAATTATATAAATATAGCCGAGACTTTAGATACCGGTAATCATTAATAAGGGATAGATGAGTAAAGGATACTAGATACTAGAGTAAGGATAGTTAAAAAACTAGGAGCCGTCGAAGATTCGGGACTGTCATTGATAGGGCATTTACCTAGGATCCTATAATACAAATAGCTATATATAGTAGGAAGAGGCAGTTAGCTCTTCCTAGTTATCTAATTAGATCGACGAATAGTCAGAGTAATAGTAGACTCTAGTACAACGGGTAACTTTATTAATACTATAGTAACAAGAGAACAAGGACTCAGAATACGGAAGAAGCTATAACCGTATCGCTTATTCGCTGTTAATAGTAGAGAGATTAGAACTAAGAAAGGGATAGTGACCTATGAAACAAGGATCCTCTAAATAAGAATATAAGAAGGATACGTCGAAGATATCGTATTTGATATCGTTATTATAGGGACTCATATAGTAATTCTCGGTATACCTTAGCTATACCTCTATAATCTAAAGATCGACTAGATAAGAGGAACGATTACTATAAGCTAATATTAATACGAAGGTAACCGCTTGGTACTTCTAGAGGGAATGGACTCCTTAACCCGAGAGAAGATATGTGTGACTTTATCAGAGAACGAATACCGAGCCCAGGATTCTGTACTAAAGCAAATACTAGGAGCGTATAAGGAATACGAGTCACTATTCCGAGAAGGACCTACTAGCGAGGCACTTCTATAGTACTAGCTATAGGACCACGGGATACCTATCGAGAAAGGAAAGAGTCTAACCTTCGGACTAATCTACTAACTCTCGGAATCAGAGTTAAAGGTACTAAAGTAATACATAGATGAGAATCTAGTAAAGGGATTCATACAACCATCTACCTCATTAGTAGTAAGTCTAATTCTTTTTGTACCTAAAAAAGATAGGACACTACGACTATATATCGACTATAGATAGCTTAATAGTATCACTATTAAGGACCGATACGCACTACCCTTAATTAACGAGTTATAAGACTAGCTACAAGGAATAATAGTGTTTACTAGCTTAGATATAAGGGGAGTATATAACCTGATACGAATAAAAGAAGGCGAAGAATAGAAAATAGCCTTTAGGACCAGATATAGACTATTTAAGTACTTAGTTATGCCCTTTGGATTAACTAATGCTCCTGTAATAATACAGAGAATAGTTAACGAATAACTATATGAATATCTCGATGTCTTTATAGTAGCTTACTTGGATAATATCCTTATCTTCTCTAAGTCACAAGTAGAGTATGAGACACATATATAGAAGGTACTAGAAAAACTACGAGGTATAGGAATTTTATTAAAACCAGAAAAATGTAAATTTCATAAGGAAGAACTAGAATTCTTAGGATTCATAGTTAGGACTCACGGAGTACGAATAAACCCTAAGAAGGTAGAAGTAGTATTAGACTAGCTAATACTAAGAATAGTAAAAGAAATACAATCCTTCTTAGGATTTGCTAATTTCTATCGACGGTTCATTGAAGGATACTCACGAATCTCGGCGCTACTTATAGAGCTCACAAGGAAAGAAAGGCAATTTAACTAGACCCCTAGAGTATAAGAAGCATTCGAGGAATTGAAAGAGCGCTTTACACGAGTACTAGTTTTAGTAGTATTTAACCCTAACTTAGAAATCACGGTAGAAACGGATGTATCGGATTTTGCTATAGGGGCCTACTTGAGCCAAAAGTAGAAGGATAATACACTGAGACCGATAATGTACTATTCTCGAAAGATGATACTAGCGGAACTAAACTATAATATTCACGACAAGGAGCTACTAGCAATCATTATCGCCTTCGAGTAATAGAGAGTTTATCTTAAAGGATCCAAGTACCCGGTATTAGTATAAATAGACTACAAGAACCTGACGATATTCACTACCACGAAAATCCTAAACCGAAGATAAGTCAGATAGGTAGAAGCACTAGCGTCATATAACTTCACTATCACCTATAGAAAAGGATTAGAAAATACACGAGTAGACACACTTAGCAGAAAACAAGATTATAACAAAGATATACGGGAGAAACTAAGAGCTATACTCAAAGGGACAGAAGACGGCTTAGAATATAACTATAAACTACTAGCTATGGTGGTAGTAGTAGAAGATATATAACTAGAATAAAAGATCAAGAAAGTATACGAAACCGACGAGTGGATTTTTAGAATTAATAAAGACCCGATACCTAGATATGGGATAGATAATCAAGGGCTTATTAGATTCAAGGGATTAGTCTATATACCTATGAAAATTAGAAAGGAATTCGTCAAAGAGTAATACGAATTACTAGTATATAGGTACTAGGGAACAGATAAAACATAGGAAAGAATGTCAAGGGATTACTACTTTCCGGGAATGAGAAAAATAATCCAAGACATAGTTATGAGTTGCGACTTATATAACAAGAGTAAATCAAGTCGACACGTAATATACGGGTTACTAAGACCCAACGAGATACTAGATAAGGTATAGACATCGATTACCTTCGACTTCATCGTTAAGTTACTAGCCTCTAGAGAGCCGATAATAGGAGTAATATACGATATAATATAGGTAATCGTAGAAAGAACGACTAGGTATAGATACTTTGTACCATATAAAGAAAGTAGTAATACTAAGGAACTCGTATATGTATTCAATAGAATTATTATAGTATAATATAGGTTACTAGAAGAAATTATTACGGATAGAGATAAGCTATTTACTTCAAAGTTTTAGACTACACTAATAGTATAGATAGGTACATATCACAAGTTATTAATAGTATTTTACCTGTAAATAGACGGTATTATAGAACGGTTAAACTAGACTTTAGAATAATACTTATATTATTATGTTAATTAGTAATAAGACAACTAGGTAGAATTACTACTAATAGCGTAATTTACGTATAATAGCGCTAGAAACGAAACCACAGGAATAACGCTATTCTATACGAACTATAGCTATAAACTAATAGTATACAGATAACTAAGAAAGAAGGTAGTAAACGTAGAAGAAGCTCTCATACTTGTAAAGAATATAATAGTATTATACATATAGCTAGCGAAAGATATTTAGTTTCGAAATCAGTGAATAATTAAATATACTAACAAAAAGCGAATTACGGGGCCTTCGCTCTAGAAGGGGGATAAAGTATACCTACTTCGAAAAAATATTAAGATAAAGTGACTAAGTAATAAACTAGACTTCAAGAAGTTAGGACTATTCGAAATATTAGAGAAAGTTAGAGACGTTAATTTTAAACTACGACTACCGATAACTAGTAGACTCTACCTAGTATTTCATATATCACTCCTTGAACTAGTACTATCGGATATACCGGACTTAATAGAAGAAGTATAGCTAGAAAACAAATTATAAGAATACGAGGTCGAAGAAATCTTGGATACTAGGATAATAACGGGGAATTAGTAGGAATACCTTATTAAGTGGAAGAATTTCGAGTATAAGGAAAATATATAGGAACCTATAGAAAATCTCAACTACCTAGGTTTACTAGAGGAGTTCCGGAGGAGGTACCCTAGTCGTAGGAAGAAGAGTCAGCGATAGTTACTAAAGGAAGGGCAAATATAGCCCAAAAAGGGTCAGCCGTGTCGAAGGTCTCGAGGGCTATAGCTAGACCCGGATCAAGAGGTTCGGCCTCGAGTAAGGAGGACACGTCCACCTTCTCCTAGGCCTCTACAGCGTCAAGCTCATCTAGGGTTTTGAGACCACGACGAAGTATCATCGCGGTACGGACCTGGAAAGCTTCACGTTACTTGCGCAAACGGCGAAGACGGTTTTGGGTCTCTAGGAGACCATCGAGGTGTTTTTGGTGTTCAATTTCAGTAGCGTCGAGAGTAGTAGATAGTTTCTGCTCCTCGCGCTCGAGTGTTTCCTAATCGGTAGCGGAAGGACCATAAATATCACATTTCACACCACTACCAGCCTTGATACACTCCGAGTATCGAGAAGAGTCGGTACCGACCACACACCAAAGGTTACGTTTTTCGCAACGAGAATAAGGGGACATTTCGACACCCGAACGATTAACGTGGTTATATAATTCTAAACGATAGAGGGTCTTCTTAGAATATATAGGTGGTATATTGAAAGAGAAAGAAGGAAGCTAAAGGATAGGCGAAGACAGACGATGTCTATTTAGTATCGAGGCGACACTAGCCTAGAAGGGGGATAGTATTACAGACCACTATAGTAGCCTGAGGCTCGGGTACTTAGCGAAGTGTCACAGAGAACTCTATAGCATGTGACGAGGTCACATGACGGTCACGTGATGGATCATTAGATCATTCGGATCATGGACCTAATCCAGGGATCCAAGGGATCCATCGTCAGTAATTAGCGCATGAAGGTTCTATATAGTCTCTTGTATTTCCTACCACCTAGATAGAAGCTTCGTACTTAACTTAACATAGTATTCTCTCATACTTAGTAATATTACAACTACGACACCATTGTGATCACTCGGACACCACGAGGACGTTCCTATTCGACCTAATACTAGTACTTACACGACTACCACCCTTAGTAGTTGGACCGACTATTACAACTATATACGAGAAACCATTAGATAGCGCTACTTTGGAAGCTCTATTTATTCGCTGGATTGCATTAGATAATCAAGCTCTATGCCTTATAGAGTGCCCCGAATTTAGAGCCTTTCTTACCTACCTTAATTCGAATATTAATATTTACCTACTAAATGCTTACTCGACTTATGGATTATAGGTTTACCGTTCGTATAATATTGAGAAGGAGCGTATTCGACTTTAATTATAATATTCTCGTACTAGAATCCATATTACCTGCGATATCTGGACGTCCCTAAACTCTCTCCCTATTCTAGCGATTATTGGTTATTATATATCTGAGGATAATTAGCTTAAATTATCTTTACTTACTCTAAAGGAGATTTAGGGGTTATATAAAGGGGATAATATAGTACCAATTATTGAGGAAGTACTCCAAGAATAGGGTATTATCTCTAAGATTAGCTATTTTCAGATGGATAATATATTAAATAATAATACTATAATTAGGGCGCTTAGTAGAAGTAAGTAATTTCCGAAGCTTATAGAAATATGCTCTTTTTACTAACTAATTTCTAGTCCTATTTTAAGAGCACGATATTAAATATGATATGAAATATTATCGAATTCGCTATTAAGGCTATATTCTCAATCTTTTAGTCCATAGCTTCCTATTTATTACCGATTCTGAGAATCTTGAGAATAATGCACTTAATATAAAGGAGATTAAGGTATAGCTTACTCTTATTAAGTAATGGCGTAAGTATGGCCCTCTTAGTAAGCTTTATAACTTCATTATATACCTTTAAGCTAGTCCTTAGCATATATAGAAGTTTCTGAAGCTATCTAAAGGTCTTCGGCTTGCACGTGACAACAAGACTCATTAGAACTCCTGGGCTAAGGCCTTGAAGGTTGCTTTATTAGAGCCTATTCATGACGCTATTAACGCCTACTTTAAGTAATATATCGATAATGAATGCCGCTTAGATAAGCTTGCTAAAGAGGAGTGGGAATTACTAGGCTATATTTAAGAGTTCCTTGAATTAATTGCTTAAACCACCAAGGCCCTTAAGCCTAATTCCTCTATACTTGATATAGTTCTCCTGGTAATGGACTTTATTCTAGGTAAATTTGAGGACGGCAAGGCCAAGTTCAAGGATTATCCATTACTTAGTAAGATGTTTAATTTAGGGTAGAGTAAGCTTAATAAATATTATTAACTAATAGAGGAAACTCCGGTTTATATTACTGCCTTAGTGCTTAACCCACGGTTTAAATAGTAGTATATTAACAATAATTGGGGCAAGAAGAAGTGGATTTCCAAGTCAAAGAAGATGATGTAGGACCTTTGGGAGCTCTATAAGCCTCAGGGTAGTTAGATGGAGTAGAGGGAGCCCGAACCGAAGACGAGTAATTAGTTCCTTATATTCCTTAATGAGTAGGATAGGGAGGTTAAGGTTATTGAGGATGAATACGCCTATTACTATGCCTAGCTAGTAATTAAGGGCCTTCATAATGCACGCGATTGGTGGCTTTAACCTGCTTAATAACAGTAATACCCTTATTTGAGCCAATTAGCTCTTGAGATATTGTCGATTCCTGCGATGTCTGCAGAGCCTAAGCGTATATTTTTAGCTATAAAGCTGATTTTGACGGATAGCCGTAATAGGTTAAGTATGAAGATGATTGAGGCCTTGGTATGCTTGAAATCGTGGTATAAGCTAAAGGAGGTTATACTAGATAATGATCTATTTATTGGACTACAGATGAAGCCGGAGGTAGTCAATGAGTAAGGGGGGAGGGCAATTTGTATGTATCACGTGCAGAACTATAGTCTAAAACTGTAGTTTATGCAGTTTGAACTAGTTCGTCCTGTTTATAGCCTCAAACGGACTAGTTTAATAATTTAAAAACTTCAAACGGAATGCAAGAGCTTCAAAACTGCAGTTTTACAACTAGTTCAAACTATCGACTTCACTGGTGAAGTCATAGTCGTAAGCCCCGGTATCTATAGCGATGGTTGCAGCAGTGGCCACCGAAATACTATTCTCAATAGTAGTCTCCAGAGCTGGTGTTTGGTTGGCGCCGCATCCTTGCCAGATTCCTGAGCGAGCTGCGCTAGCAAACACAAGGGCAGAATGTTAAAAGGAATATTTAGAGATTTTATGCCGTGAGTTGGTTCTGTTCAAAAAGCCGGAGAGAGAACAAGGAGAAGGTAGGTCAAAACTTACCCTAATTACAGAGCCATATTCTCTTAATGATACAGACATGCGATAATAACAATGACAGCTCTGGTGCTCTTTGAGGCCTGCTCTTATATAGATGAAGAAGGGGGGGGGGGGTGCTGTTAAAAAAAAAGCAGACACTTGCATCACCTGGTAACGATGTAGTTTTTACTTGATACAACCACACGAGCTCACTCCATATTGGCGGTGCGGCGAGGCTACTTTGATTGGTGATCCTGTCATAACCATCAGTGGGCTTATCAAGGGAGGTTCCAACACGTTGGAAGCACTAATGCTGGTATTTTGAGTGATACCATTTTAAGCGAGGAATACTGTATGCCCCTCTGCCTGACAGGCTGACAGCGCAACAATTACAGGCGATTGGAGGCAGAGTGCCTATATTGCTCAACTGCAACCTTGCAAACTGACTTACGTGGGCGGCGCTGTGATTAATGTAAGTCTAACAGCAATTCCGAATGAACGGCTCAATCACATCCAACTGTTTCCAGCATTACAAGTATTAGCACCAAGTATAGGCAAGAGGGAAATTGAGCAGCTATGAATATGATTTTTCTGCTGCTGCCAGTGCTGAGTCCGTATTCAACTTCTCTAGACTCTGGCCAAATTGACATCCTTCTTAAGTTTCAAGGCCAGGAATAATATTTTGGCTATGGGGCCGAGTTCCCAATTTTATTTTGTCCACTGCTGTAGATGTTCAACTGACATATGAAGTCCAGACGCGAGATAAAATTGAAGAAGAAAAAAACAGTACTACTGGCATGCAAGGTACTTCAGCCTCGGAGCTCCCGTGGGGGCGAAACTTGAAAGAGCCTCTCGGTATTGATTGATTTCTTTCTGGCAAGGGAGGGCGATTGATTGTGACTCTGTCGCCTCGATGTGATAAACATATGTTACATAACCAGATTCTCGTAAACTCCACACCGAGATCCCTGCCCTTGGAGGGTATATCCGTGCTGCGTGATATAATTGCAGAACCCAGGGGAGTTAGGGAAAAGAGTGTCATAATCGTGAGAGAAGGCGGGGACGAATACTATTCCCCCCCTGGTTCAAAGCGCCATCACGAGATTAGTAACGCCACCCCAAAACCTCGTTTATATCCCTAACATAGGAAATCTCAGGTGCTTTGGAGAGTCTCTATTCGCTATCGACCCTTGATAGGGCCCGTGCAGGCGTGGTGTTATCAATCTCGTGATGGCGCTTTGAACCGGGGGGGGGATAGTATCTCACGACCATGCATTTCGCAGGGCTAAGCCCAGTCGGATTGTAGACTGCGTAGTTTGCATTTTTAGGTGGAGGGGAATATCCTATTACCATACAAGAAAGTAACCATTCCTCAGAGATATGTTTGTTGTGCAGGGACACCCACACCGTCCCCGAAATACATAGGGTTAGTTGGTTCCATCAAATCAGTCCAAAAGTCCCACCCCATCTGCTGATTATCACTCGTCATGACACCAGGTATGACATCAAACCCCTGATTCGGATCGCTAGCCGCTGAATTAAACCACTGACAACTCCCGGCAAACTGCTCCCCCATCCCAATCCCCGTTGTTGTTGTACTCGGCGGCGTAGCGTCCGTTCCCACAGACGAACCCGTACCCGTCGATTTCGGCGGTCTCTTCGCAGCAAGCTGTTGCTGCTGCTGTTTGATGAAGTTCGGAGTTACTGGAATTGGTTGTTGCATCGCCACAAAGGCCTTCTCTCTCGCTTCCCATGCCTTGACGGTCAAATTTGCGATGGCGAGGTGGATCAAACTATCCTTATTCCTGCGCCAGAACTGGCTCTCCTTGAACTTCCTATTTTGGTTCTCAAATCGCCATTCGAAGAGCTCCCACGCGCGATCAGCCAGCTCCCCGGTGGTCTGGTAGCGCATCACGCACAGGAGGTGGACCATTGCTGGCATCGGAGAGTTGGTCAGAACGAACCACATGAATTTCTCCAGGCTCGGTAATGCCATCAACTTGTTGTGATTTTCGAGACACGATAAACTTAATCGGAATAGATAATCCCTTTCCTCTGTCCCGATTTGTGATATGTTGGCCATTAGTTGTGGGTGCCGGGGTAGCATGCGGACTTTGGCTGTTGCGAGTTTGACCATTAACACAGTGACTAGGTGGAAAGGAATCGATTGGTCGCAGTACTGGACGTATGTTTTCTCCAGCTTGTTCTCGAGGGCAGTGATCGCTTCGTCTTTGACAACCAGCGGAAGGTCTTTATCCTGTAATTGCTTTGCGAGGTTCGCCACCTCGCAGCGGTGCAGCACAAACACCATCTCTGTCGCCCCGGGGTGCTCTTGCGGCGTGTCTCGCATGTCGGGGAAGAGATCGCTGTCGTTGACATTTGATGGGAGTTTTGTTGTCCAATGGTGGTTCAGGACAGTCGACCCAGCACCGGATAATTCCGCCACACGAGTATCGAGAAGGAGGATTTGCCACCACAATCGGCGCCGCATCTCCACCTGAAATGGGGAAAGGCCATAAGCCGTGCCATCGCAAGTCAGCCCCATCCTTTGGGCGATCCGAACGGCAATGCCGGTGAGGCAGAAGAGTGAGCGTGGGTCTATCGTGAAATTGAGACATGACATCTGTGAGTGTAAGCTGAAAGGTCTCGAGGCAATATTGGATAGTTACGCACAAGATATAGCACATATCCTTGCAAAGTAGTCAGGTCCGAAGATCGAAGAAGCCCCGCTCTCTGACACGCTAATCGTGCACCAGAGTGGTATCGTTTCAGCAACGTAGCTTTGGATTCTCCAAATATCTGTAAGCACTCATAGTCGGCGAAAGAGGATATAGCCATGCTGTATATTCCGAACATCAACGTCTCCATCTCCTTTGGTACATTGTCCAGGTCAGCGGTGGCATCGAGAACTTGTTGCTGCACTGTTGGCGCGTGAAATATTTTGACTAGGGGATTCACAGAGTCAAGGAACTTTTGCCAAAGTCTGAATATATGGACTGTTGAAGGGTGGAGATCCCGCAGATCTTCAGAGGCTGGGGAGGGGAAGACGATGTCACTCCCATACTCGTCAATTCCATCGTAGGTTCTGCTTATGGGGTTCTCAAACATTTCATCCTCAGAGGAACCTTGTAGCAGCTCTTCGGCATCTCGAAACTAGAGGTGGTTTAGAATGTGTCCTAAGATGGGAGACCGATGGCGCTCATGGAGTGAAACGTAGACCGACCTCTTGATTGAGCCCACGCGACAGATTGCTATACAAGTTAGCAACAGGACAAGCTAAAAGAGGCTGGAATCCTAACTTTTCGACATTCTTAAGAGACCTTCGAATTGATAACGATTTGATAGGTTCTGGGGTCGTGCCGTCAAGCGGGGAAGTGGAAATCTTGATGGTGGGGGTGGTAGTTGAAGCAGACTGCAGACCCGCATTAGGCCCGTCTGCATTAATGGCATCTATGTCGGCTCCATAGCTTCTCAAATGGTCCTCGTACTTCCTCAAGCGTGCAAGTAGCTCTGCTTCGGGGAACCGCTTTTTCCGTCGCCTCGGCGGCAAAGTTGTGGGTGAGACGCACTCAACCCGAGCCTTGACGCAATTGGCACAGGGATCACTGCGGTCACACTTGACCTTGCGTTGCTGGCACAACACACACGGATGCCTTTTTCGATTCTGGGATTCTTCGGGTCCATCGGGGGTTGGTAAAGGGGGAGAGACAGCCGCATTGGCAGCGTGGAAAGACATTGCTAAATACTCCTCATCAGACGCGAGAGAATCTAGACATGACCTCTGGTAGCGGCACGTTGTGTCTGTTTGCAGGGCTAGACAAGCTACCCCGGGCAGTCTTGAGTGTATTGCAGACGTATGTTTACAGATTCAGCTTTGCGGGGTTTGCGGGACACTGATCTCGACCTCCTCATCAGGAGCCAATCTCATATGTACAGAAAGATAGGACAATCGCAGAATGGTGACTCAAAAAAGGATTCAGGAGACCGCAGCGAATTCTCTTCTTAGGCGGCGCTCTTGACAGGTGCCCACTTCATCGGTCTGTAGGCATGATGTTATTCGGAAATAGATTTCAGCGAGGTGCCCGGGGTCTCGGACTTTGGCTCGGCAGATAGAAATTCCCGTTGCCAAACGATTTGAAGATCCCGTGATATGACGAGAGTCTAGTTCATTATGTAAAAGTGTTTGCACCAAACTGCTTCAGATCCTATTCATAGAACAGAGTTTCTAAAAGGCGAAGAAGTGGAGAGCTTTGTGCCTCCTTTCATGTTTCGGTCACGTGAAAATCTGCGCCTCTCTCCACCAATCAAGTGGACCAAAGCCGCAGCCAAATCTCATGCCTCCTAGCACCGCCGCATCTGCCGGGTACCGTGTACGCAACGCCACGAAGGACTTTCAAATTGACGACTCCTATTCGTAAGCCCATGGGGGAGGGATAGCTTCACTGTTTATACTCTCTACTTCGTCTGGTCTCGACAGCTCCGGTTCCATTTCCTCGAGTGACGTCTGTTCGCCCTGCGGCTTTCCAGTTTCGAATTAATCGCGCTCAGACGCCAACGGAATAAGAATCTCGAACATGGACCGATTCAGGAACCCCACGCCATCTTTGGCCTTGTCTATCGGCCTGATACTTTCTGCAAAAGGCGCTGCTGCACACGGAGGAGACAATATGGAGAAGATAGTCGATGGCGAAGCTATGAGCGTGGATCCGATAGTAGGTGGTTTGGCTCCGGATGACAGAATGGAGGCGCTGACACGGGGCAGGATTCGATACTATGGATTCACATTCTGTTGATGATGTTGTCCTTTGGCATCATCTTCCCAACTGGGATGGTTCTTGGGGTTCGTTTCTTTTTGCCGCAGTAGATGGTCTTTGCTGACTGGTACAACAGATAGTGCGGAATCGATGGCACGTCCCGGTACAAGTCTTGGGAACGGCGATTGCAGTGGTGGCATATTTTCTGGGTCACTTGCATAAGGGGAAGGCATTCGCGAAGAATATCCATGCCGGGTTCTCGAATTGGCTCATGTTGATGTTGGGTGTCCAAATCGTCTTCGGCATCTACCTCAAGTTCCACATCACGAAGGGGTTCCATGGGAAGATTCGGAAAGTGGCCGTGGTTGGGCACGGAGTTGTAGGAAAGCTTATGCCAGTTGTGGCCTGGGTGCAGATGCTTTTTGGTGGAATCACGGCTTTAGGATACTGCCGGGATGATCATTTGGGACAATGTCTTGCCCACTTCATTATGGGAAGTGCCTTCATCGGATACGGAATTGTTCTTACGATCATCATGCTAGTGGGTCAGGCATGGTTGAAGAGGACAGGCCGATCACAGGAATTCTTTGACTCCCTTCTCATCGCTGCGTGGGGTTGCGTCAACACTTTCACTGAACACCGATGGGGAGGTGCCTGGGTTGCAAATGATATCCAGCATACAACTATGGGCGTGATTTGGTGGTGTGCGGGTCTGGCTGGCATCTGGCTGAGCAGAAAGCGAGACGGAGGGCCAAAGAGGAACTTCATCCCGGGTTTCGTCATCTTGATTACTGGCTGGGCTATGTCTGCACATCCTCAGCATCTGCCGCTTAGCACAATGGTTCATACCGTATTTGGATATACTCTGATGGCCGCTGGTTTCACAAGGATTATCGAAGTTTCCTTCGTGCTCCGGGATGCGAATACCATCTCAGAGGATGGCGACGCCAACAGCTTCCAATATATCCCTCCTTTCGTAAGGCTATCCCCCTCTCCTATTGACAACTGCTGACCAGTTCCAGTTACTCTATGCCTCCGGATTCCTTTTTATGGGAGCCACCGAAGAGCAAATGCAGCTCATTTCTGACGCGGGGATAACCCACGTCTCATACATCCTCGTTCTCTACAGCTTTGCCTTCCTCATCTTCCTGTTTACTAATATGCTCCTCCATCTTTACGCCGTGAATTCGACCCCAGCCGTGCCACCAAAAGATACCGACAGGACAGCAAGAATGCCGAGGATGAATGGACATACCAGGGCCACAGACTCGAGACAAATTCGAGATGCGGAGGAGTTTGAGCTGGAAGGGTTGATGAGTGGTGATGAGCATCCAGAGAGTCCCAGTACGCTAGGAAAGAATAATGACACGAGGGTTGAATAGGGTGCTTCTCTTGTTTGGGGTCGGCAAAGTCTACAGGGCTCTTTGGGACATGCATTCATTGGCGCATAAAGATGTGATGCATTTGTACATATGAGGTTTGGATAATTACATATTGATTTATTGCAGCCTTACATGGGGTAAACGGCGATTTTTCCTTGCAAGGCAATCCCAGACGAAGCCGAGACAGCGATGCTGGAAGAAAAGAGCTGAAGAGCCTCGCACGGTTCGATACGAAGCTTCCCTCCGTCTTGGGACAATCAATACTTGGAAGGTTAGGATTTACCTTCGCCCAAGCCAGATGCCAAAGTTTTACCCACCATCCCCGAGCCATACTCATACACCATATGCGGATAAATCGACCCCATCCTCATGCCATTCCTCACCTCCACCAACACCAAGAACTCACACCCCTGAGGCAACTCTCCCAGCGGCCATTTCACGCCCTTTCCCTTGAGGACCCTCAGAGCCTGTTCTGACTCCTTATGATCCACCCAAAAGCCGGTATCAGCGCACGATACCACCGGTTTACCGTCAATGTCTCCAGTTTCGTCCATGTCGCTGAACAATTTACCACGCAAGGTCGAATTTCGAACATACTCGACTGGGCAGGAAGCCATTACCTGTGTAACGAAGGTTAGCAGTGTCTTGATAAAGGAGTGGCATCAATTTACCCTCCTCGCGTTCTTCCTCGTCATCTCCAACACCTTCTCAACCCTCTCAAGACCCGACCCAAAGACCCTCAAAACAGCAGCAATCGCATATGGGTTGGACGACAAGACTCCAACTATTTCTGCCTTTTCCTCTCGCAAAGCCTCAAGAAGGGCTTCCGCGATCCCTTGGTTTCGGTGGGCAGAGTGGACAACGAGTTGTGTTATCCATAGGACTGAGCGGTGATTGTGCAGGAAGCGAGTTGCGAAGACGTGACCGGCCGAGAAAGGGGGGTGATAAGCGGAAGGCGTGCTGGGGAGGAGACCGCGGACGTAGATGTGCTGGCAATTTGGCGAGGTGAATGGCGGGAGGACTTGTTCTCTCAGCATGCTGAGGGACATTTTCACTCTTGATCCTAAATCAACTTCAGTCAGCGAGATCTGAGTATGAGATGAACGCCCGCAGTCCGGTGGCAGCTCTCGATGGTATGATTTTAGAAGGGGAGAAGTCTTACCTTCGTGTGCTCCCATCTTTTCTTTTGCGATAGAGTTCCAGACTCCATAGTGTAAGCTGAAGAGGTCGGCGGCTTGGGTTACAATCATGTCTGTGATTTCGGCCCCAACGAACTTCTCAGTTGTAGCAGCCATCGTGTATCTGTGTTCGTGGAAAGTGTTGTCTGGAAATGAATATTGAAGTTGGAATTGGAGTTCAATAAAACATCACAAAATCGTGCAGGTGTGTGACAAGGTTAAGCAGCTCTCCGTGTAGCTTCCCCTAGGTACCAATGGTTTCCCTTTCTGGAAGGGAGGAACCATGGACGCGCTTTCCTTCCTTAGCGAGGAGGACAGAACCTGATCATCATCTCCCCATCCATTTCCTAGAGACACTCTAAATTTTATATTAGTCTATGTCTACTTCATTCCTCGGGCTCAGTTTCGCGTGTTGGCTTGCTAAGATTGAAACGTATCTTCATCGATGCCTCGAAGGGCATCAGGGACGAAAAGGGGTTAACCGGGTCTTGGCAACAAGAACAGTTTTGACTAAATACAACTCAACCCACAACAATCTGTACTGGACCCAGTTTGATCGGCATATTAACGTTGCCAAAACGGAAGTATATCTAAGTCCCGGCATCTAACCAATCCTTCTATCTCAGTCCGAGGGTTGACCATATCACGTGCTGCTGCTTTTAGCCATGCTTAGCTGACGACAAGCATTCGACAGCTTCAAGCTCTAGTCTTCATCCATACAAGACCACTTTGTGCCTTAACCAGCCACAGCTGTGACAACTTTGATGTGCAAAAATTTTCAGGTATTTATAAAGCGCCGTGTAAGTAAACCTTTCCTATTTGCTTCTCAACCCAGAAACATTTCAGCCTTCTGTTCACCCGCTATATATTCCTCCTTTTCTCTCTTCTCTATTGCACTCCTCGCAGCAAATACCATCTCCTCTCCCGCTACTCCTACCACTTCAGCCCCATCGAAGACCTCGCCGGCGTCGCCACTCCCTTCGACACGTTCGATCCCCCACTCGACCCCTTCCCACCCCAGGCTGAAACTAACCCCCCCCCCCACTTCTTCTCGACATGGACGGATCCGATCAAATGCGGAGCAGGAGATGTTGACAAGATCCAGGAAGCTGGAGGCTACAGAACTTGGCGTGGAGATTGAGCAGCGATATCAGGGATTGAGAACACCGAAGAATATCTGGACGTCAATTGCGGAAAGGGCGGTTAAGAGCGCGAAGAGCTTGGGGGCTGGACTTGCGGATGATGCGTCAGATATACGGGTTTTGCAGATTTTGGAGGGGAAGAAGAGGGTGTCAATTCATTGACGCTGTATGAGTGCTTTCCTGCATATAGCGCTTCTGCTGGGAGTGACCAGTCCATGGTAGACACCCTCTCTCTCTCAGCCAGAGACCAGGCAGCTGATTTACGTATAAGAATTTCTGAATGTATATACCAAGGCAGTGAGTGATAGCACACTTCTACGCCTCCGCCCCATCCTACACCTCCACACCAACAGGCATCTACGCCATATCCCTCCTCTGCGGCTACGAGACCATGATCCACGGCAGCTCGCCTTTCTGCTTCCTCTCTCTGCTCATGCCTAACCAATAGCTCGGCTTCGAATACACAAACGACATCCAATCCCACTACAACACCGGGCACGGCTCCCCCACCTCCGGGGACATCGCCTTCCCTTGTGTAAACGCCACCTTCAATACCCATTCTAGCCCCCAGAATTCCTCGTCAAACGCAGACAGCGATCAAGATCTGTAATCCCTTTCACCCACCGCGAACTCCAGCCCCGCTCTAGATCTTTTTAATCCCAGCGCTTTCTCTGGCACCAATAATATCAACGGTACAATGCCACTTAACACCATAAATCACAGATTGATTGATTAATTGATTGATAGCTATTTACATCCGGGCTATAGTTGGCCACTAAACCTCCTGGAGGGTATAGGGACGTGCTAAGCTTATAGGATATTTATATACAGAGTCCTACTCGCAAGAGAAGCCAAAAACCACAAGGGGTGAAGACGTCCCTTACGAGCAGCCCCCAGTCCCTAGTCCCGCGGTGTTTCAGTGCCCCCGTAGACCTCTTATAGAAAGCATTTCAAGTATGTTGTGAACGTGCCGGACCGACGGCTTGCGATTGTGAACCTCCTCCGCCGTTTGAGGTGGCCACCAGATTCCATTCAGAGCACCCCAGGTAGCCCGAAGCTCCGTTAGACAGACGCGTCGACGACACACAAAGGCGTAATACCAAGTCTCCTCTGCTCCCCCCCACCCTCCCTCTACCCTATTTCCACGATCTCTCCCTCGTATCCGCCACGTCGCGTTATCGGGCCTGCCTCTATAGGAGGATTCCTCTACTATATAGCCTTCTCAAGAGAGTAGAAAAGTCAAGTAGGCTATAGTGTCCACCTCAATTTCCTTCTGTAATATATATAGAACGAGTCGTATTATCGCGCGTTGAGGAGGAGGAGGAGGAGGAGTAGTAGTCGTAGAGGATTGTCGATACGGGAAATCTCTTCGAGCGATGCTGTGCGAGCGTTCGAAAGAAGCGTCGCTTTCACAGCGTATCGATAGTTGATTGACTCAATCTTGGTCCTATAGCTTATCCTCAGAAAGCTATAGGTTTCCAGTCTGCACCACGAGGAGGTGTTGAGTCGTCGCAGACCCCATAAATCACAGAAGAGCTCGGAAAAGCTCGAATATTTTGCAATTTCTGACGCTTGTAGCGATCGAGAAGATGAGCTGTGACAGTTTTGCGTATGAGAGTCAGGAGTATTGGGTAGTGCTGGTTAGCGATAGCCAGCAGGTCTTCACGGGTGCAGTGATGGGCCTGGGGAGAGCTGCTGTGCAGGAGACTTATGGGATGAGCTGGCTGGCAGGGCGGAGACGGTTGGGGAGTATGGGAGGACATGTCAGGTAGATTACTTGAACAGCACTGATGCGTTTGGTATTTACAGCTCGTGAGCGGAGGCAATACATATTTGAATAAAATCACGCAGCACTCTCAAGAATTGTCATGAAGACTTTTATTTATCCATTAGTTACACGCATCATCTATCTTAGAAGACCACCATAAAACTCTCCAACCACAGAATGTACCAGGAGTTCACGACGGTAGCAGGTCATCATCATTATCTCTACCACTGCTCCGGATCGTCGATCGAATCGGAAGGTCGAGGAAAAAGGAAACAAGGAAATCGATTTGTCGCTCGAAGGGCGCTTCGTAGTAGACGGGTTGCGAATACTGCATTGCAGAGAATGGTATCCGAATGAGTCCAACAGTAAAGAAAAGTCGAAATGGTGCAGGTGGTGGTGAGGTCGAAGATGTAGAAGCGTTGATATCCAGTCTCACGCGCAACAACCAAATGCCAGTTGTGAGATCCAGAAATCAGCCAAGTGTAGCTCAAGCATCGCTTGCCTTTCCCTTACCCTTCCGGCCTGAGCCAGAAGCGGTAAAGTCATCAACATCATAGCCATCACCAGGGTGCTCAGGGCCAAAGGCGTGAGCTTCGGATCCGACGAAGTCGTCAAGCTCAATGGACGAATGATGAGTGTGGAAATGGGCAGCGCGAGTGGCAGAAGCGAAATTGGAAGCAGCGTCGGAAGTTGAAGAAGACGGGATACCAAGTGGGATAGCCGGTTCAGCAGTGACAGAAGAAGCATAAGCAGAGTATCCAGGGGAAGAAGAGGGACCAGCGAACAAAGTAGCAGAGTTTGAGGAAGCGGGGGTCCAGACACGGGTAGCGACAAGGTCTGGGTAAGGATAGAGCCATGATGACGACTGCGATTTGAAACTATGGAAGCTCTGTTCACGAGGGATGCTGAATTCGTTCGGGAGTGGTGCAACTGTTCGATTGGTTCTTGATTGGCGCGAGAAAATGTTACCCGGTACGTTGAGCTGAGTACGGAAGAAGGTGGAGAACAGACCAGTAGGGCCAACACGGCGGGAAGCAGTATTCGTTGGTTGAGTGGACGCCTGCTCGAGTATATCCCCATGTCTCACCTCATTTCGGAGTGGCGACGACGAAGTAATTGATCTAGTAGAGCCGGCAGAGGAGGCGGGATATAGGAACTGGCCGGAAAACAGCGTGCTGGTTGAAGCATAGTATTGGTTATATGAAAAGTGAGCGCGGGTGACAGAATCCAAGGTGGTTTGGGAAGCATTCTTTTCGGCTCTAATTAGGGTTTTGGTTAGTTGCTGTCAATAGAGCATATGGTATGAGGACACTTACAACTCGAGGTCTTCGCCAACGACAGTCGTAGCTTGGTCATTGCTGATAGATCGGCGGCTAGACCAATTCCATTGCAAGCAGCGTCGGAACCACTTCGACGTAGAAGCCATAGCTCCTTCGACCCATTGCATAAACTTGTCCAGTCTTGGGCTGGTTGCGAGCCAAGTCAAGAAATTGCCGAAAGGGTCGAACCGTAAAGTGACAGGATCAAACATCCAACTTGTAAGACAGTTGCTTTGTAGCAGGGTTCTGTTCGAGGAAGCGGTACCGCATCTAGGTTGAAGAGATTGGGTAAGAGACGGCCAGAATTTGCCAAATCCCAATGCGGCGAGCATCTTACGAGTTTCGATAACTGACTCGCGTTCAAATCCAGAGAAGCAAAAGAACACGAGGTTCCAGGCGGCAGAAGTCCAACCGATGTATTGACTCATCTGGCCGCCGTAATCAGCTAGGGTTACCATATCCGGTTGATTCCAGCCGTTGGAGTAGTTGTCGAACAAACTATAGCGTGTGACGCCCGTGGATATTTCGTTGAGGAAAAAGCCGCCTTGGACGGGGATGTAACTTAGCAACACCACAATTGAGATGATGGCCATTCTGAGGAACATTCGATCTCGAAGTTTTGATCCGTTACTCATTAGGATACCATTGATATTTCGACGGTGCTTGAGGACACGGACGACAATGCAACCTTGAGACAAAACAGTCAGCTCACAATTCATATAATAGACACACATTTCGCATTCTTGGAGAAAATGCGTGGGATTGGAAAACTTACCGGCTGAGTAGGAAGTCAGAAGCATTGCGAGGGGGCACCAGACTGTGATGATCAAGAACTTAAGCCAGGAATCATCCAAGAGGTCCGCGCAGCCCACTACCGGGATTACCGTAAAGCGACCTTTCCGGACGAGGTAGCTAAGAGGGATTTGGAGCAGCGGAACGAACCAGCAGTACAGTGCCTCCTTCAATAATCGGTTTCGCTTCTCAGCCTTCGATAGTTCGTATTGAGGCAGACCGCGTACTGCATTTGCAAGAGCGTTCATGAAGCGCCAGAGTGACAATGCCAGAGAGAGTGAGATGGGGTACTTAAGAGGAGCCTGTATGTCGCAAAGTCCCGTGCCATTCCACCAATTGTTGATCTCCTGGGTGGGCCAAATATTAGCATTGATGAGGTATTGAAGGCAGAGGAGGCCGTTGAGCGCGATAATGTTGCAGCCAGGGAAGGTGGTAGGAGAGCTTCTGTTGTAGTAGGCACGGAAAGTTGGCAGAGGTAGAATAATCCCCAGCACGCAGAATATGCACATCCAAACCCTGTTGACATGATTTACCAAGTCTGGCGTGATGTCGAGCACGTCTACCACGTCCGCCATGTCCGCCATCTTGAAGGCTGCAGCGATCAGGCAATGTGAAGTCGAGTGAGATCAAGGCGTCTGCGTGAAGATATGTGAGCAAGGAGGATGGCAATAAGCCAGGAGAACGCTGCTAAGAGTAACAACTCTAAGTGCAACGCAGGATGCAAGTCGAGGCTGTGGTTGTGGGGAGAACCAAGACGGAGAAAGAAGGTAAAGTGGAAGGAAGGAAAATTTTTCCACTGGGACAAAGATGTCCACTTCAGTAGCTCCGAGTAGACGCTTAGTATTGTCGGAGTCGCTCGAAATTTACCCATTGTGAATTGTCGCTTGCGGCACATGATTAGGGCGAGGGCACCACTTCGAACTTCAAAAGACGATCATAGCGAATGACAAATAAGCGAACGCAGAATAGATTCAACAGCAATTTGAAGTTGATGTCCTAGGTTGTGACAGCTGTTGAGGATTGGTATTGAGGAAGTTGTATCGAAGCTCTTGGTGTTGTGGCCCGGGCGCCTCCCCTATTTCCAAACCTCACTCTAAATACCGAAGCGAGTCGCGTAATCAAGAAATGTTTTCAGCCACAAACAGTTCAGAGCGAGGATGTTGGGATCAACAAAGAAGACTTGACACTATTGAAGAAACAGAAAACTTGCAGGAAGTGCTAAGTATTAATCGGAGTTGGTCGTTGCCGTTTTCGAGTGCCTGGAAGACTGAGCAGCAAAGGCGAAAGTCACATGGTGGCCACAAGACGGACTTCAGCTTTGCCTTGCATAAGCGATAACAGTGACCGGGTTTATGGGATAGCAAATACGGCAGCGGCACGGGACTCTGAGATTTCTGAAGTTATTGGCGTGATATGGGGCGGGGCGGCATAAAGAACGTGCAGGCGGGAATGCAACTTGTCCGATTAGCCAACCAGAGAGAAACCCGATAGCGAGATGCCACATTCCCCATATTGTCCATCTACATCGTTAAGTCCGGCATGTCTTGCGGTTGGGAGGTGCGCCGTTGTACATAGCATTCGATTTGGCTCAATTTGGGTACCATGCGCAATGTATCACGTGATAGTACACCCAGGACATCATCAGGATCGCTTTCATCGCGACATGATGGGCAGAATATCATCTGCCAGACTAAGTCAGTCTATGATTCAACTCAAGGCTTTTCCGACTGTTCCCGAATAAAGGTCTTGGTATCATCCAGCGCCTGGCCCGCCTCGTCAAGCATATCCGAGAACCCAATGAACGCGTGAGGGGCTCCCGGGTAGATCTTCAGGATAGCGTAACCGCCGGCCATCAACCATTTCGTGGCCATCACGACCGAGTCATCGAGAAGCGGATCCTCAGTACCGCAGGTGAACAACGCAGGGGGAAGCCTGCCTCGGTACTTTTCGAAATTCTCGTAATAGGGAGAGACGGAAGGATGTATCCTCTGCTCGGGCGTCATGTTTGGCACGAAGGCGTTCACAAAATGGCTGATGATGTCTCTATTGAGGACAAGGGGGCGACTGAAATTTATGCATGAAGGGAACCTATTGCAAAGGTCGTAGCTGCCGAAGTGGAGGAGGAGGCCGGAGAGATTGAACGTCGGATGGGTGGTGAGAAGGTGGTATGCTGTCACCACGGATAGGTGAGCACCGGCAGACTATTTGGAATAGGTCATCAGCGGCTAGGCCAGTCGTGCATCCCAAGGAATAAGGAAATAAGTTAACGATCAGAAATAGTTAACTTGACAATCAAAAGACCATCTACCCCAAAAGGGGTAGGATGCTCCATCAGTAAAATCCCTTAACTTTGATGTATCATCATCTCACAAATCTGGACATGTCAAACAAAATCTAGACGTACCTCTCCGCCGATGAATCTCACTGGTCCTCCGAACTCGGCCTCCGAAGTTTTGAAAAGGTATTCAGCTGTATCAGGTCAGTT
Organism: Hyaloscypha sp. PMI_1271; assembly: GCA_021399465.1. Classification (NCBI taxonomy): domain Eukaryota; kingdom Fungi; phylum Ascomycota; class Leotiomycetes; order Helotiales; family Hyaloscyphaceae; genus Hyaloscypha; species Hyaloscypha sp. PMI_1271. Next base: position 37,579 of record JAJTUS010000095.1, read on the forward strand.
AAGAACGTTCCAAGCTCCAAACGTCAAGACGCACCGGCATCATAGCAGTCCTCCGGTCCTCGCGGGAATGGATCCTCAGGCGCAAGGCGATATCCCACTGAAATAACAGCGGCATCCGCCGCGTTGGCGTAAAAGGATAAAAGAGGATCCTGGGACTTCTCATCTCCAAGCTATACACATCAGCGGACACCCAGCCATTGTCTCCTCAATATTTGTGCCTTACAACCCAGCCACCCCCATGGAAGTGGATAATGACTCCCCAGCACTTCTTCCTTTCCTCTGCCGTCGTTCTCGCCTTCGGATACACCAATCGGCAAGGGATATCTCTCCTAGCATCGCGACTTTGGATCTTGATATCAATCGCATCAGATAGGACTTTCGGGGTAGGGAATGCTGTCTCGCCCCTCAATCGCATTTCTCGATACTTTGCAGCTCCGACCTGGCATTTCACCCACATGAGCAATTGAAGCTTCAGGGTAGCAGGGAAGAGATTGCAGACGGACCTCGTACCATTTTGGACCCTTCTCGAGAATCTCGATCAAGTGGTCGTTGAGACGTTTCGATTGTTCAGAAGCAGCTGCGGGGTCGAATTGCCCCGCGTTTAAGGTGATGTCTGAGGTTAGAGGCATTGTTTGGAGCTTTGGAGGACTTGCACTTGCACTTGTACTTGCAATTTTTTTTCTATACAGTTGATCCAAGGCAAAGGAAGGAGAGAGAATCCATGGCTCACGGAGACTTTATGAATGAAGGAAGGAAGGAAGGAAGGAAGGAAGTTGGGGTCGGGGTCGAGTGAAGGGACGTTCCGCATGGTGGGGTTCGCGCTATGCCAGCCGTCCTCGTACCGGCAACCCATTCGGCATTGCTCGTCTCGTCCAAAGTAGAGAGTGGGAGGGAGCTGACATCCTCGGCTTCTCGGACACCATATGCCACATACAGGAACAGCATGCTTTTTGACGCCATCCTTGGCCCGACATGCAGGAACAGGTTCGTCCAATGACTGCGATTAATTAGTGATACAGGGGAAACATCCGTATGTACCCGGCGACTTGGGGTATTCCCGTATTCCTTCTAACCCGACTGGCCTTCCGAAAATCATATCGCTGACTCCATCGCTAATCCCAGAATTCCTCCACGTTGTAGCAGAGAATTAAACTTTTGTTATCGTCCCCGTTGTGGCCCTCCTCCTAATCGTTCTGCATTAAGTATTCGATGCCGGTATCTTCTTGATCGGTCTGCCTGGCATCCTCTCCCCTCTCCCATTGGAAAGATACCGACCATTAATCGTCTTCCTCCCTCTATCAGCTGCCGGTGAATGCCCGACAACTTTCGTCCTCCCATAGCTGACAACCACCACCATGGCCTTGAAAGGAAGAGCAGCAAGAGCCCCGAATGCTTGCACAGGAAGCACAATCGCCGTAGCCGCCCACTCGACAACAATCCCCGTAAAGCCCCTCTGCCTCTTTCCATTATTCGCCGCCGCAGCAGCAAGAGAAATAGCATCATTCAACCGTGCCTCTAACTCATGCAATCTCGACTCTGTCTGGAACGCCTGCAACGTCGCTCTCTTCTCATATCGTCGCACCGCCCGATTCAACGCATCAAGATCCGGCTGTAACGTCCTCCTCACCTCCGTTGTCAGGACAGATGACTGTTTCCCGCTCAACGTAGGGTCAGAATTCGCAGGGGTTTCTGCAATCGAAGCTCGAGCTTCCAGGTCCTCTAACCTCCTAACAAGATCCCCTCCCTCTCCCAACCCTTTCCCTTTTATGCTATCGTATGGATTCGAGTTAACCACCCTTTGTAAATGTAATGTTCTCGATTGTATAAGCTTTACCAGATGCGCCATAGGCCTCAATTCGCTCGCCAGCAGGAATATCGTCAAATTGTAGTTCGAAACCAGGCCTTCAGAAGGTCGTGTCAATTGCGATCGAATCGTATGCAGCAAGTAGGCCCCGAAGACAGGAAACAGGAAGCAACTCAGCAACGCCAGCACCTCATGTGTATAAAGTTCGTTCGTCGCCGCTTCGTGTGCAGGTAGTCGTCGAATTGGCTTATTAGCAGTTGTCTGCGTTGGCGTCTTCGTCGTTGTTTGTCCAGCAATCTCCTCCTCCGGCACCTCCTCGAGCGTAGCAGTCGAGAAGCTCAACGCATTATCATCCTCGCTCTCCTCCATAAGCAAAGTATCGCCATCGTACTCCTCGTTCTTCCGTATAGCTTGCGCCGAATGATACCAAGCCCTACAATAGAAATACTAATTAGCCTCTTCCTTCCATCTGCCTTCTAACTTCGAAAATAGACTTAGCACTCACCAAGGAACCCTCACACTCCAATTCAGAAAAATGGCCGCAAGACCCAATAGCATCACATCTGTAATAATGCTACTCCCATTCGTAAACAGCATTCCCCCCACCGCCGGAAGAAGCGCAAAAGCCAACGGCGCAGAATGCCACGCACTCCCTCCCTCCTCGCCTCCCTTAGCCTTCGGAAGCAGCAAATCATCAGTACTTGACTGGAAACTCCGCCTCGCCTCCCTCAAACTATAATCCGAGAAATTCGAGCTGCGTCTCCTCACACCTCCCACTCCTTCCCCTCTTGTAGCTCCGTCTTCCAAATTCGCAGTTGTTGAGCGCCGTCTCACGCCAGGCGTAGGCACGGCACCATCATCGCCCGTAGCCATAGTCGAGAAGCGATTCGTAGGTGGTCGTCTTCGTAACTGCGCGCTCTCTTCACCTGTCAGGACGCGTCTTAAGGGATTCGCGGGCGGGGATGCCTCCGCCATTGTGGTTGTTTGCACAGAAAGGATGCGCAAGGATGGCTGGAGTTGGATGTTGATGCTTCTGCGAGCTGTGGAATGATGACGATGACGATCTTCGACCGGGGTGGTGATCCCTGGAGCCTCGGCGCATGAGTAAGATTTCACACATGACTTTCCTTTGCCTGGAGAGTTGAGGGAAGTTTACAGTTATTTTTGCAGAGTGGAGTTGTTTGCAAAAGGCTCTGGACATTTTATGTTCTTATGTCCTGTGGTTGCCAACTTTTCCAACCCTGGCTGTACGGCAGGAAGACTTGGACATTCTCTTGGGGAGATTCTTAGGAAACCCAGTTCTCTCAATACCTACCTCAACAATGCTTCCGAACCTTTTTCGAAGTCGTGCAGATGAGAGTCTTTGAATTCGGCTTGCCTAATTTTGGGTGCGTGCGTGGCTAGGATGATTTGATAACCAGAGCGTGGAAGATCCAGGCTGCTCGGAAACTCTCTCGCAACCTTACGATCCGGGTATGGCCGCTGAAGTTCCAGTCTTGATTGAAGGTCGTGAACGGCAGCAAGGTCGGACAAGCAATTTTACAACCTCTCGTCGATACGATCTCTTTCGATCTTCCAACAACGCCAACGCTGAATCCAAGTCGGTTTCCGTCGGATGTCGATTCCTTGGTAGATCACCTAGAAGGTATCACCCACCAACCGCCACACCCCCTTCCCGCTCAACTTGGATCTTGGAGACTTTAACGCCACAAATTCAAAACGATACGATATTCGCAATGCTTCGAGTATTCTCTATAATCTAGATTTCTTTGGAATTTTCCAAAGACTTTGAAAAATCGAGAAAATATTGGTGGGGTAAGAGACATCCCTGCCAAGCGAAAATCCCTGTGTACCGAAATGTTATTCTTATGATTCTGACCTAAAAAATCAACCCCTTAATACATAACAATGTTCCTCTATTGCCAATGCTCTAATCTGATCCATAGCTTCTTGTCTTTAATGCCTAGGTGACTGCTTTTTGATAACTGGCGACGGGGTTGAGTGGTTGCGATTTCAATTTCGTTAACCATGGACTGCAATAACCTCTGTTTCTTTCATATCACGCTTTTGCTGTACCTCAGCAGTATCCCCACAACTTTAAACTCTTACATTACCTATAACAGTCACTGTTTGTACAGCTTTAGCTGTACCGTACCACCACCGCACCCTCGGGCGTCATGTGACCCCGCGTTGCGTGCGCGGCTCATCCCGTAGACTAGACCCAATTAGGCTCAGTAGATTTGGGGAGTGCACATCAACACCACGATTCTGCACTCCCTAGACACTACTTGGTTTGTGCCCAACTACTACACTATAGCTGGAAGTCAGCCAGCAATCAAGTCAGCCAGCAATCAAGTCAGCCAGCAATCAAGTCAGCCAAGTCAGCCAAGTACTCCGTATTCGAGTCGGTAGCGGTGCGGAGGAGGGACAATGGAGGGCGCAAGCTTGACGCGTCGGTCGAGCCGAGAACGCGTCCAGACGCCGAAGGCATCGGAATAGAACAAGAGGAGGTCCAGAGCGATGTCGAGCGACGTAGACGACACGATTGAAGTTATCGAGACGGCCCCTATGGCACCGTAGTCAAAATGAACAGAGATTAACGCGCACCTCAAGGAGCGTATCGTTACGACGAAGGTTAAGGCACTCACTACGAAGGCAGGGGAAAGACCCGTAATAATAGCAGCGACCCTGAATCATTTAGTATACGAGAAGGTAGTATCATCTGCGAATACGTAGATCAAAGTGCTCACCGACCTAGTCAAATCGCTCCTAGAGGTAATAGAAGGATAGACCTTAGCTATAGAAGAACTAAAGAAGGAACACGCGAACCAGATCGAAGTACTAACTAGATCCTTTACCTAATAAATTGAAATGCTTAAAGTATAAGTCACGGAGATAACAGAGAAGATCGAGACCTAGCTATCTAATATATAACCGTCCCTAGGTACATCACTATCATATACGGAGATCGCCCATATACCACTAAGTAGTTAATCAAGTAATATACGAACTCTCACCTTAATAAGCATAACACTATTAACGATGACCAACACACTATATTACACGATTAATATATCGAGAGTTAGGGAGGAAGAGAGGAGTAAGGTATAACCCGGGATAATTAGAAAGGTGATCAAGGAGGAGATCCGTACCACGGAAGGGCAGGAACATTAGTGCTGTATTATGGTGATGAAGGACACCAAAAACCATAATCGTATTAGGGTAATGTATAGAGATGAAGCTAAACTTTAAAATATTAAGAAAGCAGTAGAGAAAAGGGTAGTAAAGGGGGCTAGGGTATTACGGGATTAACTATACCCCGTAAAGGTAGATAATACTAATCGAATAGCTATTCTTAACTAGGATAGAAAGCTCTTACCTGGAACTATAGAGGCCCTTGGAAAGGAGAATAGCGTTCATATTACCAAGATTAGATAGCTTAGTAGGAAAGACCTAGGAAAGGTATATAGATTAATAGTTGTTTACGTTACTAAGGGTAGCGAAGCAGAGAGACTATTATAAGGTTAATACTTCTATATAGTAGGAGAGTTAGCCTATACCAGAGCCTTCGAGCCCTAGTTTAGTCCCCTATAATATTATAAGTATTAAGAAGTTAGATATAAAGTATTCTCTTATATGAAACCGCAAGTCTATACCAAATATGCCTAAATAGGGCACTATTATAGCGAATACCGAGCGGTAATACCGAAATACGTGCCCTACGGAGGACCCCATAAGTCGTTTAGTAAGAATTACCGAGTGCTCTATCCTACCTATTATAAATAGAACACTTATAGTACTCTAATTAAACGTGAGAAAGTAGTAGATAGTATAGCATAGTTTAATGAATAACGAACGACTTAAGGAGTTTATAGTTCTAGTAATCTCTAAGCTATATATGTAGACAATAGAGAACAAAGTAATCACGGTCCTTATAAGGTATATCCACTAGACTAAGATAGTGCTAATAGTCTAACGGGAGGAAAGGTGGGCCTTCCGGAGTATACTCTGGATCCGGAAGGATATTAAAGCGGAGCAAGTAGCGGTATAATTATTAGATATTACTACTACTATTCTATGACTCCTAGACCAGTTAATACTAGTCGTGTCCATATATATTAAAGGGCCTGGTATAGACGCGCTCTCTTACGCGAGTAATAACCTATATTAGGTAATTTAAGAAATGCGGAATAAGATTAGTACTCAAGTAGATGTAATACTTACTAGGGATTTCAACTAATATGACTAGTTATAGGGAGGAGATAAGGTCTCGTAGAGTAGATAAGGAGAAGCTAATACTATCATAGACCTTATAAGTAAGCATGCCCTTTATAGCTTACTCCCTAGGGGGATAAAGATATAGTAAAGCGGTGACCGTGAATCGACGATCAATTTAATACTAGCCTTAGAGGAGCTAGTGACATTAATAGTAAAGTATATAGTACACGAAACTAAATATAGCTCTAACTATAGAGTAATTGAGATAATGTTCAATATTACTACCCTGGAGTGGGTCGTTGAAGGGAGGCTACTTTTCAAAAATGCCCCATAGAATGATATAAGAACTAGGATTAAATCCTCCCTTCGCTTGGTCCTATTCGGGGGTAGTATATAGTAGTAAATAGACCAACTAATATTAGTAGTACTAGAAGTAGTCCATATACTTACTCTAAAGGCGAAACCGTTATCTTATATAAAGAGATAATAGATAATAGACTTAACTTAGCTCCGTTAAGTCTATACATACTAGAGGAGTCGAGCTAGGAGTAAATATCGAGTAGGGTATATAGTACCCAAACTTGAGAGGTAAGCACAAGCTATTACTTAATAATACTACGAGATAATCCGGAAGTAGAAGAAGACCTACTGGGATAACTTCCTCGTAGATAACGTAAATATCTAGTAAGCGGCGAGATACTTGAACCCTAATAGGAGCGTAGTATTTAATAAGATACCGCCCTTAGTGAGAATAGATAGATCGACCATAACTAATAAGACTAAGTAAGCGAGGGAGTTACTAGCTACCTTCTTCCCCCTACTACCTATAGTAATAGAGGAGGAAGGCCTATGGCCCTAGTAGGCGCCGGTTCTAATACCACACCTCTTGGTAGAGGAGGTGGAGCGAAGAGTATTTATAGTATAGTCGTGGAAGGTACCCGGGGATAATAGACTACTAGTAATAGTATAGAAGTAAATATAGCCGGTAGTAAAAGAGAGGGTAATAATCCTCTTCTAGACATTACTAGATATTAGCGAGCTCCTTATATAGTAGAGAAACACTAAAATTATACCGCTTAAAAAGCTAAATAAGGGGAACTATATAGTAGTAAAGGCGTAGAGGCTAATCTCATTACTATCTACATTAGGTAAAGTACTTGAGTTAGTAGTAGTAGAATAGATATTATATGTGGTCGAAATATTCGAATTACTCCCGGTGAATCATTTCGGGGTAAGGAAGAAATACTTAACCAAATAAGCTCTTATACTTCTATAAGAGAGTATCTATAAGGTATAGAGAGCTAAGAAGGTACTTAGTCTTATTAGTTTTAATATAAAGGGGGCATATAATAGGGTATATAAGGAAAGACTACTATAGAGGCTTATAGTAAGAGGCATTCCACCGGAGCTAGTTAGATAAATTAATACGTTTTACTCCGACCATACGGCGACTATCCTAGTTAATAGCCACGTCTCTAAATAGTAACTACTATTACAAGTAGGGTTACTATAGGGGTCCTTACTCTCGCCGGTATTATTCCTCTTCTTTAACACTAATCTAGTCTAATATAGAATCGATAGGAATAGAGGATTAATAGCATTTATAGACGACTATACTATATAGGTTATAGGATCAATAGCAGAAGCTAACTGGGAGGGGATCTAGGCTATTATCGACGAGGCACTTAACTAGGAGAAGCGAAGTAGTATCTCGTTTAAGGGTAAAAAGACCACCTTCATATATTTTACTCGGAGCCCGAACTAATCTAGCATGACCCTAATAACTATTAAAGGGGAAGTAATAACGCTAAAGGAGACTACTAAGATCTTAGGAGTAATCATAGACTTAAAGCTATAATATAAGTAGCATATCGCGAGCATAGCGATGAAAGGTCTCTTAGCTACTATAGCACTAAAGAGGTTATAAATAGTGTCCCCCTTAATAGTAAGGCAACTATTCGAGTTAATAGTAGTACCTGTAGTCGACTACGTATCTAATATCTGGATGTATGTATGCGGAACTACTAGTATAGCGTCACTAAATAGAGTATAATAAGTAGGAGCACAGGTAATTATAGGCTCATTCCGTATAGTAGCTATCGCCGTGGCTGAAATAGAAGTAAGTATATAAATAGTACACGAGTAGTATATAGATCAGGCTACTAAGCTATAGGTCGGCCTTTATATACTACCTAAGATAAATCCGCTCTCGAGAATTAGCACTAGGGTATTTCAAAGATTTATATCGCTATTACAGAAGATCGCCTAAGTATACGAAGATATACTAATAGATACCATAGAAACTATCTAAGAATATATGATTAGCTCATAGGAACCACGGATTCCGGTAATTATTAATCCGGATAGCGAGAGAGCGGCGGAGGTGGCTAATTCTATTAGTGGCATATATATTATAACAAGCTTATCTAAGAGGAAAGGTATAGTAGGTATAGGAGGCGCCATTTTCGACACCTATAGCAGGATACCAAATAGGTAGCCTATTACGTTCACGATTACCCTTGGACCGAGATTAGAATAAAATACGTACGTTACCGAGCTTAAGGCAATAGTAGTAGTAATCTAGGGTGTTCCGCTATATCTCTTAAGGAGAGAGATTACAATCATCACTAGTAACTAGGCTATACTACAAGTAGTAAACTAGCCGAAATAATAGTTGAGCTAGGCTAGTGTGATATGGATCTACGATATAGTTAGAGAACTAAGGGAAGGATACAATCACGTCCTCCTCATATGGGCCCTAGTATAATAGGAGTTTCATTTAGGGAAAGAAGCTAAGAAGGTAGCACGGAAGGCTATAGAAGTAGGTAGATTACTATAGAAATAATTCTATAATACTAAACCCACAATTATTAATATCACAAAAGCAAAGAAGTATATCTATAAGACTCTTCCTTATAGGGTTGGAATACACCTAAAGAAAATAGATATAGTATTACCAGGGCGATATACCCATACCTTATATAACGCCTTAGGAAGAAGGGAAGTAAATATACTAGTATAGCTATAGACGGGGATAGCATGGCTTAATAGGTATCTATATCATATTAGGGCAGTGGAATTAGATTAGTGTACGTATAGACAAGTAAGAGAAATAGTTAAATACTTCCTCTTTAACTACTTATTATAGGACACGTACCGAGAATACTTACTAGAGCAAACAGAGACTAGAAGGGGTAGCCTCTCCTATTACCTAGGAGGGAAAGCGTCATCTGACCCGCTAAATTAGAAACCCGACATCGAAGCGGTACGAACTACTATTAAGTACGCTATTGCAATAGGCCAACTCGACAACGAAGTGGAATACACAGTAACCTAGACGTCATCGGCGTGACATGCATTAACCCTCCCCCCCTTCCCTTTACCCCCCCACCCTTTTACTCGACTAACCCACCACGCACCCTCGTGGCTTAGTAGGTCTTGCTTTAACCGCTGATGATAGGACGTTGAACACTTGGAGGAGTTATCTCCAAGTATACTTGCTACTAATAAACCCACGAGACCACGTCGAAGTATAGAATTAAAGGCTAGAACAAAAAAACCGTTTAAAGCGAACGTAGGGGCTATCACGAGACCATGGCGGAACTGGAGGAATCGAACCCATATAAATAGTACTAGTGCCCTTTAGGCTTAGCCGGGCGGAATAGATCATCATCATCATCATCATCATCATCATCTGCACTCCCTACTTCTAGAATGTACCTCTTCACTAACAGATTACGCAAACGGCATTCCACAACATTACGTGACGGTGCTATGCGTTACTGATGAACCGACAGTCACTTTAATTGGTATACGAGTAGTTCTTTCATTGTTTTTGAACGATGCAACGAGGTCATTTGGGCGGAGTGTAGCGTTTGTATTGACTCTTATTCTTCAGAAAAGGTCGTAGGAAACCGACTCTCTTATACTCTGCGAAATACGCTAGTGGCCACGCGACATAATGCTACTATTCCCCCCCTGGTTCAAAGCGCCATCACGAGATTAGTAACGCCACCCCAAAACCTCGTTTATATCCCTAACATAGGAAATCTCAGGTGCTTTGGAGAGTCTCTATTCGCTATCGACCCTTGATAGGGCCCGTGCAGGCGTGGTGTTATCAATCTCGTGATGGCGCTTTGAACCGGGGGGGGGATAGTAGGGTGAATGATGATTCCTTCAACAATTGTTCTGCTCAAATGGAGAGCCATTATAGGAGAGTTGGTTGGCATGACACGATTCCCAATTCTTTGCTAAGCTTGCATAGAATGCACTAATCCTTGGACAGATTAGCTCATTTTCTCATATCATCTCCCTCGGTCGCTCGGTCGCTCGGAGACCGGCCTCTTCTGAATTTCTGTTGAATCTATGTATTCCACAGTGCAACGCCCCCTACATCCTCGATTTCGACTCTTAGTCGATGGCTCTGCTCAATTCTATTCCAAATCATACACCAATCCTGGCCCATTTCTCCAGTCAATATATTCTCTTCTCGATAACGGAGCCCAATCCCAGGCGACAGAAGACTGACGGAGTGGCCAAGGCTCTGTGACAATAACATACAAAGCCAAACTACATAGCGGACAATCCTGGTCAGCTTGGAGGTCTCTAACTCTCCTTTGGAGTTTTATCCGTATATTGCCATCGCTTTTTCCACGGAGTGACTCGTTAAATAGAGCCTCGAGGTCCCATTGCATGCACCATGGAGTTTAGGCTTCTGTGTGGGTGATCATGTTGAGAGCCTCGCCATGGCGCTCGTGGCGCCCGTGGCTGAAAAGAGGAAATTCGTGCGATGCATTCGGTTGACGACGTGACCTCCTTTAGTTCTTCTTTCACTCAAACCTGCTACTTCTTCTTGTATACAAAACAATGCTGCTATTCAAAGGCCATATTGCTGTCTTCCTTTATAGCATCTGTACCCTCGCTCAGCTTGGATCAATCACCACCTTCACCCAACCCTCCTACATACGGCAACGAGACTGTGTAAAACTATGCTTCTTCTGCACTACTAGTTGCCCAAGAATAAGACAGCATCGACTTTCGATAGCAGCCGCCTCCCTCCTGTTCGAGATTCAAGAGGGTCTCAAACCCTTAGCAGTGCCTTGTTTATAATACCAGAAGACAGGAAATGGAGGAACATAAATTCAGCATATTACTGATGACCCAAAACGAAGGATGAACGACGCTATGTATTGCACGGTGACCTGCCAGGCAAGCTTATCTCAGATCCCGGGGACTCTCCTGGGCAGCATTCCAGAAGCAGCCACTTGGGCTTTATGGCTGTACGGATTCCTGTCCTGATTCTTAAAATCTTGGCTGCGGAAAGCGAAAGAAACCGCTCAGAGCCTGTCCTCTGCACAAAACTCTCAGCCTCTGGAAAATAAGAGCTTCTCCTGTATGTGAAACCCACATCCAAAACTCTTGCCGACCTTGAGAGAAGACCTTACTTGCTCCCCTATCTCACAGCTTTCGCATTGACATTCAATTACGACGCCATCGACTTCATTCGCCTGCACGTCTGTCGTAGTCAGACGGGCAACTTGGAGCGAGGTTGAAACATGCAGTGTCAACGGCATGACCTCACTAGAGGGAGAGAATCTTGGACTCCCAAGATCTCTGTCTCAAAGCAACAGAAAGGAACTTCAGGCAAGAATTAGACAAACAAGTTGGGGGTTCTTGGGAGAAAAGGGCGACATCACGTGACATGGCTCAACCCGCTTATCCGAAATTTCAGACCCCAACCCTCTTCTTTTATCGACTTCAAACAAACAATGTCTTGAAGGCATGCAATCTCACCCGGAGGCGTAGACGAACACCTCCTGATCTCCATCAGCGATCCTTTCGCGTCGATCCTACCGTAACGTCTGAAACCATTCCACTCTGCACGGTCCGCCTGAAGATAAACAATCGCACACTCCCAAGATTGATGATAGAGTATGGAGGTATTTCGCAACACTCTCCTGCTGACGACGTGCAGAATGCGACCAAGGGCTGGTCGTCTCTGCCCACGCGGCCGTCTATTCAAAGTTTCACGGCCGCCAAGGGTCTAAGGTTATGCAATGAAGCGCCAGCCAAAAATACCAGAGCCAATCAACCCGCTGTCGCAACCCGAAGCGAACATCGCCAACTTTCCAATCCGGACACTCCCGCCTCCCCACATCACGATGCAGATATCTCACTGGACCAGAGACCGCATGGGCGCGTCGCTAATACGCTACCTTAAGCCTCTGAGCAAAAAAGGGGAATAGATCTGACACAATCCCGTCGAAGCGCGCTGGGCAAAATCTCCAGCAGGGATCCAAACCCAACGACCTGTGGAGTACAGAAGTAGCCTATTTCCTATTTATGTCTATGGGCAGCGTCTAAAGTAAGATACAAGAAGTACTTGTATTGTTTCGTTTCCTCACTTCTTTTGGTCTGAGAATATTTTCGACAGGTTGATCCAGTCTTTTCACGTGTTTTAATTTCCACCGGTCCTTTTGACAAGAAGCCCCTATCATACATATCAGTACGATGTCGGAAACCAAGTCTGAAGTCGTGGCCGAAACCTCCAGTTTTGACGCTCCTACTCTCATTCATCAGAAGAGCAACAGGATGGCTCGCGTGGTCGAGTCTGCTGGTATGGGGCTGACGGTTCTCGCCCTGCTCGCAGCAATCACCATCGTGGTCACGGCTGCTGATGCCCTCGCCGTCTACAACACCACATCTCTGCCCGGGGATCATTCGTATCTACTCCCGCTCTGGCCGGCGGACTTCAACATGCGGCCGTCCGTGGCATTGGTTGCCTGCGGTTCAATCATCGTTCTCGCCAGCGCCGGCTCGTTGATCGTGAGCAAAGTCTCAGCTGTAACTCCCCCTCTTCTCAATTCAGTACAATCCTAATGTTTATTCCAATTAGGTCCGCAAAGCCCCATTCATCCACCGCTCAGTTGGCTTCGTCGGCCCAGCCATCTGCCTCATCGCCGGTGTCGTCGCAACATCCTTCTTCTACGGCGTCAACGCTTCAAGCACTACCTACACACTGCACAGCTGGTCCTGCCAATGGTCACCAGTTACGATGAATGTGAAGCCACACTGGGATGTTCTCTGCAGAGAGACGACGGCCGCGATATACTTGATGGTCATGATGATTCCACTGGAGATTTTGGTGCTTGGGTCAGTGGCGTATAGCTCTTTTGCGGGGCAGAAGCAGATGTTTGAGAGGGAGAGGAAGGGTAGCCCCACCATGTCTTGAAGGATCCCAGCAGGGAACACCCGACAATGTTGAGTAAAGCTGAAGAGAAGGCATAGATGGGATGGAACAGAGAGCGATCGAAGCTGTCTGAGGAGATTTTGAAAGAAGACATGTACAGTACTGGTAGACCCGGTCCCTGTTATTATGGTAATTAATCCAAGGGGCGTTCAATGGAGAACTTTAAAAGCTGTCCTGGATCTCGAATGATCCGTACCAACCCACCGAGCCACGAAGCTCATGGCACTATTTCGAGTCCCAAGTGGGAATGGAAAATTGACTTCTGGTGGCTTCTTGTTCTGCAGACAGAAGGGACATTTGTATGCAACCATTCTAGACTCAATATTTCACTTCGGAGTACTCGCTCGAAGCCGGGTAGTTCTTTCCCCTCTCCCACATCACGTCTTCCACATTAGGAGACCCAACTCAATCATTTCTACGCACTCTTCCCCCCTCTTGTAGCCCATTTCCCCATCAAGCAGCACCTTCCACCTGTTTGCCGAGGTCAGGGAACCACCGTCGCTGTTCTTGCAGCGATCTGCTGACAGCGCCATCAATAATGTGTCAGCAAGCTTTTCTAGAACAAATTATAGACTTTTCAACATGGCTGGCTGGATGAGATCCCAAATTTGACTTCAGTGTGCAGTTCGCTGACATGGAAGACACAGACACATAGTATTGACAGCAAAACGCAAAGAGTAACATGCCGCGAGAAGGGCGAGCGCACGTTCAATTGCAATAATCAGGCTGGACACGAAAACGGATAACAAGAGCAAGCGGCTTCTGGTCTTGTGGAAGCTGAAAACCACATATGTGTAGCATGACATATTGTGCCTCTGTTTTCTATTGAGTGACTTCACCAATTGTTGTTCGTTGTGGAGGAACCGCTGCCGAGGAAATTATATATCCAAATCTCATCTGCAGACTTTGTTATCCACGTGCCGTAAAAGTACACATCTCACACCTCTCCCGCGCGCCCACGTTACAAATCCCCAAATCTCTCCTTCCCCCTCTGCACAAACCTCAACGGCACTCTATCGCCCGGCAACATCTGCACAGTAATAATCTGCTCGCTCCTCCGAATAATCATCTCCGCCTTCTCCGCCGCCTTCGCATACACCTTCCTTCTCTCCTCCCTCCCCATCCCCTCAACCTCCTCATCACTCGCCCACTCACTCACATCAAGCTCCACACTATATCTATGAAATAGTGCAGAAAGAACCGCCGTTCCCTCAACCTGCGCGAATCTCTTCCCGGGACAAGCTCTTGCACCTTCAGAAAAGGGGATGTAACTCCCTTTCACAGGTTTAACCAGACTCGTCGAGCCAGAAGTCTCGAATGAAGCGTTTTCCAATCCATCAGCACCACTGACTTCCTTTCCGACGCCCTCCTCCTTTTTGTCTATAATCGTGATGGAGCTCGAGGTGGATTGGGATGGCAACCACCGCTCAGGCAAAAACTCATTCGGTTTCTCAGGCCAGTACCGTGGATTCCTGTGCGTGCCCACGATATTCAAATGAACGAACGTCCGATCCGGTACCATGAACCGTCGGCCATCCATCGTCACTACTTGATCGCCCTTCGTCCCCTTTGGCACGTTCAGAATCGCGGGGATGAGGCGCAACTCCTCGTGGATCACGGCTCCGGGCATGGTGTTGAAGAGCCGGGGCATGTCGTCGTAGTAGCTCCATTCTGAGATCGGCTTCGAGCCGACGATGCTGTCGATATCGGCTTGTAAGTGGCGTTGTTTTGAGAGGTGGATGGCGAGGAGGATGATGCTGTAGTGGATGCTGTTTGCTGTTGTCTCGTGCCCGGCAAAGAGAAAGATGAAGGCGTTTCCGAGAATTTCCTTTTTGGTAAGTGTTGTACTTGGTGCATCGCCAATCTTGGAATCGGTGGTGGAGGATTCGTAGTTGGCTTTTATCATTGGTCCTGGATTTTATTAGTATGGCGAAAAGGGAAATTGGTGAACCCCGTACCCATTAGATCCATCGTCCCTTCCTCGGATTCTCCAAGATCTATTTGTTTCTTCTTGAGGTCGAAAAGCTCTTCAAAGTACATTTTACATTCGTTGAATGCCTTGTATGTTGTTTGGTGGACCTTGAGTGGAGACGATTCTACGTAACGCAGTCAGCACTTTACCCCAAGACTTTGCTGTGAACATACTCAACACCGACGGGCTGAACAGCACAAACCACAAAATGTGCTTCAGCAATGAGACCAAGGCATCCTTAAACGACAAGGTATGTTCACCCGTCAGCTTAAATTTGCTGAAAGCCTGCAGCCCCTTCTGGTCCAAATTCTCCTCCGTCTGATTTGGCCACACCTGCGGGACCCCAAAGCCCGCCGCACAGATAACATGCAGACTCAGAGTCGCCGCGTCCTCGGGTGTATTCACAACCCTCAATTCCGCCTTGGTGTTCGTTCCCTGCGTGGCCCACAGACCGATCATGCCCTCCGTCTGCCTCAGCGACTCCTCAAACACAAGCCGATTGCTCTTCTCCGAGAAGCTCGGCCCTACAATCTTCCTGTGTCGGCGCCACTCCTGCCCTTCTTGCGTGAGTATGGATTTCCCGAATATGTCAACGAGGTCGTACCCCTCGGTCGGTTTCGTGAAGTCGGTGCGGCGCGCGGTGATCTGCGTTGCGAGCTCGGCGTTCGAGGTCTTCATGTAAAGCTTCAGCGGGTTGACGAGCAGAAATGTATCCCCCAATTTCTCCTCCAATTTTCGCAGCACCCGCCATGAGCCTTGGAAGTGGATGATCCTGTTCTCGTGAGCTTGTGCAATGGAGGGGTGGCATTGGGATGACGTACTGGAGCCATGACCACTCTTTGGCATAGGGTATCTTGCTGAGTGGTATCCCGATGATTTCTCCTAGGCCCATCCAGACGAATCCCGTCGGCGGGAAGACTGCGTTGAGTCAGTACGGTGCGCGGCTCCCCAAGCTTCCCGAAGCGCAATGCGCAGGCACAGAGCACAGGATACACTCCAAGGAGGGCAACTTACGCCCAATAACATACGGCAGGCCAGACTTCTTTGCGCGCTGCAGATTGAACAGGAAATTCCGCACCACCTTCAGCGTCAAGTACGCTGTTACCCCCAAGATCGCGAGAGCCAGAACGCCAACCATCGTCAGAATCCAAGATCTCAATCCCAATGCCCGCTATTCCAATTCCGCGATGTGAAAGATGTATATAAAGAAATTCGGTATCCAAAAATTATTACGAAAAATCAGTCTTAAATTAAATTTATAAAGAGAAGGGAGGAGAAGGGAGGAATATAGCGATGCCACGATGTTGGTCAGCCCCACCAGGGGAAGCTTGGCTGAAGTGTCTCGGGCGAGGCTGACAATAGGCGTTACAGATTGGCGCACATCCGCGAACAGAGTCGAAACGCGGCTTGCTATTGGTGGGACGGCGCTGTGAAGGCTTCTGAGGCGTGATTCGGAACGTGGAGGAGCCGAGTGAAGTCAGACAACGGAGACCAGAGCGGCAGAACATCAGACTGGTGGCGTTTTGGTGAGTTGTCGGAATGTGGTAAGGTTCCAAATGTGAATTGAATCGTGCTCGGTGGGGTGGAAAGTTCGGACGAAAATTAGGAATTTGGGAGGCTGAAATATTTCTGGGAAAAAGAAATATCGTGACGTCAATGAAGCCTGGAGTTTCACTTGTACTTCGCACGTTGCACAAGTATCTGGCCTCAACTCGGAACAACAAATAAGGTTAATCCGTACGCCTTCAAATCGAGTTGCGATTGGTACTTCATAGCAGCCGTTAAACCCCATTTCCGATCTACCTTCCATCCCAAATCAGTCCCAGACTCCGTAAAAGTCATGACAAATCGTAAATATCCCAGGTCAGCCCTACTTTCAAACCTTCAGCTCATCCTGCCTCTCAATCCCCTTGTTCCTCTCAACCTCAATGGCAGCTAGCCTAGCCTTATGCCGACAATGCTCGTCCACCACCGTCTCCTCAACCACAACATCACTCCTCACGCCCACATCCTGCCAATTCCACCCCGTAGCCACATGCACCAACCTCAGCGTCTGGACAGACATGCCCCACCAACCTTGCCCAAACTCCTCTTCACAAAGCTCAACCCACACGTCCATCGGACGTGCCCATCCCGCGGTGGATTCCTGCTCCCCAACCACCACTCCCCTCCCATACTTCTGCACAGAATAAGCAAGCATCTCAGCATGCAGCATCGTCCGATTATTCGTCAACACATAAACCGGCTTTCTGCCCCCAAAAATCGTGCACCCCGTTGCCCTCATCTCCTCAACCCCCACCGTCTCCGTGAAGTTCTGCGTCTTACCGTCGCGATCGACTGACTTTGTCAAGGGACGTTGCTCATCGAATATATAGGAAAGTATAAAAGCGGCAGTATCGGGGAAGAACCCAAAGCAGTTCCGCAGATCGAGGATCAAGACGTCGGCTTCTGCCACGCTGTTCATTTTCGCCTTCACAGCATCACGGACACCGCGCTCTTCGAGCCCGAAGAGCTGGGTGATGGGCAGCGTGGCGATAGTCTTGCCTGGTAACGCAGCGGTGTCGAACGAGACGTTGCCAAACCCATACCCGACTGCCTCATAATACTCATAAACCTCCTCTTTGTCGAAAGAAAATTCATCCTCGGCCCCCTCTTCTTCGTTATCACGAAACAACTGATATGGCTCGCCGAAATTGATGTAAATATCATCGGCACTGATATCGGTGGTTAAACGCATGTGGAATTCATTGCTGTTTACGAAGGTATCGTAGTCGCCTTCTCTGAAATTGCGTTCCAGGATGGCGATCTTCGCTTCCGCTTCTTCGGCGTTGACGTGTTGTTTCCGCAACACCTTCACAATGTTCTGGATGAGCTTCCTCCTGAGTTCCGGCGTCAAGGGCTGCATGCCTTTCTCATACTGTTCTCTCTTCGGGTCGTCCAGGGGAATCATCTTCAGCGGCGTCGGAACCGGGAACACGTCAAGCTTCGTGATCGGCTGTCCCGGTTTCGAATCATCAATAGCCATGTCAACCTGGAAGTAGTTGGGGCGTGCGAGCACACTCTTGTCCTGCAGCAGGACAGTGATCGCCGTATCATCGTCTGGGCTGGACTCGAGATCCACGAGCTCGAAGCCGCCGGTCCA
Organism: Hyaloscypha sp. PMI_1271; assembly: GCA_021399465.1. Lineage (NCBI taxonomy): Eukaryota > Fungi > Ascomycota > Leotiomycetes > Helotiales > Hyaloscyphaceae > Hyaloscypha > Hyaloscypha sp. PMI_1271. The sequence continues at coordinate 55,964 of JAJTUS010000095.1, forward strand.
ATTCGCCATTCGGGCAAGTTGGGTAGGAGAGGCGCTCCATTTGCCCAAGCTCATGTAGTCTTCCTGAGTGGCATTGTGCTCGGGGAAGCTGGTGCTATAGAAATCGAGGATGGTGGCTTCGTCACCGCTGTTGAAGGCGGAGAGCCAGGAGGAGAATTTGGTGGAGATGGGGTTGTTGGAGGGGAGGGAGATGGCGGCTTGTTTGGCAATAGAGCGGGCTTGGGTTCCTGAGAGGAGGCCCAGGACCGCGAGTGCCGACCTGGCTATGTCCTTCATCGTGAGGTCGGAGCCTTGCTCAAGGGGAAAGTGTGTGATATGTTTTCGATGCTTGGAACTATCCAAAGATGAACTCCATCTAGGTCGATGATAGATTGATAGTATTTAATGATTGTGGAAAGGGAGATGCTCAAATATGACGAGGGGAGGAGGAGCAGGAGGAGAGGGTGCTGCCTAGCAGGCAGTCAGCGACTGCGCCACCAGTACCTTCCCCCCTGAAACTTACAGTGGGCCCTTTAGTAACGAGCCTACCAACATAAGTCTGGTTTTTAGCGATGTGCACCCACGCTTCACGGGCGCAATGTCATAAATTAGCATTTAATTAGGAGTTGACCACCCATGGCGCTCCATAAGTACATGAACCTAGTGTTCCTGCTTTAAAACTAGCTCATTAATCCAATCTTGGGGAATCCTGGCCCATTCTTCCAAGACCATTTCTTCCATCTCGGCTACCGTGGTAGGCTGTCGCCGGCGTCTGTGTAATGCCTGCTTGATCCTACGCCAACACTTCTTAATTGGGTTCATATCAGGGCTTGTAGAAGGGTGCGGCATTAATATAATACCGTGCTTCGTGCGGAATTGGGCACAGCAATTGCGAGTAGACTTGTGACCGTGAGCTGAGTTCCCGTCTTCCATAAATAAAGGCTCGGCGGAGGGACGAAGTAGGTGAGTAATAGCCGCAAAGGCCTCAAGAATCGGCTGAATATGCGGCGCAAGGACTTGCGCTAGGTAATCCTTTTGTGTAAAGGCCCCTCTCTTGCCAGATCCACGGACAAATAGTAAAGGACTCTTATAGCCGTACCTAATTGCTCCCCAAGCGTTAACTGGAATCGTGTCCCCACGGTGAAATTGGTGCTGTATATACGTCGGGTGTATTCGTTCCCCTCTCTTCCTCGTCACTCTCTGCTTTACTGACCTCCCCCCAACTAGAAACGTAACCTCGTCTGACCAGAGAACCTTTAGCCACTCTGCTTGCCAAAATATGTGTGTAATCGCCCAAAGGAGCCGGCCTAGAACTTGTGCGGGAGTGAGGTAGGGTTTCTGGCAAGCTACACAACGAAAATAACCCCGCTGCTTGAGACGCTTCGCAAGGTGCTCTGTTCCATCCGATCTATCAATACGAGCGGTTTAGGAATCGGGCGCTACGATTAATCAATCGGCCCTCCGATTAATTAATAGGTAAGGGAATACGATTCGCAAGCCACAGTGGCTTCCGATTAATTAATCGGCCTTCCGATTACTTAATCGGCCTTCCGATTACCTAATCGGGAAATATTAAGGTCTCGGGAATAGCAAAATAGTATATAGAATACTCCATCCAAACCAAGCTTTATTATACATGCCTCCCACTACGTCTAGGGGCTCCCATAGCCACCCTAGCCCTTTTTGGTGCCCTCCCCTCTACTTGATCACCTGATTCTCCTCCTCCAGCTCTATTCTCACTAGCTCCATTCTCACGTGCTTGCTCCTCAGCTACTCTCTCTCTCTTCTTTGCTCTCTCAGATGCTCTTCCAGCCTTCTGAACTGACGTAATTGAACCACGATTATTCTCCTTTGCTACCGCTTTAGGGAGGGTGATTTTATCCCTCTTATAGATTGCACCAGTGGTAGGTAAATCAGGATAAGTCGATTGGGAGGTGATTTTGTTGAGGGTACTATGTGGCTAGAGAGTAGTAAGCTCGCCATGCTTAGTAGCTAGACGGTAGCCCTATTTTAATTAGCTTTTATTAAAAGTAAGGCTCATAAATCACATACCTTTGGAGTCTTTTCCAGAACTCTCACTGGAATCCTAGCTATTTCTGTACTGAATCTGTATTGCTTTGGGATCTGGAGGGTTGTAATCTCTTGAATATCATATTCAAGAGCCTTGGAATTAGCTCTCTTTACCATATTCTCCCTCTGTCTTCTCGTGTGTTCCGTAACCCTCTTAGTTAGTTCAGATAAAATCATCTCCTTAGCTGCTTCCTCTTGATCTGCTTCCTCGTTAACGAATAAGCTATCCTCTCCACCCTCACTATTCTCATTACTCTCAACCTCCCCTCCTAGGGCTGCACGTGCACGGCGAGTAGTCTCTTTGTGGTTCAGGAAATCAGTAGGTGGCTTCCGTCCAAACCAGACCTCGTATGGTGTATTTCCCTTAGGAAGAGCCCCCGTAGCTGTGGTATTAATCACCCATGCGATTAAAGGAAGTAACTGTATCCACGACTAGATACCAGTATCCGCTCGTGCGGCCCGTAGCCGCTTCTTGAAGATTCGATTAGCTACCTCAATAGAGCCTTGTGATTAAGGATGGTAAGCTCGTCCACGGATAATCTTTATCCCTCTTTGCTTACAGACCTCAATAACTTCGCCTTTGAACTCTCCTCCATTATCGTAGGCTAGGATAGAGATATACCCATTATCATTGAGCTATTTACTAAGCTCGTTCGCAGCTTCGTCCGCAGTTTTAGCCTTGAGCCCACGGATCTATACGAACTTGGAAAAGTGGCATTTCAATTGCCAGATCCACTGGTATTCTCCGTCCGGATCATGCTATAATATATTAGTATTAATAATAAGGAAGTGAAGTGTGGATAAAAAGCTTCGGAATTTACGAGAATCGCAGAAATCGCGAAAATCATACGAAAATCGTAGGAAAAGCTCAAAAACGCACGAAAATCGCGAAAATCGCAGGAAAAGCTTAAAAATGCAGGAAATACAGGAAATGCAGGAAATGCAGGAAATGCAGGAAATGCAGGAATATAGGGAGGTAAATCACATGACTTAAGGGACACTTACACGAAAATCCATTAAATCCAGAACCATACGCTCGCCAGGATAATGAGATTGGATAGGTGTAACCCCTTTACTATTCTTCTGGGTCTTTTCCTTATTGCAGTGAGCACAACGAGCACTTATCCAAGCATAGTCGTCACGGGATAGGCCATGCCAAATTCGTCGTGCGTGCTCAAATGCAGTGCTAGGAGCTATTATATAGTAATTAGTATAATAATTAGTATAATAATTAGTAAATTTAAGGGATACTTACATGCATGCATTAATTTCTCATGAATAGTAGTCAAAATCTCAAAGGCATCGTTATAGCAGAGAGCATAGCGAGCTGGAATAATCTCATCGCGGCGAGTATCGTGGTATTCCTTGCGATATACCTAATTATCCTGAAGCTCGTATAATTGGGATTCGTGCTTAATATTAGCCTGGTAGCGTTTCTCTACCTTTATTCCACCAGGGAGCGAGGCATTAGGATTTTGCAACTACTATCTAATATCCATACGTTTCCTAGCAGTAAGAATTTTCTTACTACCGCCTGTAGTAAGCCTTTGATCCCACGCAGCTTCGTCTTCAGCGGACTAGTTATTAGTAGGCTCTTTAGTAATAGGGCAGGGCAAGAACTGAGTGCCAGAGGAACGTGCTCCTGGTGTAGTAATATCAAAATATTACTCTGCTCGGCCATAGACACGCTCACGAGGCGTACGAGGGGCTAGAGATGAACGAAGGGTTGAAAGAGACATATTGGAAGTAAGGTAATTGATTAGGAAGTATATAGAATTAGTAATTGTGCTTGGAAAGTAGGTGCTTGTGCTATGAACTATGTGCTGTGAATTGTGTCTAGGTAGTAAAAAGGGAGTAGAGGCCCTATATATATCTAGAAGCTCTAGAGAAGTGTCTTTACTCCTATTACGTACTAAGAACTAAAGGGTTTCAGCCATAGTTTTGAGGATATATTAATTACATACTGAGAACTGAAGGGTTTCAGCCATTAGTTTTGAGGATATATTAATTACATACTGAGAACTAAAGGGTTTCAGCCATGAGTTTTGAGGATATATTTATTACATACTGAGAACTGAAGGGTTTCAGCTATGAGTTTTGAGGATATATTTATTACATACTGAGAACTGAAGGGTTTTAGCCTCATTAGATCCGAAACCCTAATATTATACGATTAATTAATCGGCCCTCTAATTAATTAATCGGAAGCCACTGTGGCTTGCGAATCGTATTCCATTTCCTATTAATTAATCGGAAGGCCTATTGATTAATCGGAGGGCCGATTGATTAATCGTAGCGCCCGATTCCTAAACCGCTCGTATTGATAGATCGGATGGATCAGCTCTAGAGAGCAGGGGAGCTTGAGTTCGTTACGCAAGTGTGTCCAATCTAGGCATCGTTGATCCCACGTCTCTGAGAGGTACTCGATTACCTCGTCGACTCGCGTATCGGAAAGGATTTTGGGTCGTCCGGTTCGTGTGGGTCTTGCCCGCTCTGGATGCTCGTAGTCTAGAATATGGTGGATTGTTGATTTGGTAAGCTTATACCGGGCCATAAGCTCCTCTGTAGTCTTCCTACCAAAGCTATGTAGTTCGCGTATCGCATTCTTGTGTTTTGTAGCTATTTCAAAGCCAGGTTTGTGGTCAAAATCGAGGGGGGGTGGGGTAGTCGGCATCGTGGATGTTTTAATTAGGGTGGTGCGCTCGCTAAAAACCAGACTTAGAAGGGTTCCCTGGTCAACCGGCCATCCTAGTCAACCGGCCACTTGAAATAATCATTTTATAATTGAACCATATAATATTTTTGACTAAAACTAAAGATAAAAATGTATTAGATTAATAGGTCTAAGAAAATGTATATTATAGCAAAAAGGAGTTCACTATTCTGTTATAAAATATTGAATAGCGCTTTTTGAGATTTTTTGGTGTTCCTCGCTAAATTTTTAGCACAGCAGCCCGCCTGTAAATTCAGGGTTCAAACCTGATTTTAATCACTAATTGATAATGCAAAAATACGACGAATAAACTTACAAAAGCAGTTTAAATTGCTGTATCGACTCTTACTATACTGAAGATTGATCTAACAAACTTGCATGCTAAAATAATTAGTGTGTGGGTTGATTCTAGGGTGGCCGGTTGACTAGGATGGCCGGTTGACCAGGGAACCCTTCTATGTTGGTAGGCTCGTAACGCCACTCTGAAACTTCGTTTATATCCCCCAACTAGAAAATATCAGGTGCTTTCCAGAATTCCCATTGGCTATACACCTTTGAATGGCCAGGGCTTGGGTGGTGTTATCCTTGGGCCGACTGTAATTATTATGGGGCGCGGTAGTAATAAACATTGGCTATATGCCAATGGTGACAGCCCAATGAGAAGCCTAGAACTTCCACGATAAAGCCTTCTTTTCAGCACACTTCAAAAGCAACATCTTATTAGGTCTGCAATTAGGAAGCTCCTAAACATACACGAGGTGATAATCTGCGACCCCAACTTTGAGCCTACAGTCCAAAGCATGCTTTTCGAGTCGACGTACAGTGACGACCGATTCCCGTCTTGAAGCAAATTTCCATCGTATCACTCAAATGAGGCAATGCACTTTATCAGATCCCTCAGCCTCATCAGCTTTCCGCCTGTGATAATGGATCGAGAGTGGTCGCTTGGAGACTCAGAGGGCTGGAGCCCACACAGAGGACCCCGCGCTGCATTATCATCACACTCGTAGGTGAAGTTAGCTATCCCGCAAGGACCTAGATCATAGAAGACTGTTCCTTCATCCTCGATGAAGGATTTTCGCTTCTTGATCGGGGTATGTTGAAAAAGCTTCTGAGTGGTCGTCTGCCTTTTGGCGCCAAACTGGTGGGTTTCAGCGACTGGCTTCCTCGGTTGCAGCGCCACATCCACAAACTTTCAGGGGAAAAGATGCATACGATTCAAGCCCCCCCCCCCTTTTTTTTTTGGAAAGCCACACTGTCTCTCACTTCTTTTCCTTTTTAATTCTGCTTCTTGTTCTCGCCTTCCTATGGAAAGTCATTTTCACGAGAGTGTGGTTGGACGATGTAGCCAAAAGAGCAATACAATTTCCAAATTCCCTCTGTTACTCGACTCACACCACTGGGTGACTCCTCCACGAAGTTGAACCACTGTCTGTTGCAGTTAGTCTCATCTTAATTGGATGTAATTCAGGCAGCCACACGTGACCGTGTGCGATGTTCAAAAAAGGGGTTCGCTTAATAACAGCAACCTAGCGGGCGGCCACTACTTTTAGTTCAGCTCCAAGCCATAATTCGGATTGCCACGTTGCGATCCAGTCATGACTAAATTAACATCTGGCAATAAGAGATCCTGCGCATCGTGGTAATCATAGTTTCTCAAAAGCCAAATCTTTGCTCTGTACATTTCGCTCTGCAAAACAGCAACTGTCATCTTCTTTCCAAGACAAACTCAACACTATTGTCTCATCTAGTCAAAAATCACTTCGAAATTTCGTTCGTGAGGAGTACTTGCAAATGGCAAGCCCTAGTGGAGAGAGAGCCAAACCTGGATTTCATCAGTCCAACATGGACCCCAACATCGAACAGCTAACCGAAGAGCGCGACACCTACGAAGCACAACGCGACCACTACCGCGACCACTGCTCCGACCTGCAAACTCAACTCACAGCCTGTCAAAAACAACTGGAGTCCAAATTCCAGACCGCGCAATTCAACATCGACCCCTCCATCTTCAACGGCGAGGGTCTTGCACGCTTGCGGGAATGGAGGGAATGTCTGGACTTTGCGATTGGGGAGGTGGAGGAGCAGCAAAACGAGAAGGTAGTTGGTGGTGAGAGGGAGAGTAAAGGAGATGGGGATGGGAACGAGGGAACGGAGGAACAGGGGAGGAAAGTAGAGGAAAAGAGAAAGAGAAAGGCGTTTGAGACGGAACTGCCGTTTAGCCCGAGTAATCTGACGGGGTTTTTGACGAGGAACCACCAGTTGACGCAAGGGCGGACTCAATATCCAGAGGCGCGACCGAAGAATGTTTAGGTCTTGTAGCACAGTGGGTTCTTTGGCCATACTTCTCCCCAATCGGTCTAAGTACAAGCTAGTGCTCAGTGAGTTTGAGTTCAAGTCCCTTGGGCTTTGTCACGTGCTACACACAGGCCACGCACAAGCAAATATATAGCATCTTTACCGCCCTTAGGGCACCATCATTCCTTACTATTATACCAAGATACACCCATATTATCCGCACAGCCCCTTCAGGCCTTAACAGGCTTTACGAGGAGATTTCTAGCACTACAGTAGAATTCAATTATTGACTTCAAATTGTGTTCTATTAGTCTGAAGTGTAAATGAGGATGTTCAAGGTGGAGTCGTCTATGGGTAGCTTATGGAAAAAGCAACAAACTATGAGTTGCAGCCGACGAAGCAACATCTTTGTCCTGCTAAACCAGCCGAGTCTGGCAAGTCGGAGTAAAATAGGGTATAAACACAATACCCCCATCCACGGTGATTCACTCCTTGAATATGGGGAATCGCTCGTTCCGGACGGCACTCAAATTATAGTGCTCGCCTAATGTTGACCAACGTGGTTCGTAATATATCACATCCTTTAAGTCATATTCCAGATGTCATAGGTATGTAGTTGCAAGAGTATATGAGAAGGAAAGACTTCCTTTCTCCTGAACTTTTCAAGTCCGACACTTCATCCAAATATTGCTCAGACAGAGCATCTGGAAATCGCCGACAGTCTAGCAATAAACAACGCAACCAACAATAAGAAAGCCGCGAACATCCATCAATGAGCAACCAAGAAAACGAAAATTGTTCCACGAAAGCGACTTCCAAACCAGAACTATTCGAGCAAGAACTGTTTGCTTCCTTCGCATCGCAGAAAGACTTCTATTCTACTCGAGCACTAAACAAGAAAAGCGGCACTGAACTTCCAATGTCGTAAGTCGAAGTTGGACATTTATTTGAACTAGGGAGTTTCAGATTTCTATACTTCATAGTCTCAAAAATAGTTAAGAGAGATACTTTGAATATCCTATAACTTGATGGGGTATTTACATGGAAAGTGTCAAGGATAACACAGCTTGACAGTTCAGTTGCAGGTTTTCTTGTCTACTGTAAGCCAATAAAGCATGTAGGGAAATCTCAACTTACTACAGCGAGTCAATTCAATCAGCCCGAAGCATTTGATGCCAGTTACAAACGTGCTCGTTGATGGATACTTCGGTATTCACTGGCGGCGTCTGTCCCGTCAGAGCAGATCATAATTCTCAAAGAAAGCGGCACAGTGTTTATGATCAGCACCCCACTCCTGCATTTGTTGGTTGCAGTCGTCAAGCTGTGACTTGGCTGCTCTTCCAACTTGTTTGCGACCGGCTCTCAATACGACAGCACAAATCAGAGTGCTTGAGCCCAGCCACATGCATGCAAGAGGAAATGGCGAAGAGCAGATCCACGAGGTGGAAAGACGGATCTTCTCCCAAAGCACAACACATCTTGGCAACCGAAACCAAAAGTTATTTTCGAACCGAGGAGGCTTATGCAACGGGAGCTAATAAAACGTAAAGCTACCCCAGGCTGCCCCCTGTCCGGATGTTACTATCCCCCCCCTGGGCTAAAGGTTATTTGGTGGGCCGAGTAAGAACGGTGTGTAGGTATTGGTAGGATTCCTTGTCCGTGGCGCTGCACAGGGCAAAATATGGTCTGTGTATCAAATCTAGGGTCGCTATAGAAGGTTCAAGAAGACTTTGGGCAGTGGGGCCTCTGAATTCCAGCGTTTTCTATTCGATAAATCCCTTGTCAGATACCCTGGAAAAGGTCCCAAATAACCTTTAGCCCGGGGGGGGGATAGTACCAGAAACGCAGCGTGAACTTGAGACCCTGCCCAAAATGTTCCAGATGCACCCTTGCCATGTAAATGGAATCTTCCACATGAGGTAACATCGGCGATGAATACTTAACCGAACGCCTTGGGACCAGGATGGCCCTCGGCAGATGGATAACGACCGATTCCCCACCATCCCCAAGTCCCCAACAAACCCCAAAATTGGACGCCACAGCGTTGCAATGGAGAATGTGGATGGACAAAATCCAGGCGGAAGCGCCGAGCCGAGCAGAGAAACTGTGCCGCACTGTTAGGAACTGGCGGCTGCGCAAATGGGGCGTGCTCGGGCCTGCACTCAGAAGACGTTTTAAAGCAGCAGCTGAACATCTGAAGAAGCAAGCATGGGAAATCTCCGCCGGAGATTTCCCACTTGGAAGGGACATGGAGCTCTTTTCTTGGAAAGCTTTCCCTTAGTCATCCCTTTTCTGTTAAGTTTCAAGTACTTTCACGTACAGGAATAACAGCATTGGCCACTCTTTGCTTGAGTTCGAGTGACCGGGCAAACTATGTAGCACTTGCAGTAGCGACTGGTACGAAGACCCCCTTTTCCCGCACCGGTTGCCACGCGTAATGATGTGAGAATGGGAATTACACTTTTCGCGACCTCAACAAAGATCTTATTCCCGAGGAACCTTGCAAATTGCAATCGAGAAAACACAATTAACCTCCATCCGATACTATCCCCCCCCCCCTTCCCCCCCTAAATGTTTGCTAGCGCGTATGTTTTGGGTATAGGTACGGATAAGAATCCAGGGTGTTTAGCCAGTGAGGAAGTGCCTTTTAAGCCAGCTCAGGGCCACTGCCAGGGCAGACAGCCTTCTTGAACCTTCTACGCGCACCCTTGCCTTGATACACAGACCACTTTTTGCCCTGTGTAAAGGGTTGACCAGGTGCTCGAACCACTCAGAAATCGTGCTTTATCGAAAACTGGGGCAGTGGAGGCCGCTAGCAAACATTTAGGGGGGGGGATAGTAAGATACAGTAGTGATTGGAGATTTAGTTGGTCAAGTGAGCGTCCGAAACGAGCCCTGCATTTTTGATGCTGGCCAGTGGCCATACAGTACTAACCCCACCGTCACACTGCCTCAGGGGGTCTGTCGAATTTTGTGATCGTCGATCAAATATTGACGGGCCCTTCTACCCCGGCGGGGGTACTGGTACTGTACAGGATGTCAGGATTAAACCCAGCAGTTGGCAGCTGGTTCCACGGTCCGACTGCCGAAACTTGCAACCCCTGTTAGGGCACGGCAGGGCATGGAAGACATGTTACACAAGCTACTGCAGAAGTGGCCTGATTCCCAGCCGTTTCAGCAGCCCGTGGCCATTTGACCTCCACCTCCACCTCGACTCCGACTTTTCGGGTTCGAGTTTGTCACCGCCAACGAGGCATCCGCTCCTGATCTGCAGTCTATCCATACTTTGTGAACCATGGCAGTGAGGACCCCCACACGAACCACGCACGCTCTTTGATCCGACACGATTCTGACATCGCTTTGTATAGGCCTCGTTCAGCGCCCTCGAGCCCAACATAAGAACCCTTATCTATCTTAAGCTGCTTAACGTCTGCCCGTTATGGATCTCACCAGTCTGGGTAAGCAAGCTCTGCCTATTTATCAGGTCAGCTTCAATCACAGAGACGGGATTTCGGGGCTCCGGAACTTTCGCAAGTGCGACTGCGACTCCAGACGGCAATGTCCTGCCGTTGAAAGCCTCATGGTTCAGCAACGGCCTTATCTGGATGCAAGACTTCCTTGATTCAGTCTCGATCTTGTCCCCGCGTCCCAATTCGATCACAACACTGACCCAAAGCGAGCAGACCATAACCTACAACCTACGAGGGGTTTTAAAGGTTGAATGTCACCTGATTACAGGGGTTTCACCGGCGAAAGCGCTGGAATTACAGGGTGGTCTGACCAATCACCTGTCTAGATTCCACCTTTTCTGCTATATGCAGTTAGATAGTAGTTAACCTTTAATGCCCCCTGTACGTAGTATTTCCACCAGGAACGCCCCATCCCGCTCCTGAATGGGCAAGCGCTGTTCCTCGTGTGCCGCGAAATCTCTCTCGAGGCGCGGGCAGTGTTGTACGGCCGTAATAAATTCTTGCTCGAGTCGTCAGACTCGATCAAGGAGATCCAGGACTGGTTGGTTGAAATCGGGCCTACCAATCGGGGATGTCTCCGCACCTTGTCCATTGATCTCTGCCGTCCCATTGATACCCAAGTCCATCACTCAACTCTGGAATACATGTTCTACCAGATCAATATGCCGTGTGACTCCGACCAAACACCCGAAGAACTCCGTGAAGAGCTGACAAGGATGGAGAAACTCATCAAGGCAGATATCCTCTCCGTTCTCCAACTGCTCTCCGGAGCCGGCAATAAGAATCTCAACGATTTGACGCTGTGTATTCCAGGCGACGATCAAGGACGGCAGATGCTGTATCGGTATGACAATGACTTTTATTTCCGTGGTGACTTGCTTGAGGATGTTGATATGAGAAAGGCGATTTTGGATATTGGACCGGTGGAATTGCTTTCTATTGGCAGGACGGAGAGCCAAGAATTGGCCGTGGGGGTGGCGAGGGCGATGGGCGTCAAAACGTTGAGTGTGAGATGGGTGAGGGCTCATTTTGAGAGGGAAGAGGCAGAGCCGAGATGGAACTCTGGGGGATGGGTTCAGGATGAGGACATGCTTGGTGCGAAGATAGAATTGAGTGCTGAGTTGGGTGCTGAGTTGAACGCTTTGACTTTGTCGTAGGGAAGATGGCATCTGAAGCTTTGGTCTTGCAATCACGATTAGATTCTCAGCATCATGAAGGCTGGCTGGGACTATGTGAATTGACACCTGACGCACAACACGAGGTTACCTACAGAAATACATGTAAAGAAAACAAATGCAGAACACACCAAAAATACGAGTATAGATAATATTCAAGGGTGTGACCAGCCTGGTATATACTTCCAAGATCTTTCAGCTTCTCCTTCCCCGCTGACAGTCAACACAATCCTCATAATCCCATAACTCATCACAATCTTGTTTCAAGCTACTCCACACATCCCCACCACCCCAAACCCCAGATATCCAACATCCACATTACCACACAGAATCAGACGTAAAAAGCCCACCGAGGTCGCCAAACACCGCGCCTGCCTCCTTCCTTTTTCCCAAGCCAACCCATTTATAGGCCATTGCAGCAAGATGAATGAATTGAAGAAAAAACGCACACATGATTCGCGCCTCCTTGATAATCATATCTCGTTCCACATCAACGTAAAGCATAATTGGATGACCGTCGTGATCGATCTCACCGACAAAAATAACAAGAGGGGCTTGCTCAGTCGCAGGCAGCACGCTAAATGATTACGAGGGACGATTGAAAGGAAGTACAGATGTAAATAAGAGAAATTCTTTCCTTTCGAACAGACAGAGACAGTTGCCGTTGGAGAATGTGCAAGATGGCCCGCAGAAGTGAAGACGCGCGCTGAAGAACTCGAAGGTCAATGACCGCAATGCTGGTATCCTCGCAGAGTAGATGCGGAAAAGATTGATATCTCCCCACCAAGCTGAACGCTGCAGCGATGCCGCCGAATGCATTGGAAATAGATGTTTGGTGCGATGTTGAAGGAGGATATTTGCACAGTGGTCGAAGGTGAATAGGGGTACAGGCTAAAAATATTCTTCCGACTTGCGTTCGCTAAAACAAACGGCGCCAAACGACGACGACCTCGACTTAATGCCACCAGCAGGAGTCTGTCAGCTTGGGTGAATGTGCTGCTGCTGGTCTTTCAAGTCCGTTTCATGGTGTCCGAAACTGCCGCCATCTTGCAAGAAGTCCTGGAAGCTGTGGTGCTGTGCTATGTGGTGAGGATGTCCTATGCTACCAGTCCGGAGCTGACTACCAAGCGCAGGCGACGAGTCGTACGCTCTGCCAACTGGCAATCCATCAAAAGAGTGCTGCGCACTGATCGGTGGAGGAGGAAGCATGGTCTGTTGCGGGTTTGGGAGAGGCAGCGGGTTGTACGGACTACTCGATGGGGGAAGAGAGGTCTGCGGAGACGTCACGTAGTAGTTGTTGGACGAAGCGTTGCCGACCATGTTGGGTGGCCAGAACATTTGAGGAGTCTGGTAGTTGGATGGTGGTGGGGAGACGAACTGGCCATGGCCACGCGCTGTGTCCTGCAGATTCGGACTTCGCGGTTGCTGGAAGTTGACTCCCAAGCCGCTACGTGAAAAGAAGGACGACGGATCGCTGAAGTGGTCGTCCAATGACCTGACTGGGAGGATACTGCGCATCCCAAGACCACTCGAATCAGGCTCTGATTGAAGATGTCGGTTGTGACTACCCGTAAGGGGCGAAACCATGCTGTCTGGTGTCGGCAAGTTACTCGAAGCGTGGAGAGGCATCTCGTGCTCGTCATCCTCGGGCTTGAAAGATGGTTGTTCGTCGCCTTCATCATCGGACCCGTCACCATCAGCACCGCAAGACCTTTCTCCATACATCACAGGAATCACGGTGGTCCCATCTATCGAATGTCAGCTTCGGATTTCGGGTTACCAATTGAATCAAGAGATGAAGCTCACCGATTTCACCATTTCTGTACCGCTCTTCAGCCTTAGCAATTTTGAAGATCTCCTTCAGAAATGGCCTCTTTTGAGTATTTTCAGGATGATCCTTGTCATTGAACCAATTGGATATTGCTTCCATTGTCACCTCCTCCAACTTTTTCACATTGAGCTCGAGTTTCTGGACCGTGGGGTGTTGCTTCTCGCAGGGCTCTATAATCATTCGGAGAATGTGAACCAAGAGACGAATTCGTTCTGGGTAAAATTAGCGTGCTGTCCTCGCTTGTGGAAGCCATCCCCTACCTGGCTTCAAGAGATGGTCGGGTTCTTTGTGTCGAACCCTGACATTGTCGTCGCCTGCGGTTGGCGGCCACCAGGGCGGAGCCTTATCATCCCCTTTCGTGTAGGGGTGGTGGGTTTGTTTCTTAGGTTCCACCAACTTCACAAACGCCTTTCCCATAACTTTGCAGGACGACTGTTGCATGTCCTTGAATCGACAAGCATAAAATTTCTCAACTTCGGCGGAGTCTCCGATCATCAATTGCTGAGTTTTCTGAATTGGAACTGGCATTGGCGTGTCATCGCTTGAGTTTTCCCTCCAGGCAGGGTAACGAGCTCTCTTCTTGCCCCTCGACCCCGAAGAAACCTCTTCATCAGAATCATCGGACCTGGCTTTTCGATAACGAGTCCGGCCTTCTGACGATCCACTACCTTTCCGTCCATGATCACTTTCTATATCGATCTCATTGAACATACTCTCCGCGCCATATCCTGGAAGCCGTCGAGTTAGTTGTATTCCTAAAGTGAAGAACGAGACATGAGGTACCAGAACTAGAATATGCGTCCTCCGTTGACCTCCGAACGGCACGGCGAAAATGTGAGTAGAACTCTCCTGTGAAGAACCTTTGTCGGTAAGGTGCCAAAGAAGGAGACGAAAAAGTCCTCTCTTCTCCATTCTCAAGGATAACGACAAGGCCGAACTCCTTAACAGGAATGCGACAACACTCTCTCAAAGCTGTTTCGATAGTCTTGAATCAGTTAGTACCGAGATCTTAAAAGTTGATGGATGAACAGACCAAATGTGTTGGATGGACAGATGAGGTTGGGTTAGCAAATCGATTTTCTTGTTGGGAAGTGTCGAGATAAGGTGGTCTCTCGTTCCGTATCCAGCCGCTCTCCCTTGGAAAGGAGAGTTCTCCTTGTGGGATTGGACGTTGCACCATCTTGAAGAAATGGGAAAGGGTTGGACTGTGGAGGTACCTCCAAGTGGTGGAAGGGCGGTGTGGTGTACAAGTCGAGTTGTCGTATTGAGATCATATATAAAGAGGAATGAGTTTTATAAATTGGGAAGGCGCGGTAGTTGGTAGTTGTAGGAGGCCCCGGCCGTGTGGAGCAGATGCAGCGGGGCCTGGGCAATAGATAGGCGGGAGTAGGTGTTAGTTGGGCTGATCCATACAAGCATCCTAGCAGTGCAGGATCTCGGGGGGAGTGGCTGAGATACCCTGGCGCAAAAGAGGGAAGAAGCTCAAGACAGGGACGAGAAGGTAGGCCAACGGACTGGGATGCAGGGTGTTGCTTTCGGGGATAGCGAGCTGAACGCAGCTGAGGAGGGGCTCGTGGGGGATGTCTGGTAATAAGGCGGTTGAGGTCGTACAGACAAGGCCAGGAGATCAACTTATAGTGGAGAATTATTGACTGAGGCTTGGGAGGCATGAGACCAGAAGATGCCGACCGAAAGTCCAATTGTTCTTCCCGAGACGGCGCCCGTGTGGACCGATTGGACCGGATGCCTGCTCTGAGCACGGGTGTGAGAAACGAGGGATATGGGACTCAGAAAAGGTTGAGCTCGAAAAGCGGATGGTGCCGGTGCGCAGCGTTTTGGCTAGGGCTAGTTGCGGAATGCTTTTTGACTTGAATGTTTTGCGTTTGATTGCCTATCCAGAATCACACGCTCCCGAGCAGGGACGGGTGTAAGACATCCGCCGCTATTATAACTGTACGGAAGCCGGCAGTAGTCGACGATGCTTCGCAGCGTCTTGTGAGATAGGTTGCGGTTTATACTGTAGGACCCGTTTGGAGGGCGCGGGCAAATCTGGATCAACTAAACGAGGCGGGGGCTGGGCTGGCTGGCTGGGGGCACTCGAGTGAGACCTCTGTCGTAGACCAGGACTGAACTGCTGGTCCGTGGCAGAGAGTGAGGACGATGTTCGAGGAAGAGATCGATGGGGGTTTCGGTAGCGTGTGCCTGATCATAAGGTACCGATGGCGCTCCGATCAAACTTTCGATAGAATGGGGGGAAAGTGACAGATCTTGCCATGTTCAGATGAACGTCGCAGCAGCTTGCAGGTCACAGCGAGACGAGACTGTACGAAATTATATATACAGCCGGAGCAGGCCCGCTATGAAAAGCACATCCATAACGCAAATCATCAGTGTGGCAGAAGGCTGCAGCGAAGAGCAAGGTAGGTAAGGTCGCAGTAAGGCCTAGAAAACGGACAAGGGGGAGGGGGCGGACGCCGGGGGCAGACGCAGGTCAGGGTCAGGCTTGGGCGGGGGCGGCGATGTGTTCGACTGGGCCTTGGAAGAATCTCTGGCCGCTGCTGTTGTGCGCTGCTGCTGTCACCTGTGACGCGAAATGCGAACAGAGTGCATGAAGATAGCCCGCTCGCAGTGCACCAGGCATGTCGTGCCACAATTGGAGCACCACCTGCCGCTGTGATACAACGCACCCAACTGCTGTTTGAAGCAGCGAGCAACAATTTACCAAGGCTGCACCTACCAGCAGCCTGGGTCTGCTTGATGCTTGAGGAAGTGCAGCCCACCAATCGAACTCAGCGGACAGGAGCCCAAACCACATTGCCAGTGGAGGATGGACATGGACGGCAGCACGAGCGACGCAAGGAAGGGATGGGCGTTGCCATCTGTCTATCAACTTATCAAGCCCTGCCTACCCTTGGTTCCTGAACCTGGACCAGACCCCGCAGAGGTTGAGTGGTGTTGCATCCATGGCCGGGTGCACTCGGCGAGGGGACTGCTGGCGTCCAACGTCCCCACACCCGTCGTATTTTACTTTTTCTCAGCAGTTCTGGGCTTCGTCAATTTTGGTTTGTGGTGCGCCAGGGCTGTGCCGTGTCTAGAAGGAGGGGTTGAGGATCCAGGGTCGATAGGTTGACGTCGATATGCCTACCCTTGGATCGTATCAGATACTGTTTGGGCGTGGTGATTCGAGGACCGGCAACAGTGCTGTACCAGTCTGGTACCAAGTACAACGTGAGCTACTGTACTTTCTGGGTGAGAGCAGGACTGACGTGGGGTAATCGTGGGGGGGCAATCGATGCCCCGAACTCGCGGCCATGACATATCCCCGTCCTCTGATTGACCGGATGGCGCTTTTCAATGGGACTGTGTCGGTAGCAGAGCGCATTCGCTGCTGACCTGATACAGTACTTTTGTATTCTGGGCGGAACCGGCGGCAGATGGACACAATTTTGCATGGCGCCAGGCGCAATGCAGCGAGTGCATACCAAAAGGTTCCAGTGCAGGGAGGTCCGCAATGCCGGCGAGGGGGGGAAGTGTGCTGCCATCAGTGAGCAGTGAGTAGTGAGCAGTGACTGAGAGGGGAGCTGGGCAACCTCCAGGAGGGAGGGGTGTGGTGTTGCTGCTGGTCCAGTACGACCGTCTCGGAGTGGCGAGTGCTGTACCACCGTACTAGACCCCGCCCCTGGCTGAGCACGTTTAAGGCTTCCCGTCGAACACTAGAAGCCCCCTAACATGCTCGCTTTGCCATGGTATCCAAGTAGTGTTGATTTCCTTTGAAAATGACCAAAGTAGATGCCAAGAATGCTAGCACAACGGGAAGGGCAGCGAGGGATGCCCTGCCGTCGATGCCGATCACTGTCTCTCGGTCCACATGATACGAGAGAACCGGTCCCCTGCTGGAGCCGCATCCGCTCGGCACTGTTCACTGTTTCCCAATATCTAAAACAAAGAGGATTCCTGACAGGTGTATGCTGGCGGCACAGTACTGCTATTCATAGATGTGGCGTTTGTTGGTCCCAAGTGCTGGATCTGGTTCCCCTATTCTAAGCTCGAAGATAACCCAGTTGGGCTTTCTTAGCGAGCTCTGAGTGGACAGTGAACTACTTTAATCCCTCCTATTAAAATTCCATTTTGCCGAGATATTGTCAGCTACCCAATTGACAAGTGTTTAAGTTCAGGATAGCTTCATGTACAAATTTGATGCGGCTTTTTCCGTCTTTCTTCGAAGGGGGTTGCGCCTCTTATCTGCCCTTATCCATTTATCGGTGGGCGTACAGCTGCGGGTCGCACAACATGGATAAAAGGTCTCTCGGGGCCATCAAGATCTTCCCCGGGCCAATGAAGCCAACAGAACAAGGTTAAGGTCATCAAAGATGCAGTTCGTCGTCGAGACCTGCCCCGTTTTGTTCCTTAGTACACTCCGTGATGAGGAGTCACTTCTCACAAATTGACAACGGGAGATCTCGCGGATCTACCCGTTGCCAAGATACGATGCCCTACCTCAAAAGAAAGGTAAGTACTGGCCAAAACCACAGACCAGAACATGATTCCTAGAGTGGTCCGGTATTCAAAAGATAGTGGCGCTGCGTTGCGGTTCTTGGTGCGTCCTAACTGGGCTCACTTCCAAGCCCACAAACTGTTCGAGCCAATGCAGTGTCGGCAGTGAGAAAAGCAACGAAAGACAGGGCCTTCAGGACGAGCCCCGTCTCGTCTTGCTACTGTACAAAAGTCGTCAAGTCTGCCCCAAAGTAGTGCGCTGCATGATGAGGCTTGCTGTCAGCATCAGAGCTCGGCTATCGGTGTCTCTCCTTTGCGCGCCCCTGAAATTCGAGATTGCTACGAAAGTTTACCTACTTGATTCGTGTTTGCGCCCGGAATGAGGACTTCTTGTGGCAGGAGTAGCGAGCGTAGCCGTTTCCAATAGACGCGTTTGGCCGCGCAATACCCAGTTTCCTATTGCCTAATTTAGTAATACTGTGCCACCGGGTATACTGAATGTTAATTTGATCCTTAATTAGGCATAAAAATTCTTTTATTATAACTTAGAAACTTTGGTATCTCTTAGAAAAGTAATAAATATAAAAGTATAAGAGGTTTATATAGATGCTGAAGTAAGCAGACTATGTTAAATATTTGGAGTTCGCGACTTTCTAGAATATTTTGAACCTATAAATTATATTAATAAACGAGTTAGGCCAAATGTGTCTAATCCACCGGGTTTAACTAAACCATTTCAGACAAATACCCTAGCAAGACAGAGGCTATCCCGGATGTCGCTTGATAAATCACCTACTGCAAATCATTTGCATACATCAATTCAAGGCGTGACTCAGTCCTTGGGATTTTAGCTTCGTAGAAGCAAGCCAAGCCTTAAGCAGTATTGAAAAAAAAATCTGCCTGGGACCAGCATTGTTTGATATCTCAAGCCACCAGTCGTGCCATCCTTCCAGGCTTGACTCTCAATCTCGGAGGCGGTTCGCGGGGTGGTGGGGTACATGAGCCATGTGGCAGATGGTCTGGAGCTGCCCTGTTCGTTGGCAAAGGAGCATGCATGGATCAGCAAGTACCCCTAAATTTATTTTCTCATCGGCCTTGGGCTGTGATGACGTATCCCTGGATGAAGAAAGCCGGCCCTTCGGGTTAATGATGCAGGGGAGCTGGATGCCTGCAAAAGATATTGCTTCTCGCGGCTCTTGATGCAGAACTGGAGCGATTCGTTCAAAGCGAGCGTTGTCACACTAGCTCAGGAGGAACGAAGCGGTTCCTTCCCAGCCCTAGCGCAGTACGCCAGATGCAGTTTCCCTTCGCAATGCGAACCCTACTCGATATTTCGCAAACACCCCTTCACAAGATCCAAAGATCTCCTCATCCACACCAAAGACGTCGCAAAATATCCAACATCAATCACGTCTCCCCCTTTTCATTCAACACTAGGAACCCCAACGATTCCCAACCATCCGTTACACAAACTCAGACCACCCTGGCCTTGGTATCCAATGACAACCCTACTCTCCTTGCACGCACATATGTTGGAACAGTCCACTCACTCACAGCGCGGAGTCGGAGGCTTCCACCAACATCGTACGACACGATCGAAGGACCCTTTCACATGCAGACTGGGTATCTCGACAGTGCCTTGGCCCGTCTTCCTCACCGGATCTTCGTCTCGCCTCCACTTTACGAAGCTTCCCTCCACTTGAAATGAAGTTTCCCGGATCGAAATCCAAATCACACTTTCTAGCCATTGCATATCCAGCTTGCCACGAGAGATTTACACCCGGTGATCCACTCCGATCCCAGGGCCAAATGAGCTCTCTCTTCAGGCGCCAATTATGCCCCAGGATCCTGTAAGCCGGAATATATCAGCAGGGACAACACGAGTTCATATGCATGACTGTGCATGCAACATGTGGCACAGTCTTCTCGAAGGTTTTCCACCACACTCATTTTACCTAGTACCCGACCCACGAGCAACACCAAGCCCTTCCTCGACAAATCTATGTGCTCCCACGACCTCTGTACGAGGAAAGCATCCGGCCTCCCTCAAAGTTACACCCCTCCTCCCACCATGCACATTTATTCACTCTTCCTTATTCGCCTCACGGCCACTTGCCCCCTGACCAATACCGCACTACGGAATTCTCCAGATCACCAGCTCAAAAACAGTATCTGGCCTCAATGCCAGCATCACTTACTCAAGCACAACCAGAAGCAGGTCAGTTTAGGACTCAGAAACTTGCTTCTGTTGTGTCCATCACGCCGACTCCTCCCAATTGGCTTCCAAACCTTGCGAACTCAACCGAGCACGCCCAGGTTCAACCTGTGCAACCCATGGCTGTTGCCGAAGTGCCGGGATACCAGGCATGTTCAATCACCCTTGTATATTCCCCGCCATGAAACCAAGCCTCCTCCCCTCCAGCCATCCATCAGCCATCTGCTCCTTCCACTTTCACATACCAACTCTACGCCTTTCACTTCCTAGCCTCCACACCCCCAGACTTTGAAATCCTAGTCCGCCGGTGATATATTTCCCTGCTCAGTGAATCCGGCAGCCATATCTCAATCAACCTTGTTCCTTTCCTGGGTTCTAAATTGTCTTCTCCTATACACAGCCACATCAAAGGCACAGCATCCAGCATCCAGCATCCAGCATCCAAACTATACCCCCGTATCCTTCTCACCCTCCTCCCCAACTCACTTCCCCATCTCGAGAGCACCCCCGGCTCTCGCCTGTCCCCGCTAAGCTTCCATCCAAAGCTCCTCTTCGTTCGTACGTCAGTTATGAATCGAAGCCCATGCCCATCTAACCCCATCCACCAAGATTCATCTCATCTCAAGTGAAGAACGCCAAACGAGCCCCTTTACAAAGAACAACAACATCACTATCAGCACCACATACACCGTGTGACCCCAACTCAGCCCACCAAAAGTGAAAGGCAACTCTTTCTCTCTCACAAGCAGGACCGTCTCAAGCCGCATTTCAAAGAGCTATGGCAGTGACATGAAGCATGGGTACTTTCATTTTCTTCGTACTCAATTTCTATTTTCATTTGATCAAACAAGTCCTTACCTATCTATCTACAACTTTTCACTCCCTTCACGCAAGACCACATCCACATCATAATCACTTAATACCATCAATCAACCCTGCATCCCGAACCAGCTTATAAAACAAGCCCTTCCTCTCAACCAATGCCTTGGGACTATCAAACTCCACCACCCTGCCCTGCTCCAACACCACGATCCGATCCGAATCCAGTATCGTATTGATCCTGTGCGCAATCGTGATGATGGTTCTCTTTGAGAATAAGGGAGAGCGGAGCGTGTTCTGCAAAAGGGCGTCCGTCTCGACGTCAACGGCGGCGGTGGCTTCGTCCAGGACGAGGATGTTGGAGGGGGCTAGCAGGGCGCGGGCGAGACTGACGAGTTGGCGTTGGCCTTGGGAGAGATTGGATCCTCTGTGGTGAGGGAAGCGGTTAGTTTTGTGTGAGGTTAAGGGAATGGAATGCAATGATATGCTGTGTATGGGCATGAATGAAGCTAAGTGAGACTGGAAGGAGGTAGGTAGGGATCGGAGGCGGAGGGGTTTATATATGCATGTGAACGTGAACGTGCAGTCGAGCTACGACGTTGCATGGCATCGGAGACGTGGTGAGAGGTGAGGGGGCTGATAAGGGAAGGAGGCAAGGAGGCAAGGAAAGGGTGATAAGGGAGTGGAGACACGAACCCTTCTTGGATCTTAGTCTCGAGGCCACCGTCCATGCTGGCGACGTGATCTTTCAGCCTGGCATGTTCTGCGAAGAGGCATTCGTTAGCAGGGATCCTGTGTACGACACGCCGCTTGCAGGATCTGATCGCTCAGGTACCACAACGCCACATCACGCATCTCACCAGAGGCGCCAGGAAAGCAGACTTACCGAGTACGCTCCACAGTTCTGTATCGTCGTGGACGTGTCCTGGATCCAGGTTATCCCTGATCGTGCCTTCGAACAGAGCCGCATCCTGTGGGATGATGGCCAGTCGGCGCCGCAAATCCAGCAGCCCAATCGTCGAGGTGTTCAACGCATCAATGCTTATATTGCCCTCACTTGGCTCAATGATTCGGAACAGAGCAAGGGTCAGAGAGCTCTTCCCCGCTCCGGTGCGACCAACAACACCAATCTTCTCGTGGGGCTTGATATCGAGATTGATGCCCTTGAGCACGAGGTCCAAGCCTTCACGATACCTGGTGCTGTAGTTGTTGAAGTTCACTGCGCCAGACGCAGGCCAACTGATTGGTGGTCGATGCCTGTGGATTACTTCGGGAGCTTCGTTTGGTAGGCGTGCATATTCCAGAACCCGTTCCACAGAGACAATATTCGTCTCGACTTCAACCGTTTGACGAACGATCCAGTTCAGTGATTGCGTGATCTGAAGGGCATACGACATGGCCAGGCCCACCCACCCAGCAGAGAGCCCACTCCCTGTGGACACTGAGATGATGGCGAACCCAGCGGCGCTGAGGATAATGATCGAGCCAAGAAACTCGAGTCGTACGGCAAGCCATCTAATCGAGCTGTCAGCAGCGGCATAATGCTCGCCAAACCGCAACGCTGCGAAACATACCTGTTTGCGTTTATGGAGGGGAAATACGCCCGAAGATTTGCATCAACTCGCCATTCGTTTTCCATGGCAAAACGGGCCTGCTGTCGGTATGCCCGAATCGTCGTAATGCCTCCGAGCGACTCCTGGAAATGTGCATAAATGGGACTCCGGCTCACGCTGTCGAGTCGTTTAAGTTCCCGAGATGTGCGTAGATAATATCGCTGGACCCAATAGTAGACGCCCGCCAAGGGGACAATCAACGCGATGAATGCCGGGGTTGATGTCGAGATGACGGCCAGCGTGAATATCGCCCGCGCACTGTTGACGAATAGCATGTTGAAGGTCCTTGCAAGAACCTAATCTTGGTCAATATGGAACCAGCAGCTTGGTAACACAGTTCCAACTTACTTCGTCGACGCGGTAAATATCGCTATGGGTTGATTGGTGTTAGTAAAAACAGTGTCAAGGATGATTCGGGTTGTTCAAGTTCCACAGCATGCCGGCCAACAAATCCGGCGCCATTTGGGGGAGCTGACTGCAAGATGGCCGGGTCCCAAGAGCCCGATGCTTGACTCGACCATGCACGCTCGGCCATCCCCCACACTTGATCGCTGGACCCAGCAGCTGAAAAGGAAGAGGCCACAGCCACGGCGGAATCCAGACCCAAGGGTCCGAAACAGGCCTTGGGGACTTTTTAAGATGTTGGAACATTAAGACATAGAAAATATAGGAGCACGAACCTTGAGAATCTGTTCAGGATTCGCCCCGCGGGAGTGCTACAAACACGGTCAGTCGCACTCTGACTCAGGATCGGTTCAACTCACGTTTCGAAGAAGCTCATCGGAGACCTGAAAATAGCAAAAGCCATCCTCTCATGGAGCTTTCTGGACGCCTGTACCGGGACACCGATTTAGCTTCCGTTCCGTAGTTGCATTTGCTTGATGCACCACTCTTGTTGCACTTACCTCGATGGAACAAAAGATCCAAAGGATCAAAGTCTGGACGACGACGAGGGACGCGGACCCGATGCCGAATGCAAAGTAGATCCCAATGTACTTGCCGACATTCGGATTCTTGCCTTCCTCGCCGTTGGCTTCGGCCCATTGCTTCAACCAAACGCTGCCCCCTGCGTACAATCAGTATCTGAGACATGTTGCATGTGGTGTGTATTTTGGGGCGGTCCGCGGGAGAGATCCCTGGGAAAAAAGAAAGGTCGAGATCGAGGTGGCTTACCGATTTGAGCCGTTTGTCCACCGATCAACATGAGACCATATATCATTACAGCGAACAGATTGCTGGTCTTTGCATACTCGAGGTACACTAATGCAAGTAGTCAGCCATCAAACATCTGATCGATGCACCGGGGACCGGGTTCTCCTTACCATCCCACTTGACCTTTCCCTGTTCGGAAAACTCCTTGCTTTGTTTTGATCGGGATGACGGCTCCTCCTCATCTCGAAGTTTGCCTCGAGGTCCCTTGAAGCTGGCTGTGCTTGCACGTCGCAAAGTTGTCGTGCTGTCTTTACGTTTCTTGACTCCATACCCTGAAGATCGGATGGGTTGCAACTGTGTCAAACGTTCTTGAGCCTCTTCCATTTCATCCTCTTTCTCGGCGTCATCCAGCTGCTCGGGCTCGATGATGGTTGATGAATTGCTTGAACTGGCTTCCGATTCTAGTGGAGACTCCTGATTTCCAGCGGTCTTGATCAGGCTAGAAATTTCTCCTTTCATCGCCATGAGCTGGCTGTAAGTCCCTCTCTCGATGATCTTGCCCTCGCGAATCATGCAGATATAATCTGCCTCCATCAAGACGGGTATTGAGTTGGTGGCCAACACTCTTGTTTTACCGTTCAACAATCCTTTGGGTCCAAACACATTGTCAATCAAGTGTCGTCCGACATGTTGATCAACAGCAGACAAGCAGTCGTCAAGTAAGTAGATGTCAGCTCTGGCATACACAGCTCTCGCAAGTGTCAATCGAGCTTTCTGACCTCCACTGAGCGAGATACCGCGCTCTCCAACTTCTGTCTCATCGCCATCTGGCAGTTGTGCAAAGTCCTCGAGCAACGCACACGCCTTCACTGTCTGCTCATAGAACATCGAGTCATATCGATGACCAAAGAGAATGTTGTCCTTCACACTGGCGTTCATGACCCAAGGCTGTTGAGCAACGTATGCCGTGGATCCATGAATGACGACCCGTCCCTTGACCTTCCACAAGTCCCCAAGAATGGCTTGGAGGAAGGACGACTTTCCAGCTCCCACTCTCCCAACAATGCAGGTAAGCTCGCCTTTCGAGGCAGTGAAGTTGATGTCTTCAAGCGCATTACGGTTCGCATATCTATCCCAAGAGAACGTTCCATCCTTCACCGAAATCGATTCATCGCCTTGCTCGTCAACGGCACCTCGCAGAATGACAGCATCTGGTTGCAGCTCTTCAGCAGTGAAGAATGCGGTCAAGCGGCCAACCGCCACGGAAGCTTCGATGATGGACGTAATGACCATAGGCAGGATTGCCAAGGGAAACGTCAGAAGGTTGAATAGTGTCAAAGCTGGGAAGACAATATCGGTCGTCAATGGGGTGTCGGTCGTCAAGACGAAGACAGCGAAGGTAGAGCAGGAAACGAGGAAAGGAGTCGTTGACCAGGTGAAATTGGCAACAGACTGAGCAGCCCCAATCTTTCGGAGAGTCTTTAGTTCCAAGTCATTTCGTACGTAGTTGAGCCTTTGCATGAAAGCACTGCCCCAGGCGTATAATTTGATACTCTTCATGTTGTTGATAATCTCCGCAATGAGTCTTGTACGTGAATCCTATTCGATAGTTAGTTGCTTGCCGCAATATGAAGCTTTGAAAATGCAATGTGATCTATGAATTAGTCCCCTTCCTGTGACTGAAATTTTGGACTTGCGGCAATCCTGCTTCTCTTCCTCGGCGAGGACTAAATAGTTGCATTGATCTTCCTGAAAATGGGAAGCGCCAAAAGAGGTAACAGGAGAAAGGATCAATCCAAATTTGATCACACATACCTTATTCTTCATCTGCTCCTTCTGTAACGTCTTCATCAATCTCGCAATCAACCCATTAATCGGAATCATCAGAATCATCGCCCCAACACCAGCCAGCATGCTCAGTCCAACAAGCTGGTACAGACTCAACATACAAAGCACAATCTGATACGGGGCGCTCCATAGCTGCTGACCGTACTGCGTAAGATCTTGCAACCGCTGCGTATCAACCGCCATATAATTAACAATATCGCCCGTACTCTTGCTCGCTCTACCTTCATTCGAAAGCTTCAGACTTTTTCCATAGATGGCGGAAGTCAGAGCGGTCTTGATCCGCATCCCTGTCTCGAAGGCACGCTGGAAATATTGGTGTAGGGCCATGGTTTGGCCTACTGAGACGGCGAACATTGCCAGCGCGATGGCGGCGCCTTTGATAACCGGCTGCGCTTCTTCGCCTTCATTGTATGACTTGACGAATTTGATGAGCAGACGGAGAAGCTGCGGCTGTACGAAAGCCAGAGTATCAGAGACGGTTTTAAAGAGAGCGCCTCTGAAGTACGGGCCGCTGAAGGCTCTGAAAATCGCCATCCAGAGACTGGGGTATTTCCTATTTTCCAGCTCGTGGTCCCAGGCCTTTTGGAAGGCGTGTCCTGTCGATTTTGTGGTGTCCCTTTTGGCCAAGTTCCAGAGGTCGTCTTCGGTGAGGTATTTCTTGTAGCCATGCCGCATCATAGGCGTCATCCAGCTGAATGTCAGGATCGAGAAGACAGTGGCGTATTCGACGGGACATTCATCCTCGTCTTCCAGAGCCTGATACGCACTCTTCTTCTTTGGTGCCAACCACTCGAGCCCAAACTCTATCCACGCAAGCGCAAAACCTACACAATAGGCCACGAAGAATGGCAGATGGGTGGCATATATCTGTTGGCTGATCAAGCTCCGTAGCTTCACTGACCATGCAATAAGCAAGAACAGCCAGTAGAACAGCACAACCCCATTCGGATTCCTTAACCGCGTATGCTCCAGCCACTGAATCGCGAATATAACGCCCAGCGACAAGACCGTAAGCACGTTCGTCCAGAACCGGAAATCGCCCGCCCACACTTCAGGGTAGTTCAGTATTTGGAAGACGAGCTGGAGGACCACCGTCGCCGCAATCGCTACAATTATCGCCTACCCTTTCGTCAGCAACCTATTTTCATTCCTTCCCTTACCATTCATTCCCTGTCCCAACTAGAAGAATGGGAAGAGAAAGGCTGGAAGAGAAAGGCTGGAAGAGGAGAGACCTACATGTTTACACCAAAAACACCAATCCCTCTCGACCACCGCCCTCGTTTTCCGCCGCACTAACCACCACACCGCAACAGCCCCGAACAGAATCCCATATACGGCCACAGTGCTGACCCAAACATCCATAAAGCAAGGCGTGAAATCATATCGATCCTTGCTCAACGGCCCCCATCCTTCTGCGTTGCCGCATAACGGCTGTCCGCTCTCCTTCACCGACGATAGATACCCATACCCTAACTGCTGTATCGTGCTTCGGAAGCCGGAGAAGGAGCCTGTGGAGAGCAGTGGTGGAGGGCGGGTTGTGGTGTCAGAGGACGAGGAAGAGTTGAAGACGGTGGCGCTGAGGGTATGCTGCTGCATTGTCTCGATCCCAACCGAAGGACCCTCGCCGAGGAGCGAAGGAGATGTTGGATTATGGAGAGAGGAGGAGGTGGGCAGTCGTGGTGAGGATGGGTGAGGTAGAAGAAGGCTTGAAGTGTAAACGTTGATCGACGAATAGTTGCGTCGGGATTAAGCTAAGCTTTCGCCGATACGATGCAGGCCAGGCTTCCTCTCTCCACCGACGCGCAGCTGCTTTGTCACTCAGTTCATGCCGTCGAGCCCGTAAATTCTGGTACCCACTCACGGATTATGCATTTCATAGTTTGTCTAGAATGCAATTGCAGTCATTACCCAAACGCTCTCTTCTTTTACGAAGCTTTATTTTAGTGTTTGAGCAAATGCCATGGCATCATGATCGGACCCCTCCAAGCTCAATAATCCCAGTCGTAACTAAGAGCTCTGATTGGCCATACGTCAGTCCTCAACCACCTCCCCGTGTCCTGCTCCAGAAATCTAGATTTCAGAACAAAGGAAGAGGCAGAGGTACCGTGACTTCGACTCGATATTGCCATGCCTTCCATCCAACTTCTGTACTCCCCGAGCCAAACCTTGTGCTATAGGAAGAGTAAGGTCCGAAGATGTACCTACCCAGCCTTGCATACCATCCGAGCTGCCTTGACGTGTGACAAGCTTCACATGAAGCTGCAGCAAGCCTCAGAGCGTTGAGATCTTGCATAATGCACTGTTCAAACCCTTTACCTTTTTGATTGAGAACCGGATCACGTCATGAGGGGAACCAGGATACTTTAGTGAAATTTCTTGATTTGCTTAATTGCTCCCTCCGTATCAGACACCGAGAACAATCTTCGTGAAAAGCGCCAGAACCATGTGAAAGGAGCCCCCCAATGTTTTAGTTCTATGACTCTCGTTGTCATCAAACATCCGTCCCTTGCCTTTCTGGTGCCAGTAGTAAAAAAAAAGGAGAAAGTAGTGTAGAAAACATCACAAAGCGCCGTAGCAGCAGTTGGCAATGCCTTAATGGATCCACCACCGGTTGGGGAAAAGAAGTAGAAGCAAGCAAAAAAAAGGTCGATACATGAAGAGGCAGCGACAGGCGAAATCGTCAATCGTGTGCAGGGTATCATCCTATCGTAACCCACCCAGATCCTGCATTGTGAAGGGCCGCCCACCGATCGAAAGAGATGTAACTTTTTCTAATTGTCTCCAGCAGATGCACCATCATCCTTCTTCGGGGCCAAACCAGCACTCTGGCAAGTCTTCTTCCATGTCTCGACTTCTCGCCATGCTCGCTCACACTCGGCCTTCAACTTATCATTGCTGGCACTGAGTTCGGCAATGGCTTGCTCGGTGAGCAGCTTCTCGAGGGTCCACTTCTCAATGTTTTGGGTCTCGTTCTCCTTGAGTTGGGTGATGAACTGAACAGCGCGTTGTAGAATCGAGCCCTTGTTCTTCTCACAACCGGGGACGATCTTGGCTAGCTCGTTGATACCCTCATTGATGGTCTCTCGGCGGCGTCGCTCAACTAGATCCTTCGTTAGCTTTTGTGTGCAATTCCTTCTATCTTCTCTCTCACTCACCCTCCTTGTGGTTGTCCTTTCGAACCTTGTGCCATTCATCAGATCCAACAGCTGGCTTGTTACCAGAGCCTCTACCAGATGGTGTCGAGTTCTCCATGAAGCTATCTTGTTGTTGACTGTTGTCCATGAAGGAAGACTCTGGGTTGCGGTCGGAATCGGAGCCTTGCGTAGCGAAGGAGACATCGGTCGGTTGAGGAACGGTCATGGTAGGGTAGATACCGGCCAACGCAGCAGCAGCGGTCGAAGCATGCTCGGCAGAGCCGTTGTGGTTATCAAGGTGACTATGGTGGAGGGAATTGTAATCTTGTAGGGCCTCGACACCGCCGTCCTGCTGATCCTTATTGCCAGTGGGGGAAACGCGCTTGGTACCACGTCTCATGTCATCAGCTGATTCAGAGTCGCGCTTTCGCTTCTGGCCAGGAATCTCCGTAATGCTGTCTCCACGCATAGCGTTCGCAACCTCCTGCAAGCCTGAATGTTCGAGATCCATGTCTGACATCGATAACTCGTGACGCGCCTTGCAATATGATTCGTAGGAAGTGGGCGATTAGGGTTCCGGGAGGCGCAGATGACCTCGGGGGGTTGGTGGGTAGATTTTAAGGCTGAAGCTGTTCTTCGCAGTGGAAGATGACGTGTTCTACCGAGGTTTGCACAGGTACAACGAGTAGAAGTACTGAGCTCCTGAAGCAGTGGGAGTGTCTTGGGGATTCGCGCCGATAGAGGTTCTCGAAACGCTCTGCTGCAGTAGTTCGCTCAACAGGTACTGTCGCGACGAACGTTTTTGTGGCCTTTAAAGTCGCACCTACAAGGTCAGCACGTGTCATTGCAGTTGAGGTCGCACGTAGCAATTGAGTTGCTCATGTGCTGACAGGAGATGAGATGTTCAGTGACTTGAGGCACTGGGATGCGATGCGCTCGACAGGTCATTGTAGCGACGCGCTGGCGAAGTACAGTACAGAGCTCGCTCCACTGGAGCTTCCGGCGCGGCCTGCAAACAGAGACA
This sequence comes from Hyaloscypha sp. PMI_1271, assembly GCA_021399465.1. Classification (NCBI taxonomy): domain Eukaryota; kingdom Fungi; phylum Ascomycota; class Leotiomycetes; order Helotiales; family Hyaloscyphaceae; genus Hyaloscypha; species Hyaloscypha sp. PMI_1271. Next base: position 85,799 of record JAJTUS010000095.1, read on the forward strand.
TTGTTTGCAGCACAGCGCAAATGCCTGAGCTGCCTGCACAGCGTGAGGTGACAGTGAAGGGAGGGAGCAGTTTCGGTGTTTGCGACCCGGTGACAGGAGCGCGACGCGCACTGGGTTTGGACCAACAGTACGGCCAGGCGCGGTGATGTCCGGGCATTGGAGCACCTAACGAGGGATCGTGACCTATTTCAGGTCGCGTGGAAAGGGAGCCACGGCGACTTGGCCCTGAATGGTTGCACGAGCAGGGCGAGGGTGGAAGTGGGGAGTGGGAAGAGACATATGGAAGAAGGCAGCGGCAGCAGCAGCAGCGCAAAGCGACTTGGATGAATGGGGGACTTGGGGGGGTGTTTTGATCTGATATGGGGGAATGGGTAACGTGAGGAGATGCGGCACATACCTGGCTGGCTGTCGCTTCCGAGTATCACGACCGACTATGCGCCGCGGAGAGGACTTGTTTGATAAGTGCGGTCGCAACGCGCCGAACTTGTGTCGCGGGTCTGTAAGGGCGATCTCAATGATGAGAGTGATCCTGCTCGAAGGCGATGGATGAATTGGCTCGATGGCCGCGGGGCGGGTTGTTGTATGGTTGATGGGGGGGGTTTGGGGGAAGTCAGCAGACACAAACGTGACTGAGGATCACGAGCGCCTTCGCGATCACGAGTCGCTGAGGATGCGCGCGAATTGGTGGACGGCAGCCGAATCAAAGCGGGAGTGTGGAGGGGGGATTGAAGTGATTGCAGAAGAGGATGAGACAGGCAGGACACCCTCTTGCGCGCAAGCAGGTTGATCTGTGTGTGGGTGCAGGGAGAGATATCGAAGTGGAGGGGATTCCAGGAGAGATGAAATATTCACGTGCGGAGTTGCGCTCTGCGCACATGACAATCGGCCTGCCCGCGCCTTCCCGTTTCGGGCGCTAGCGTGAGGGCTGATCGGGCAAATTGAGGGTGCGGTGCGGCGCAACCGCAGGCAAGGAGCTGCCGTGGTTCGGCACGGGGGACGGAAGGTGAAGCAACAAAGTCAATGGTATTACTAAGTATGCAAAGGTGAATGGGGAACGCCAGGTTACTGCCATTTGCTGATAGTGAGGTCTATCTATCTACTTATCTATCTAGACTTCTGGTACGTTTTCTGTACATCCAAGACAGCAAAGAATGAGAAGTGCACACAATCTACTCGGCCCGCAGTAGCTCAGGAGGAATGACGGATGCTCTGCAGCCCGCCGTATTTATGCAGTGGAGAGATGAAGCTCCACGAAAAGCATGAACAACTTTGACTGAATTTCTACTACGAACCCATTTAATTACTGTGATTGCTAAGCTCCCCAAGGTCACACTTAAACTTCTACCATCCAAGCAGAGTTCCTTCCCGGCCCCCAAGACATAGTCCATCCAATACTCCGCCAGTTCACACCTCCAGCATCAAACCACCACCCTTTGTCGCATGCTACCTCCCCCTTCCACAGCAAAATGGCGGACCACATAACCTCCAAGCTAAACCCCGAAACGCATCTCATCCTCGTAAGCTCGTTGTCCCCCTCTTCCTCCCTCAAACTAACCTTCTCCCAGGACCAACCCCTCCTCCGCCTCCCCTTCGAGCTGCTCCGCAAGAACTTCAAAGTCGCCCACTTCAACGTGGAAAAAGAATCAACCGCCGTCAAGATAACCCTGAAAGAAACTGCCACCACCTCCCTAACCAACAATGCCTCGCCCGACGAAGTGCTCAAATCCGTCGACTCGATGCTGGCACGAATGCGGGGTCTAAAACGCAAGCTGAACGCCTGCTCGGAGGAAGAAAATCGTTTACACCAGCAATCACAGAGCCGGATAAAGCATTTGGGGGAGCTGTATGGCATGCAGAGTCTGGATGATGTGAAGTATGAGGAGTGGAGCAGGACGCGGTTGGATCGGCTGTTGGTGGATTATCTGTTAAGGAATGGGTATAACGAGAGTGCGAAGGAGCTGGCGAAGGAGAAGGGCATCGAGGATTTGGTGGATGTGGAGACTTTTGTGCAGATGAGTCGGATACGGGAGAGTTTGCAGCATGGGGATGTCAAGGAAGCGTTGGCGTGGTGTGCGGAGAATAAGAAGGATTTGAGGAGGATGGAGGTATATCCCCTTACACGATATTCCAGATTTGAATGCTGATTGAAAAAAAACAGAGTAATCTCGAATTCATGCTCAGATTCCAGCAATATATCGAGCTGGTACGGACGCAAGATCAGAACAAACTCCTCGAATCGATAGCACATGCCAAGAAGTTCCTCATCCCGTTCCGAGACAGCTACCCAAAGGAAGTCCAACAAGCATGCGGTCTCCTCGCTTTCCGCCCTGGCACAGGAGCAGAAGCGTACAGCGTACGTCCTCTAGCTATTCTTCCCAGCACAATCTAACTTGCTCCAGGAACTCTACAGCCAAAGTCGCTGGGGCGCTCTCTCAACCCTTTTCATGCAAACGCACAACAGCCTTCTCTCCCTCCCCTCCGTCCCTCTCTTACATATCGCGTTATCCGCCGGTCTCTCAGCCCTCAAAACACCATCCTGCCACTCCTCACATAACACAGTCTCAACATCCATCTCACCGACATCTTCCTCCTCACTCACTACGTCCGTCTGCCCAATCTGCTCTACAGAGCTGAATGACCTGGCGAGAAATGTACCATATGCACACCACACCAAAAGTCATGTAGAGAGCGACTTGGTGTTATTACCTAATGGCTGCGTGTATGGACTGCAGAGGTTGGAGGAGTACAGTCGGAAAGCAGGCCTGGATCCTGGTTTGGTCAAGGATTTGAGGAATGGGGAGGTATTTGAAGTGGAGCGAGTGAAGAAAGTTTACATCTCATAGACTGAGATTGTACTAATCAATGAACATAACGAAGAAATGCAAGATTCTACTTCAGGGGAAGTGCCCACTCCTGACTCTCCGAGAAGTCCATTGTACTGTTATTGGCGGTACTTCTGAGCACAATTAACGTGGCGGAGCGGTTGGGCCATCGTTAAATACGCTCAATCAAGAATTGCATCAGGCTATTATCCACTTCGACCACGAACTTCAAACTTATATGGCTCGCAGTCCCCGACTCCCCTACGTTACTTAACAGCTGTTCTCACGACGAGTCAGAAGTCAACTCTGCACAAAATTTCACAGAAGATGGCCTCATTGACCCCAGAGAAGTCTCTTGATCCTTTCTCGTTGTTAGACAGCTTGCCTTTGTCAATAGTCTCCATGTTTCGGCGAAATACTTTATACAATTCGGCCTAATATAGATGCTTCTCGTCCTGTACTTTTGCCTCCTTGCTGTCAAAGTAGGGCAGTGTGGTCAAGTCTAAACTAGCCAGTGTGATTGAGTCTCGTGCTTGGTAATGCTGCTGCCATCAATTATGACCTCGATGTTATCGTGAATTAAGCAAGATTCGGACTGATTGGATCACTTGTTGTGCTTTTCCTTCCTGCTTGCTGGTGACTTGTGCTTAGTAGCCTCTGAAGTCGTCAATGACTGAGTGGCTCCCCTTCGCTTGAAGTTCAACTAATCAACATTTTTCATGGCATTCTTGTCTTCATTGCCTCTCTCTACATAAGGCGAAGAACATTCTTACATATTCAAGAGTTATCTCATTCGACTCGACCTGCGCAAAGTCCTCCCAAACGCGAAGGAGTTGGTAGTAAACTACAATCGGCGAACAGAGCCTGAGAAAATCCCGGAACACAATGATCCAATGCGAATTGAATGGACCGACGTCTCGAAGGATGATCCAAGGACGCATCGTCTTGTTTCTGTGGAGTAGAGGCTCTCCGTATCCCCGATGACTCGAAGCCGAAATATAGGTTGTTCTGGCCTCTACAGTCTGGCGTGTTCAAATGAGGATGAGAAGGACTACCTCTCTCGCGACCATCTCTTCGGCGATCTCGAGTCTATCATTGAATCCGCTTTGAAGATTGAACTTGGTCTGAAGCGCTCCAGCCAGTGGGAGGAATACAGTTGTGTCTGGGTCATTCATTCCTGACCTGTATGACAAGCGCAAACAACGGCATGCCTCTTCATCGGATATCCTACAACTGTCAAGAAAAAAGCTGTTGTCAATAACCCTCGGCTATCATCCTTCCTCTCGCCTCTTCTATATTCAAGCTATCCTCTCCCACTGCCCCATCCTCCCCTCTCTTCACCAGCTGTCTCGTCTCTCGTCTCCAACAATGAAACAACGCCGCCATTTGCTGCGACAAGCCGAACGCCGGTAAACCTGTCCATGAAGAACAGAATCTGTTGCCAATTCAGTGGAATAGCCTGCGAGACGTTAATAAATACTGTGCTTCCGCTAATGTGTGGGGTGGTGAATCACCCTGCTTGACAGTTACGAACATGCCACCTCTCTCTCTCGAATTTCAAATACTGATTATTCTCATGGCACTTTCAAAATTACTAATGACATAACCTACCTTTCGTGAGGCAATGAAATGGAATTTCCCTCGGACTATCGAGGTAACTAGCTGAATAGTTAGCTATCCGTGCCAAGGCCGAGCTAAACCCCCTTAACAACTCGCTTCCCCAGTACCGAGAACGGTTGCGGGACCTGGCAGCAGCGAACCCCTTTTGGGGAGAAATGTATGACGATCATCAGTGCTGGAAATGACGATTTGTTTATGGGGAAAGCTGCCCTAATGGTATATACCTCTCAATCTCGCCCGCTTCCACTTTTCTTTCTTGCCTTCATTTCTTCATTTCTGACTCTTAGTTTTCGTCATAGGTAAGGTAGGGTATCTGGCTCTCAGTCATGCGTCCCGAGGTTCTCTTCGCTCTCAGCGCCATCCACCTGGGCACCACCAATGCAGCACCAAGCGTGAGGCCCGAAGAGCGCTTGGCGAGTTGGTTTACCAGCCAGGTGACGGGTTCAACTCACGGCGGCAATGGACAATGCATCGAGAAGATAGTTGGCATTCACGCATCTGCCATGAATACGATGCTGAAGTTTGATCTTCCTGCCAATCAATCCCAGGTTACTGAGACTATTGTTGAGTTTTTGCGTAAGTCATCAGACCTCCTACTCCCGATGATAGCAAGAGGCCTGCAGAAAAGAGGGTGTGAAGAAACGCTGAAGAACATCAAAGAGGTCAACGCCACCCTCCCTTCCCAAGTAATGGGCCCCACCCAAAACATCTCAGGAACCTACCCCATCTCCACCAAGCTCTGCTGGCCCGCCACCACCTCCTCCCCATCCAACACCACCATCCAACTCCTCACCCACGGCGTCGGCTTCGACAAGTCGTACTGGGACTTCTACTCCCCCTCCTACTCGTACCAAGACGCCGCCGCAAGAGCAGGCTACACAACTCTCGCCTACGACCGTCTCGGCATCGGAAAGTCAGACCATCCAGATCCAATCCAGGTCGTTCAGGCACCGCTCGAAATCGAGATCGCGCACCAACTGATCCAGAGCTTGCGCAATGGAGGCGACTTCGGCTCAGCCTCCTTCTCGAAAGTAATCGGTGCCGGGCATTCTCTCGGGTCGGAGCTCACAAACGCCGTCACGTCAAAATATCCCGAGGATCTCGATGCGGCGATTTTGACGGGGTTCAGCGTTGATACTGCCGGACAAAGTAACTTCTTCTCGGGCCTCGATCTAGTGATCGCAAGAGAGAACCAACCGCTCCGCTTCCCGGAGCTGAATAACGGGTATCTGATCCCGCAATCCATCGTCTCGAATCAGTTTGGCTTTTTCCGCGTGCCGAATTTCGATCCTCTTGTCCTTGAAGCGGCCGAGGCTGCTAAGCAAACGTTTACAGTTGGGGAGCTGTTTACGAATAGTATGTTTGTGGGGAAGGCGGGGGAATTTAGGGGGCCTATTGATGTGGTGGATGGCGAGAATGACCTTCCTTTTTGCCAGTCGAATTGCCTAGTACCCGAAAACAAAGCCGAAGCCGTGAAGGGAGTGCTCTACCCAAACGCAAACAGCTCAAGTATGAGCTATATTGCGAAGGGGGTAGGGCATGGACTGAATCTGCATTATGTTGCTGGGGAGGCGTACCAGCAGATCTTTGACTTCTTAAAGAGTAATGGATTCTAATAATTGACGATGATGGGTGAGGGATGTAGTTGGTGTTGGTGGGTGGGGAGGAGATGAATTTGGTTCATACATAGAGAAAAGTTGATGTACATAATGAATCTTCCTTTCTTCTTCTATGTATGAATGATAAACCGTATGGCGCAGCATCTGTTTCGTTTCAAGACAGTAAACACAATCATGCTGGGCTAGATGTGTTGGTCGCCACGGGACTGTTGCCTAAAAGACGCACACCTGAATCACCCGAAGATCAGATGGATAATCTTCTATTCGTGGTATGGAACGCTTTCATATCATCGAGATTCGTTGCATGACGCACACAATCGTCCAAACATCAGATGATTGGTAATCTTTTCATCTCAATGCCTTCTTTCATAGGATGCTTTGAGTCGGTGTGCAACGAAACGAAACCCGCTGGTTTCGTCCCATCTGCTCAAACGAATCGTCATTCTACCTGAATGGTAGAGGATGCACCGTCGTAAGGCGAGATGTGCAATAAATATATGCCACTCAGTCGCTCGAATTCTTTTGAAAGTTGGCGGTAAACTATCCTGTTGTAGGTTCTTTGAAGGAAATCTGAAACTGAAGCCAGTAACTCGTGGATCATAACCAATGTACGGCATACTCTTGATTCAGAGACTTCTACTGAAGTTGTGCACTAGCAAATGCTTGTTTTCTCTAGCTTAATATCTAAGAATCTCTCTATCCTAGGTCTCTAAAGAAAGCGAAGGAAGCTTCTTGTAGTAAATTGCAGCCAAGGCATATCCGGGAGTGTTCTATAGTTTTGGATATTTAATGCTAGGCCTTTGGATGTTGGCTCATACCTTGTGAATGATAGTGACCTTATCGCTGCCCTGAATCACAGCCTGCTGTTCTTGCCTACTAATACTTTGTGAATACCAACTTATATGTAAAGCCCTTTGATAAATATCCTAGTCTTTATAACTCCTAGTGTGTAAAAGAACTAATCGTACTACTTATACTACTCATAAATATTCATGATTAGCGTTAGTAGAATATGAGTAGCGTGATAATCAAATAATTAGAGTAGTGCTAGGATTAGTACATCGCTTAGCTTTACTCAAATAGCAACTTCCCGCCTAGATAACAATTCATTAAGCGTTGCAACACACTTATATTTCTGCGCATGCCTGAGTACGAAGATCGCGGCACAAAGTGACGAGAATACAGGGCATCTGGCCTCGGCCTGCATTATAGCGTGTATTTCTATGGCCGGTCCGCTATAAGTAAGCTAATTTAGTCTTAATTAAGAATTATTGAGACATTTCCGAATATATCTGGTATAAATGTGTATATTTATAGTAGAAAGTATTTTAAAAGGAGAAATAATTGAGTTTTTATATTAATTAAAATATGAATAAGAGACAAAAAAACGAGGAAAATAGTATATTTTTGTCACGATAAGGTGATATTGCAGTGGTGGTAAAGAGCTTAGGGCCTGTCCTGCCAATTTCATGTGACCTCCATACACCATACACTATTTGAAATTTACTATTCCCACAACAACGGCACCTTCCGTAAATGAGCCCTCCATATCTTTCTATATGAAAAAATATGGGACCACCATATAGATCGCCTTTTTTGTATGATTTTAAAAGCTGGTCGCGACTAGCTTTTGACTAGGGCCCCCTGCTACTACCCTATAAATCCAAAGTGAATACCTAGAAATAAATACGAGAACCTCGATTTCTTTCTCAATATTTAATTACTCTATAATAAACTATCACCTAAGTCTTAAATAAAATCCTAGAATTAAGTAAAGGCGTAAGTAATACTTTTAAGCCTAAGGGAATTTCGCAAGCCTAGAAGCCCTAAAGTAAAGATTACGCGATAAGGGGCTACGTGGTGCATGTAGTAACGCAGTGAGGCACGGGCCTTTAAAATTAATGATAAAAGCACCTGAATGGTATATGGAATTAGCTGGACAGGCCCTTAGATTGAGCTGAAGGCTGTATGCCAGGCTAAAAGCACTGGCTACACGCTAAGTCACGTGTAACGACACCACGTGACTGGTGCCACGTAACAATTTTTATGGAAAGTTCTAATATTCTAAGAGCTTCTTAATTATTCTTCTAATTATAAAGAATCACCTTATTTCGGAAATTCTAGACCCTTGATTTTTAATTCTTATTAATAGAACTACTATTATTACTAAGTGCCTAAGTCGAGGCAATTCTAGACGAATCTTTGAGCTTCCATTCGCTAAAGGCAATGCCACCACCTAATTAGGTAGCGAGGTTGCGCTAGAGCTAGAGATTTGCCCAATAAGGCTAGTGTGTCATGTGCTATATCACTGCATACCATTCATCCTACTCATAAATATTCGTAATTAGCTTGATTAGAATATGAATAGAGTATGAGTAGGACCCACGACTCTACTCTACTCTAATATTAACCTCACAATGATTTGAACAATAACTGTTGGGTGACGGGTGGTGGACGTCACCTCCAAGGGACCAAGGGAAGGAGCTAGTTAGTCAGCCAGCCAACCATATCTAGGGCTTCGGCTTAGATACCAATAGAGTCGTCTTTGCCTCCATCGCTTCTCCTGACAATAACCTATTTCCACGGACCCTTATTTCCATGGACCGTTTGATCCACGTTCTAGTCTTCACAACCACAAACCCTTTTGAATAATGCCCAATTCGCAGACGTCCCTTGGTTCACAGCCCATCACCACGCCTATAAAAAACGCCTTCGTTCCCGAGAATGAACTTTCCTCCATCCATCAAACGTCTTTTCCTTCAAGCAAAAAATATAAGGCAAAGTCTTCGCAGCACTCTATCGAAGACAAACACATCCTCGAGTATCTTTAGTCAAGCTTCAGCTACTTCGAGTTTTCTTCAAGACTAAGAAGGCTCTCGTGAGCACAACTATTCACGAGTACCAAGGGATTTCCTCAAAGAGTGAAAGACAAGCTTACCTTCCAGCATTTTGAAGGTTTGGTTCTTTCGAGGCTTCTCCAAGACTGGTGAGTCTCTTCACGAGCGTCCACCATCTCCTTGAGGATCTCAATCCCACCGCTTCTGCCTTTAGCATACCAAACCGATCAATATGTGCGATTATAACGAAATCCTCCACACCTGCCGCTGCCACTTCACTTGGCACAGGTATAGCAATTGTGCACTCTTCAACAATAATGTAGATTGCGGCCCAGGGAATAACAGATATGACTTACCAAAAGGAAGCTCAGGAAGAAAATGTGATGGCTGCGTTAACAAGGGCCAAATGGAGTTACGGAGCGGCAAGAGGATTGGGGGAGGCGGGGGCAAGGGGGGCGGCGGGCGGAAGTCGGGGACGCTTGCGTGATCGGGGTGTGGGCCTCGTGGTTGAGTGTAGATTGCGGATTATGAGAGCATGTTGGTGGATTTGAGAATGTTACCTGTCGGAGTACAACGGGAATCTTCAAGGGGTCTGTATTTCTTGACACAGATACTATCGCTGGAGCTTTGCATGGTTTCTGCATTGCTTTTGCCTTACAAGGACATTCTCTTTGCAGTTTTGTTTTCGGAAATAGAGGTGTATTGGATTCATAGTTTGGAAAAGCGCTTTAGAGGTATGTAGGGTATACATCGCTATATTGGACTTTATCTTTGCTGTTTTGATATACAGGCATGTAAGGTTGAGAATTGAAATGGTGGGTTTTGGAAAAGTGCTTTTGCGGATACCACTTGTACTGTACATACTCATGTGTTGGAGTTCTGACTATTAATAAAAGCTCGTTGATTTTGTATCAATCGTTATCAGGGTGTGTGTGATACTTGATTGAACTGTGTAACCAGTGTAATTTTGATACATAAAGGGCTAGATAGGAGTCCAGAGCCCCTCATAGTTAGAGAACGAAGAGAAAACTTCCGCTGCTGATCTTGAAAGGTGCGTATAACCGCAGCAGCTTGATTAAAAATGTGCATATTAAAGGTGAACAAATTGGTATAGAGACGGCGCAGAAGCAGTAAAGAACAGCCTTGCTGTGGGTGGGTTAGGCAAAGTCACTGGAAACTTTTCCGTATCGTGAGCTATCTATTCCACGAGCAGGCACTTTGTGAGCAGACTGCTCTCTGTTTTACCAATTCGTGCTTCATTATCAGAAAAGGGTATATACTCGCACTCTTGCCTCATCCCATTGATCAAAAACATCATCTCTCACCTCCGAACCTCAAACAGGTAGCCCCCTAGCCCTCCTCTCATCCTCCTCTTTCTTTTGTTGCACCCTGGCCAAGAACTCCTGCCTCGCTTTATAACTCGCCTTACTCCTCCCAGCAGCATCCAACTCATCCTTAATGCCCTCCTTATCCACAAAGCCCGCCCAATCCATCGCACTCTTCTCCACCGTATTCAGCTTCTTCCCCTTATCCTTACCCAACTCACTTAGCTTAACACCACTCTGCTTCCTCTCCCCAAAATGCAGATCATATCTCTTTGGCCAGCCTTCCAGGGGCACAGGCTCAAATATCGAGCGTCGAGCTTTCTTTACCGGGCGTTTGGGCTTGGTGAAGGATGAGGGTTCTTCTTCTCCTGGAGGCGCGGGAGGTGCGTTTTCGGGGAGGGAGGCAAGATACAGCTTTGCTTCGGCGGAATTCCTTGCTACGAGCTTTTGTTCTGTGTGAACTTTCCCAGCAAATGTGTATGTTCGCTTTATCATTATCATCGAATCAGGGCCATCGTTCAAGGTACTCGGGGACCTTGTATCCTTCCTAGCTTCTTGCTCGAGCGTGTTGCGTTTCGTCGTCGGGTTTAGAGGTGATTTGAGGGGTGGTGCTTCTATGGAGGCCACAGGCTCGGAAACTGGTGGAAGGGGTTTCCCAGATATCATGGCGTTCCAGACTGCATCGACATCGACTGTTGCGGCCGTTGTGTCTACTAACTTCATCTTTTTCTCGACACTCCTATATCCCAACCATTATTAGCATTCATTCCAGTTGGTGGACCCCAAAGATTCAAATGGATAGAGAAGAATAAAACGTACTCCACAGCCCTCATGCTCCTCGTCCTCACGAAACCCCCCTCACCCCCTTCATCTTCCAGCTCTACCGCCCGGCTCTTCTTCCCCTTCTTCCTCTTCGGTGCTTCATACTCCTTTATAACCGCCTCATCCCCGGAGTTCTCAAATCCTACGTCCTCTGCCTCTTCCTCATCACCCCTCTTCCGCTTCTTATTCTTGGGCTTTGCTTGCGCTTTCGAGGTCGGTTCGTCGGCCTCTGATTCCGATTCGGAGGATTCCACTTCTGGAGCGGGTACGGTATCGGGCGCGAAGTCGGAGTCTTCTTCAGAAGCGTAGTCTGAGTCCGAGGGAACGAGTTCTGGCGGCATGATGACGGGTTGTGGTTGTGGGGTGTGGAGTGAGGTTGTGATGTTGACTTTTGGTGGCGCGAGAAAAGATGAAGTTCGCGACGGGGCGAGGCTGACAAACCATAAATACGAGGCTGTAGCCATGAAAGGGGTAAAAGCAGGGATTAGCGACCCCACCTTCTTTCTACTATCTACCTGAATTTTTACCTTTCTCATCCAACTTTGGAGAGCATCAGTTCTCAAGAAATTTCCGAAAAGTGCCCATCGTAATACTCGGTGACATCCGTAAAATTTCATTTCCAATCTTTATGACCTCTAATTGAACTTCTTCGCTGTACGGACACTCGCTGACTCACTCTACAACCGCAACAATCCGTTTGCAGGGCAGTAAAGCAACCAACGGTCCAAAACAAGCGAATACCCGGACCGTAGAGAATATCTTAATGAATTATGGACCTTCCTGGAAAAAGACTGATTGGAGGGCTGCTATGCTAAGCTAATTCCTCGAGATAGACGTTCCAAAACCAGCGGTGTGTGACATGATCACATAGTCAAACTGTCTTTGCAGGTACTGACTAGTCTAGGTTCTTGAGAAACTCATTCTTGAGCTCTCCAATCTCACGAAACGCGTCAAGAGCTTACCGCATGATCCCACGTCTTGGAAAGCTCGGCGCTTCATCCTTCGGAAGCTGCACTGTCCAGAATTGGCAATATCCGACGCTTACAAAAGTATTTGGTTGTACAATGTAGCAGTCAACAATGCCCTCGCCATCAAGATGACTTGCTTCATTTTGGCATAGCCACTTGACAGAAGAAAACTAACAAGAAGGGGCCACCGAATGTTCCAGTATTGGAAGCTGTACTTGGGAATACTGAGTATAAAAAATGGTTGGATGACGAGAAATCAAAGGAAGGCAATGAAGACCTGAGTCTGAACAGCCTACGCGTTCATCGGAAGGACTAGTGAGTTCTCTCGATCAATGATCTCCTCACAAGGGCATTGGACTAAGTATCACAGGTACAACGCATTGATTGAGGATTTGATTGAACTTTGACGCCAGGAGGGAAGGACTCAAAATCTGCGATGAAGCCCCGGAGAAGTATCCCAAGAGCGAGGATTTGGCATCCTTTAACGCGGATTTTACTGCCACATACTTCGTGGCATCCGAGCTGGCGAACAGCAGAATGCGCACCCATTTCATCTGTTCCTGATACTGGATATGGGTGCAGTCTCAATGCAGAATTTTCCTTCAATATCCAAAGATCTGCTCGAGAGAAACAAGTATGTCATTGCAGCATGCAATGAGGTCTTAGGGAAGCGTTCAGCTACCCTTGAAATCAAGGCATCTGAGCTCCGTGAATTCGGCATGTTTGCAAAGAGTGACATTCGACGCGGCGACCTCCTACTGTTACGGCATTGTCTAATTAACGTATCCAGTAAGCAGTGGAGATTTCCGGTCCAGGATGCCGAGTGCTTCAACTTCTACCAGCCCATCCGCGCAACGGGCACAGCTGAGTCTCAACTTCTTACAGTATTGAGCCCTATTGTCGCAATGCCCAACAATTCTTGAGAACATTCTACACCGGAAAGTATCTGCAAAAAGCACGCTGACTCCAATTTCTTGGGAACAGCCTACGCCATTGAGTGTTGTCCGAACGTGTTCCTCTTCTACAAGACAGAGCATTATCCACCCCACTTCGCAGCCAAAACATCATACTGCTCCTTCGTTACCCTGACCACACTTCCATGCCTCAACTTTGTCGGCCAAGCAGTCCTACTCGCATCCGTCCACCATCCATTCGTCAGTCCCGCTCCATCTGCACTTTAAAACTACTAGCGAACGGCCAATACCCACCCGACGCATAATAATCCATAATCAAGACGATCTTGGAGGGGGGTCGGTGTTATCTTTATATCTGATGCCTTCGAAGTCAGCTAGATTTTTGCTAGAGAAGACTGAAGAGAGTCTAAATTGGAGTTCGAGTTGAGAGGATAGGAGTGAGCGCCTCATGAGCCAGATTTTTTCCTCTCTTCAGGCTTTTGCGGGTATGGCTGGACATATATATACGCTTCACTCACACCAGCAGCGCCAGAGCAGATGGAGATTGACCTGCGCATTGTGGCCCCTCCACCTCGCTTCTCACAAACGCATCCTTTCCCTCCCGGTTCTCGTCCAACTTCCAAATAATCCATTAGTAGATACTTCCATGCAGACGATGGATGCGGATTGATTCGTTCCTCACGAAGCGCACGAAGGTCGAGGCGGAGAGCGGCGGGATGCAGAGGTCGATTATCGGGGTTGGGGCGTAGGAGATGAAGGTTCGGGGCATGGAGAAAGTGAGGGAGTCGGGGGTGTAGGCGTAGCGGATTCGGTCGGGACCTGCGGCGCCTGTGTGGGTTGTGTCGGAGGGAGAGTAGAATGTAGATGCCCAGTGGACCAATTATTGCCCTTTCGCCGGGTCCCAAATCGCGTCCCGAGCTCAGACCATGACCGGCGTGGTCTTCTGTTTTCACCAAACGGTACATTCCCCAAGCTATTAGATCTGTGGATTCCCGGATGTGGATACTCTGGCTTGCAATTTTGTTGCGAGGCTCCCATGTCATCTTCCCAATATCCAAATCCGTGCTGATGATATACCATTTTCTTTCCATCTTCTGTTCCGTTTCGCTGCTTACCGATGGGTCCCGAACTCCTTTCGTCCCGCCTGTTGGCTGTAAGATTGGAGACCCTTTATTTAGGGCTTTTAAAGTGAGTGGGTTGCTACCATCGGACAGGTAGAAGAAGGCGTTTGGGGCGTCGCCGAGGAAGAAGACGCCGACTGGGATAGATCAGCCAATGAAGCGCGGAAACCGCTGGGGATGGGGAAGGAGAGAGAGTAGAAAGAGGAGGGGGGTGAGAGGTGAGGGAAGACATAATTGGGGGAAGGCGGAGGATGGCATGGGACAAGGCTTACGATAGCCCGCAAGGCTGGTGCTCGCAACAGACGCGAGATCGGTGCTATCAACAGACTGGGAGGGAAACGCGCCGCATGCTGTGCTAGCTACCAGGATAGCAGCCGCAAGACGCGAGGATGGAAGTCGCAGTTTCATAATGGGCGTGGAGGAGGTGATAGAATGGAAGATAGGAACGGAAAGTGTGGCAATGGAATTACATCTTGTGGAACTTGGAGCAACGAGAGGTGCAGGGACATGGAGTATTCTATGCCGTGGTGCCAGACATGGAGAAAACATATGCCGTTTACCATTATTTCTAGCTCATGGGGAAATGTTTTCTTGTTTTTCTCCTTTGGGTAGGTAAACTAGATATGGATGGAGAGAGATGATCGGATCTTTGCCTGAAGGGAAAGGAAGGGATGCCATGCGATGCGATGCGGCTTCACTTGATTGCTGCATGGGAAGCAATGGCTTCTATTTAAAGAGCGCGAGAGGTTAAAAAGTGGAATGAAATTTCAATGAATGCTGTGTGAGGAGAGAGGGGTGTTTATATTTCCTTGCTCATGGAGTATAGGGTCGGCACACGCCGAATGGATTGCCCCTGAATGAGGGCTCGCCAAGAATTTGGGAAATTTGTTCGGTGAACTGGAATTTGAACTTCAGCGGTGAACGCTTGCATCCCTGGCTCATCTAATCTTCGGGGTTGTTTCACATGTGCTCTCGTCACATGCAAAGCTGGAGAATGATTGGGCCTCGTCTGACGATACATTTCCTGTCAATGGACGGAGGAAAGTGGGAGCTTTTTGAACCTTTTTCGGCACGGGTAGGGCAGAGGGTCCGAATGCCAATTGAGATCAGCAACACCAAATCTTGCCCGCATAGCGGGCGTGGGATATCATGACAAGGCCCGATGACGACGACAGGGGATAGGGGTTCGACGCTTCCGAGTAATGAGGCGTGCTGGGGGGGGGGGGGGGGGGGGGGGGGGGTGGTGGTGTGCTCGCCTCGTATTGATAGCGAGAATATCTGGGGTAAAGTCGCAGCTTTCACCTATCGATTCCTCCTAAGCAGCAGCCGCTCTGGACGAGGCGGTAACGGCGGCGGTAATTGTACTGCCTGACTACTTTTTATTGGTCTTTAGTGCGGGGTAGATATTGTGAGGAGATTCGTGCAGCTGTGCGCTCTCTGAGAGGAGAGCGTGTTCCGCCGTGGGCGACTGTGCTGCTGCAAGTGTGCAAGAAGCAAGAGTATTTGGAAGGAGGTGGGGATGATGAGGGGTAAACAACAAGATACGAGCCGCGGCCGGGGGAGCAAAGACGCCATCTTGGAAGAATGAATGCATTAAATCGTCCAACAAGCCGGCGCTGATTGGACAGCTCTAGATCTGGCGTGAGATCGCCAAGCCGTAATGAGGTGCTGTGCCAGCCCCGTTTAGCTTCGAGTCCGTGTGGAAACTTTTGCGAGAGCCAGCAAGCATCGCCGAACTCTGTTCTGCACAGATGGGGAGCTGGTGGGTTGGGACGAGAATGCGATTGGGGGCAGCGGCGAGAAGTGGCTTTGGCTCAGCTGCAGATGCAAAGATGATGTTCTGACCTTAATCTCGAGACACATTATTCTGCCCGTGAAGTTTTTTCCAGTGAAGAACGCATGCATGTGGGTAGACCACCGCATATGACATGTCGTGATGAGAGACATGTAACCTTATAAAGAAGCACGGGGCAGTTTGATGGAGGTGGCTGAACGTTGTGCATTTGTTGCTGCCAGATTTTCCGAACGCGGAAATCTTTTTGGCAGGTCGTCATTTGAGGATTTGAGATGAGAACCCCTACACTTGAGAGTCTGAGCAGGAAGATAAGATTGACCGATCTTCCTCTGAGAGTTGTCGTTTCACCTTGATCATCAACCATGCACTATCCCTGCTGCTTCTGGAAACCTACACAGAAGAGATGGACGCGAGGACACGAAAAAGCTGGAGCACCTCCACAAGGGCGGGCCTTGCCAGATCTCGTGCTACTCATGCGGCTCGCTGTTCGAGGGACCACACCTCTGGGTTGAAGGATTATTGGCATCCGGTAGATGTGACCGCTGGGTAGTTGCGAGGTGGTGTGCAGTGGTGGGGGTAATCATCTGAAAAGAACTTTCAGAAGAGCCTCGCATGATGCCGCTGTTATCTAATACGAGATCATGAGGTACCTTTCGAGAAGCGTTTGTGCAACGAGTCCGAGTGAGCGGGAAGCAAGTGACGGGCGCCTCCTATTCCTCCCACTCAACGATTACGAAAGCCGAAGTAGCTTCTCTACATCCAAATCATTTCTTGATTTCTCCAATGGTGGTCTCCGTACCAGCACAGCGTTTATCCCATGTCCTTCCAAGTTAGCAATAAAAGATGATTATTCGATAGCGCTTGCTGTATTAATGTGTGAAGGCCGCCTGAATTGACAAATGTCATCAACGGGGTGATCCCGGCCCCTTGGAGGACGTTGTATGTATTTCATGCATGGCGCTGGGTTGGGCCCCAGAGAGAAAGCCCAGCAGCAGCCCACGTCTGGCAATATGCAACAAGAGCAGTCATTCGCCACGGAGAAAGCATCCTCGATTGCGAGAGCTCTTGCGATTGTTCCCGGCAGTCTAGAACAAGCACATGAAATTCCGGATACTCGTTGAGACGCTGAGCAGCAGCCTCTCTCGATTTTGGGTTGCAGTGTCCCGCGAGCGCCATCATCAAGTCAGCAATCATGCTGAATGGGGCATTGGGGATGTCGAATTTGTGGACCCTTGAGCCGTCTGGAGGTTTGCTGGCAGCTGATTTGACGCATACACGCGTCTTGCTGGCTCAATCGTTTCAGAAGTGGCCGCCGTCCACTGAAATGCACGCCTTCCTGGATGCGTCTCCATACGTCGGTAAGCTGCTGAAGTCGACTTCCTTTCAGACATGGGCCGGTGGATGCAGAATACCAGGCTCTCAGACGGGAGATCCGTGACTGGAATGGGGGGGAGGGGGTCGGGAAAATTGAAGATCTATCAGACGAATGCGAGAGAGAGAGAGAGACTCGCAGCCCGGAATAATACGTGGACACTGGACAGCTCGCTGTACAACGAGATTCGATATCAGGAACCCCATCCCCAGGGAAGGCAAAAGAGCAACGTTGTACCTCGCCTTGGCTCCCAAGATTCTCTGCCCCGTCCCCTTCATTGTGCGTCTCCGGACCTGATTCCGTGGTGAGCTCCCCTGACAGGCGCATTCGGTGAAGCGGGAAGCGTCATAGTGGCCGACTATTTTAGACACGGCGAAGAAGAATTTGACGGGCAAGGAGAAACTGCAGATTGAAGATGTAAACTCGTCGAGGCCATGCCCGGAGCATAGAAGTGACCGCCGCAGAAAGACCTCTTGCTACTTACTGTGTGTGATGCTGGACCGTCGCCTTCATGGGGTTTTACTCTTCGCGCTTTGAAATGACATGCCTGTGCAGTGATGGCGCTAACGATTAGCGTCCCTCGCCGCGCCGCTAAGCCCCTTCCGGGCGCTGCAGCAATACGGAGCAGCCCAGGGACACAGACGCAGACGCCGACGCTCAGATTCCTTCAACTTTGGGCCAAAACCATCTTCTCTCTCGCTCAACCACCAGCTCAGTGTCCATCGTCGCGAGCTGTTGAGGACGCCGCCTTCATCCCGCTCCTCCGCACACCTCCGACCTCTTCTTCTCCTTCTGTCTTGTCGTTGTTGTCCTTCTTTTCCCCCCTTGCCCTGTCCGATCGCCCAATTTGCCACGAACTCATTCCCGTCTCGTTCTCACGTCTCTCGCTTCTCCTGAAATTCGACTGCCGACGAATCCGGGCAAAGGGGGCTTATTTCAGCACCCACTATCTCGTGAGGTTGGCAGACTCTCTTCGAGAGCTTTCGATCCTTTGCTCACCGTCCTTGTCGTGACAGATTCAGGATCTGCGAGACCAGAGCTCATGGTAAAAGTGTGTTCTGCCTGACGCAACGAGCTCAACACCACCCCTGGCCGCCGGCGTCCTCCTTCGATTCGGTCCTTGTATCAACCGTTAACTCGCGTTGATTTCATCTTACCTTCTTCGTAATACTTGCACCTTCTCTGGCACATTTCATTGAAGGTTCGTTATACGAGTTCCATTGGCGGCTGATCCATTCACGCGCGTGTGATGACTTTCATCGTTAAATCAACATCACGTCGGGAAATCACAGCACCCTGCACAATCAGCAACAACATTCACTGACTTTGTAATCGTTGCAGATTTTCTCGATTCTCCTTCTTCTGTCAAGTTCACTTCTCGAAAACGAATGAACCGGTAATCTCCCGACATCAAAAGCTTTCAGCTTGTCCACCCCTGGAGATTCGAGGCACAGGATGGCTGCCCTCGTTCAATCATACCCACAACAGTCCAGTACCGTCACAATGCTTCAAACACGGCCGTCGTCTGCCTCTGGCATCCTCCAGACCGGCCCGCAGACTCAGTCCCACCACCCATACCCTTCAAGCCAGCACATGCAGCGAAATAGCTTCCACGGCATGAACACTGGTAGCATGGGTATGTCAAGCTATCGAGGACAGACGGTTGCACCCATTGCTCCTTATGCATTCACCAGCACACCCAATCTTGCTCTGCCTGGTCAGCGGACACAGGGCCCTCACCTTCGACAAGATCAGAGAACCTCCTCTGCTCCCAGCATTCCAACTTTCGAGTCTGGGTATGGTGGCAATAGGTCACGCTATCCTCAAAAGCCTTCGGTGTCTACAATTTCTTCCTCTTCTTCCGACCTTTCTTCATTGAGTCACAAGTCCGGAAGTAGAGATGATTCTGCGATTGTGGGAACCGCACGTGTTGTTTCAGCCACTGCCAGACCTCACTCTACAATCATCACTCCTTCCCAGACTCTTTCGCCTCCAACTATATCCTCGCCCGTCAAGCCTTCCCCAGATCGATATCGTCGACCAAACAATCGTCGGTCTGAGTCTGCAGAACCTGCCCAAGCTCAAACCTCAATCTCCACTGCCTCTATACCGAATGTTATTCAATTCTATGGCAACCATGCCCACCAGCCTACGCCAATTCAGTCGAGCCAGAGTCTCAATAACTTTCAGGTACCGCAATTCTCTCGTTCACCTGCTGGCTATACTCCTGGTGTGGCGGCCGATGACATAGTCTTGAGCCGGCACACTGCTCAAGACCCTGCCAAGAGATACCGCCGTCGAAGTATCCACACCATCGACACTGGTGACTTTGGTGGGCCCATGCCGACAGGTTTGTTGCAGCAGGGATCTCGACAGGTTAGCAGTGCGAATGGTAGGATTGATCAGCATCCTCTTCGGAGCTCACCCGTTGTGGGAATTCGGCCGGTTTCCTCACACGGACGCAATGGCAGCACAGAGAGCGTGAACTCTACTCGCACCGGGAGTGGCCACCATTCACGACCGAGCTCGGTATGTATCTCCTTGTTATTCTTCACCGCATTCACGCAACACACAAATTATCCCTACCATTTAGCCCACTTTGGGGGATCATCTCGCTAATCCGCTAATGATTTCAGGCCACCGCCAAGCGAGATGCAAGCCTATCGATGCCACTAAACCCCGCCCCAACTCCATCTTCATCCTCAGCAGCCTCGAGCCCATCCACCGAACAGCCTTCAATCCGGCAAGATGTGCCACGACTTGTAAATATTCCCCCGCGCGCTTCATCTACCGATGCCGCGAAGCGAATTACCAATCCGTCCCCTTTGTCGAAGCCGATGACAATGAGTCCCGAGCAGCCATCCGCCTCTAAGGACTCGTTCGCATCGACTGTGAATGCTGCCCTCCAGCAGCCAGCAAAGCCCACCTATGCGCAGGTTGCTAATGGCTCCAACTCTGGCAGCCCTGCTGCGAAGCAGCTTGCGGCCTTGAATGATAAAGAGGGCAAGAAGAGCAAGACATCGCGTCTACGACGAGCCTTCTCATTCGGCAGCGCTGCAGAACTCCGACGAGCGTCAGCAGAGAATAGTGCCGCAAACAATGCAGCGGATCGTTCGAAGATGCGAAAGGAAAAATATCAAGATGAGCAGGAAGCTGAGCAGGCTAGAATCGCTGAACAGCAGGAAGCGGGCGGTATCGGATCGGGCATTTATTCAGGGCAAGGCAATTTCTTCACTGGGTCGACCGATAACCTTTCTATTTCTTCCACTGCGTCCTCCGCCTCGATTATGATTCGGAAGATGGGCAAAGGAATGAAGAAATCGACTCGATCTCTTGTTGGATTGTTCCGGCCCAAATCTGTGATTGGCGTCCCTGCGGCAGACTCTGCTCTCCCCCAAGCCAGTCAGGCTCAGGTTTCAATGGTGACTGTGGAAGCCGAACGGGAGAAGGTTAATGTTAATGTGAACCCTCACGATCAGGCTGGTGGTGGTACTGGATTCCCGAGGCTGGAGCGCAATTCGCTTGATGCAGCGAATGTCAATGTCACTGAACGCCTAGGCAGCTCGAGCACCGAGAGCTCAGCTGCCAGAAGAAGCATTGTCGGAGGAGAGAAGGAGCGCGCTGAGGTTCTTGCTGCAGTCAAGAAAGGCATCTTGAAACGTAAGTGAAGTGTGTCCGAGTGCAGAATTAATTCTAACAGATGCAAGGCTCTGGTACCGACTCTGGCAACAATTCTCCCATCATTCGACCTTCGGATAACAAAACGCCAAACTTCCAATTACCACACATTCCACACGTCAATGATTCTCCAAACTCCTCAGCACCTAGCACACCAAACGATGAGCAACAAGGTCATCGACGAACTGGCTCGGTAACACTTGGTGGAGAAGACTACTTCATGTCTGCGCTGCGGTTCCGTGGGGATTCAAAGAGCGTTCCGGGCACACCTCAAGGCTCCATCAGCAAACGAAGTGCTACATTCAGCCCGAGAATCCAATTCCATGATACCTGGCCGAGTGGAGAGTATGATCGTCGGGGTGAAATTGCAACTTGCAATCGCCTGACGCCAATGCTTGCCCAGCAGATCAAAGAGGAGCTCAACACATTCAAGATGGTATGTTTGCCGAATACTACATATACATTTCGATCCTAACTTTTTGTAGGAAATGGAAGTCCACGAGAATTCCAAGATATACACACATTTCTTCTAACGACGCACGTTTATGGCTGCTCTACAGTCCACGAGAATAAACACAATCCTCTCGCACAGCGGCATACAAAAAAGTTGCCTTGCACAAATTCCGAATTCAACGGCGTAACTAGGTTCGCATTACATGGTGTAAAGGAGTCACATCTGAGCGATGAGCGATTTGGTCCAACGTTATGTTCTTTCATTAGACAGGCGTCGGCCGTCTTTTTCTACGAGCATCTGGAATACTGGAAAGACAATGATGGGGACGGATCATTGATTGAGATGTTGACAGCGAGATATACTGCTGCAAAGCTTTCCAATAATTTTGGGAGGAAAGGGAATGCTGCTGCCAGACCGAGGTGAAAATTCGATTTTCTGCTCGAGAGACAACAGAAGCCCGACAGCCTCTCTAAAAGTTTCTATCTTGTTCGTTTCTTCTTCTCGTCCGATTTTATTTTGGACGGTGGAGGTGTCGTTGATGCATTTCGGTCGAAAATCTGATGCGCTCGTTTCTTCGGTGAGGGGGGGTTGGGTTTGGGTGTTCTCCTCTTACACCGTATCGTATGTATTTGAGCGTCTGTCTGAGAGAGGGGAATGGGCATAGCTTGCGTAATCAATGATACTCTTCGTCTGTATAGAAAGGCTGTCTGGCTGTATCTGTGGCTGAATCTTTGGAAAGTGAGACATCCAAAAGACTTGGATCTCGCCTTGACGGCTTTCTTTGCTGGAGAGGCCCAAGTTTAATTTTCCAGGCCACCCAAAGGGCCTAAGAGAGGGTGCATGAACATCTCCATGCACTGAAGTCGAAGGTCCTTCTGCCTGGATTGTTGGGTGTTTTCAAAGCCACTTACCCCTGAATCTTCCTCCCACGGACCCCGAAATTCGCAGCCTTGCTTTTCAAGGCGCAGCCTCGCAAAAGAGGCGCTAAAATATTTTCACGAACCTCACTCAATCTCATTCCTTACGCACAACACCACGAACATCATTCTCCCTCTAGACGATTCTGGCTGTACTTCTACCCCACGTAAGGCTGTGGGCTGGGACCCGGCGATTAGCCATCTGCGGCATACGAAGCATAATGACCATCTCCAACGACGGACCTGCCTCGATGGCAGCGCCATCTTCAGAACCCCAACCGTCAACGACAACGAGCAATTCCGCTCCATCCGCCTCTTCAGCCCCGAAGAAATTACACGGACGTGCATTCTACGAAAGCATCGGGAGCCCGAAGTTTGTCTTGGCTCCAATGGTCGACCAATCTGAATTTGTACGTATTGATCCTTAGGTTCCTCCGTGTAGAGAATACTGACTGACAGGATACAGGCCTGGCGTATGCTAACCCGCTCATTCATGCCGCCCTCCTCCCCCAAAGACCTCCTAGCATACACCCCCATGCTCCACGCCAGGATGTTCACCGAGACGCCCAAATTCCGCGACGCCCACTTCCAACCGCTCCGCACATCGCTCACCTCGCACCCCTCTCCAACGTCCCTTGCTCCTCCCACAGACCTCTACCTAGACGGCAACCCCTCCCTCGATCGCCCCCTCTTCGCGCAATTCTGTGCTAACAACCCCGACGAGCTGCTAAATGCAGCAAAGTACATCGCCCCGTTCGTGGACGCCGTGGATTTGAACCTGGGGTGTCCGCAAGGCATTGCCAGGAAGGGGAAATATGGGGCCTTTTTGCAGGAATATCAAGACTTGATCTTCTCCCTCATCAGCAAACTACACCTCGAGCTCTCCGTCCCGGTAACGGCGAAAATCAGGATTCTCGACACGAAGGAGAAGACGCTGGAGTATGCGAGGAATGTGCTGAGCGCTGGAGCGTCTATATTAACGGTGCATGGCAGGACGAGGGAGATGAAGGGGCACAAGACGGGGTTGGCGGATTGGAGTGTGTTGAGATACTTGAGGGAGCAGTTGGGGAGGGAGGTGGTGATTTTTGCAAATGGGAATATTTTGCGGAAGGAGGATATTAGCAGGTGCTTGGAGGTGACGGGCGCGGATGCCGTGATGAGCGCGGAGGGGAATCTGTATGACCCTGCTATCTTTGCTGAGCCTCCTGCAGTTGGAGGGGAAGGCAGAGAATACTGGCGAGGAAGGGATGGGAAAGGTGGCTGGAGGATGGATGCTGTTTTCCGACGATACATGGACATCTCATATAAGTATGTCCTCGAAACTCCAGCTCCCGTCCGGAATCCTCTTTTCTTGCCATCCGACCCGGAAATCCTGGAGAAGGAGAAGGCGGAGGTCGTGGAAGAAGAGGAGGAAGGCCCGCCGAAAAAGAAACGCAAAAGAGGCGGCAACGAGAAAACTTCGAATCCAAATCTCCTCTCTATGCAGCCGCATCTGTTCCACCTCTTGCGTCCCTTAGTTTCAAAACACCACAATGTGCGGGATGCGCTCGCCCGGTGTCGGGCTGGCGACATCCAGGCTTTTGAGAATGTACTGCAGTTAGTTGAGGCAGCTGTGAAGGGGGGGTTAAAGGAGTATGAGGAGACGGAGGGGAGGAGCTGGGAGGAGGAGTGTGCGCGGGATGAACGACTGAAAGCTCTAAAGGAGAAAGAGGATCAGGCGTCGGTGAAGGCCGACGTGAATGGAGAGGGTGTGAATAGGAAAGGGGATGAGAAGGGAGGGGAGAAAGCGGAAATGGATGAGTCCTCTATTGAGACAGTGCGTGCTTGCAAGAGGCCGTGGTGGATTGTTCAGCCTTATGTTAGACCGCTTCCCAAGGAGGCGCTTGCCAAGGGGAGTCTTACGCTGAGTAAGAAGGAGAGGGCTGCTTTGGAAGCTGCTGCTGTAACCGCAACAAAGGAAGAAACGAAAGATGAGAAAGTCAGACCAAGGGGGCATGGTCAGGCCTTGGAGAAAGTTAATGGGGAGAAGGAGGGAGTTGAGGTCCCGAAGGAGGCGCTTGTTTGTTGTTGAGATGTTGAGATGTGTGAATATAGAGGGAAGTCGATATCAGAGTGGTCAAGAGCTGATCCATTCTACTAGAGACATCGGGACGTTTCGAAGAAAGAGACAGATGCATTTCAAACCAATCGTTTCTGGTGGTCTTGCATCTTCGCGTACTATTGCTGTGCCTGATTTTGGCTCAAGGAGCGGTTTAGCAACGCATTTGCTTGAACATGCGCCAAGTGGCGCCTTTTCCCTTCGTTGTATTTAGCTCTATGAGTATGCAGTGAAGAATTCTTGAAAGGAACTCGAAAATGCATCGGCAGCTCACGACCTTCTTCTCTCAGGGGCCTCGCAAGTTCTGTTTCATGTTTCGTGCTAACACTACGCAAATAGTCGCGTATCTGCACACTGTTAGCATCGAGACGCTCGACTCGGATTGAGATGCCTACCCTATTGTGCACACGAAGACAGCACGAATCCTGCCCTTAAATACAATCGACGAGGTCATGGCGAACAAGAATATGGACCACCCAACTGTGATAGCCGATACACGCGACATCGAAAGAAAGAATAAGGCGAAGACAGGACTCATTAAAATCCCCGCCACGCTGCATACTACGCCGTATTTGAATGCTGACAGTAGCAAAAGGACGGAACAGGCTCCCGAGGCGAATACCGCGTACATCAAAGCTGTCCTTGGGGCTGGTCGTTGCAATATCGCGGAGGCAGCTGTGACGAGTTGGCTGGTAGAGAACACAATTCCCCGGTTGGTTAATCCAACACCTGAAATATCCGCGTTCGTCATCCACTTGTCAATGTCCGGCGGAGCTTTGGGGGATTTTGTCAAATACTTCTCACAATCCGGGCCTAATAGCAGATTCTGATTCTTGATAACAGGATGAGCACAGTCCACCACAGTTTTTGGAGGTCACACACCTTCCTATTCGCACATTCCGAGAGGAATGCATAAGCCAAGCCTTGCCTAGTATCAGCCTCCCCTTGAATCTGGACTTCAAGTCCCCGAGAGGTAGCGAACGCGCCCTGAAAAGCCGGGAATAGGCTGACGAACTGGTAGAGTAATGTAATGGCGCCGATAATCACCATAGCTTGGAGCGTACGACGGGCAATCTTGTTACTTCTGATATCTTGTACTCTCAAGCGCATTCGATCTGAAGTTGAACTTCTTGGAATGGTCCTGATTGCTGCTGTACAAATCTCGGGATCATTTGAATCGGAAAGCGAACGTCTAGATGCGGTAGACTCCTCGGGCACAGAGCTTCGATTCGCTGCTGAAGAGCCTTTTAGCATTGATTCCCCAGCCAATGGTAAGGCTCTGAGCTCTGTTCCCGGCTCTGCTGTTTGGGTGTGCATCGTAGTCATCTCCTGCATCTCGGAACAAAATGAGGCTCCTGGCAGTCTTGAAGCTGGGAGGTACAATTTCGACCTGGGGCAAGATCAGCACCTCATCAGAAGTAGCAATGAAGCTCAACTCAATTTAAAAATTGGCGTGAGGCTGTGGTCGTTTTGTGCCCTGTGGGTTA
Source organism: Hyaloscypha sp. PMI_1271 (assembly GCA_021399465.1). NCBI lineage: Eukaryota > Fungi > Ascomycota > Leotiomycetes > Helotiales > Hyaloscyphaceae > Hyaloscypha > Hyaloscypha sp. PMI_1271. Next base: position 111,648 of record JAJTUS010000095.1, read on the forward strand.
CACAAGAAACTAATGCATGCATCTCGACGGCACACACGCCCTGTTTGAGAGGGGTTTTACTACGGCTACCTCCGGGATTGTGAGTTATGGACGCTTTATGCTGGTTGGCTATTGGCGATCCATTCAAGTGATGGTGGTTGAATAGAAACCCAGAGACTGGTTACACCGTAGTTACTTTGACCTGTCCCCTTCTAATGCGGACACGAATACCACCTTGCTCCGAAGCGATTCGCCAGGTGTCAATTGCAATGTCTCTGTCTGATTGGTTGATTGGCCAGATAACAACAAAGAGCCTCTTACAGATCACGAACTGGAACAACAGCATTGTTTCTAAGATCACTACCAAAGAAAAATCTCTTGTTCTGTCCCAGTCTCGAACAATGCAAGCCCCTTGTCGTTCTTTGTTCAAAGAAAAAACACATTGTCCCTCAGAGCTGCTTCTGCAAGAACAGGCCTCTACACTAATATATAGATTACTATCCCAGGTTTACAGTCCGCTCTTCTTTCCTATTCACAAACCCATACTTACCTCACAACCCGACCTACCAAGCTATCTACGCAAAGTACCCTTTGCACCAACTATCAATCCAGAGCCAAAATCTCTACCCACTCGAGACAAGACTTCGACGAGAACGAAGAAATGGACAAGATCCTCCAAGATCTTATCATCTCAGGCAAAATTAGCCTTGGCATGACCATCAAATCAAAAACAAAAGCAGAAGAAGAAGCCAGTGAGCAAAAACTCATTGAAGAGACCGAAGAATGGAATGAAGTCCTCCGAGACCTTAACATCGCCAGAGAAAGCCAACAACGCCATCTGGAAGACCAGCTCGCTCAGATCTCACTCTTGGAACGACAAAGACAGATCGTTCTGGACGAGTTTACGCGTTTGGAGAAAGATAAAAAGAGCGCGGAGGAAGAGGACGACCTGAAGCACATCGAGGAAAACGGGAGACGGACCATGCAGACCATCATGATGTTACAGGCAACATATGCGCTCGATCACCGCAATGCCTTCTTCAACCAATTCGAAGAGACTGACAATCTGAGAAGCTTGCAGCAGATCGAGGACAGACTCCCGAACTCTGAACGGAATGAGGGTTTGGGGGAGGGTTGGGCGCCCGCCGAGTATGAGAAGGAGGAAGAGATCGACGAGGCAGTGAGTGAAATCGATTCCACGGGATTTGGATCCGAGGATGGCGGTGCCCTCAGCACTGTGGTCACGAAATGCGATACCCCGGACTGCCAAAAATGCGAGGCAGAACGAGCGAATACCAGGTTGGAGAGTCCTGACTCTTCCACGCACTTCGATGGCGGCGCCATCTTCCCGGTGATCACTGAGTGTCATGATACTGACTGCAAAGAACATGCGGCAGCACAATCAAACACTGAGAAGGTAGGTGATGGTTCTTCATCCGATTCTTCATCCGATTCCGATGGGGGCGTCCTGCTGACGACTCCCTTCAGTGACTCCGAGACCAAGGACGCCAAAGACCGCCATACAAACAACATGAAGACTCTCAAGACCCTCGGTATCGAAGCCACTGAACGCCACCTCTCTCAGGTCTATGAAAATTAAATTTGCGAAACGCTTGACCGTAACATGTGCGGGGCAGCAAAAGGTAAGAAACAGAAATCATCACGTATTGACATCGGCTGGATATCCGCGCAGAGAGAGACGGAGACATGAGACATCACCGTAGACGAGACTTCAGACCAAGAATATGAAATCCGCGGCGGGTTCCACGGGTTTTACGATCCGAGAGAGGATGACTATCTCGGAACCAGCAAGGTGGGTATTTTGAAAATTTTCCTCTGGTGATCTCGCTTTCCTTTGTCAAACCGCAGTATTAATCTGGAGAAATAGAGATTAGTAGACCACGAATTGTTATCTCTATTACCAAAAATAAATCTACTATTCTTTCATGACTGTGATGTGAGATGCAAATTTACTAATGAAAGTATACATGAGAGCGTGCGATGTTTTTGGAGATATAAAGGGGCTCGCTTAGTCCAAGCGAACTCACACGAACTCGGCCCAAAGTCATCAGTTGGTAATTTTTATATTTGTTACTTTCTGCAGCAATTTCTTTTGCAGACGCTGGTTTTGCTTTCCGGAATTTTTGAGTTTCACTTTCACTTTCAACTTGCATCGTTGAGTCCGAAAGATCTTGGTCAGGATTCGTGCTGCCCTTAGTTGCCTCATTTCTAAGAGCTTGAAAGGAGCTAGTAGCTGAGCCCTACTATTACTTAAGCTAATCACTACTATAAATTAGCGAGAATACCCTTGTATTTTCTATAGTAAGGATCAACTTTCCTCACTAAAACTTATACTATATACTAGTCTTAATAATATATAGACACCGTTTACGCTCTACTTCCGACCCCGACCTCCACCTAACGGCCCGCCAGGCGCCTGCTAGGTATACTCCTAGCATATGCTTAACCTTTACTACTAAAAAGCGTATAAATAAGTTAGAATATATCTTACTCACATAGACGTGCGTAGAGAAGTTAAGATATATTATAATAGACAACAGATTAGGAGAGAAGTTCAAACTTGCAAAAGAAGAGCCGGCAGTGTTAATAATCTCTCCGAATCACAGCTTCTGTTTTATAAGTGGTAAAATTGAAGACTTTAATAAACTAAATCCTTTTCCACCTTCAAGAACAGCCTCAACTACCCCGCCTCTGCCAAATGTCATTAATGACTTGAACTTGCCACCATCCGCATGCCTTTGAAATCTTCCTTGAAGTAATAACGTCAGTTTGGAAAAACCTTGATCTAAGCCTTGATCTCGCCCTCGACTCACCAGCGAAGAACCAGTCTCATCGTTTCCCTAAATTCTCGACATATTCCTGCTTATTGTAGGACACGGGTTTGCCCTTCCTATCAAAAGCTTGGTCAAAAGCCTGGAGCTGTGCCTGCATGTTCTTTGTCGCTGACGAGATGCTTGTTTGTCCCCAGGAAGCAGGCGAACTGGATTTGAGATTCTCGTTTGCGAAAAAATCTTCGAGCCGCTGGCTCGATAGCGCTTTGGCATCGAGTTTTAGATTTAAGGATACTTCGTGCTCGTCTTTTGTACCACAGGGTCTGCCAATAGAAAAATGTTAGCTTGCAATTATGCGAACTGGGGACTTGCTTATACTCTGCTCGCGAGGAACGAAAAGGTGATAAGCGGCAGATCGATTGAAGAAGCGGCAAACAATGCTCATGGCCATCCTCATTCGCGGAGTTAGGCCCATGTGTTTCTTGCGTGGAGAAATCTTGGCTGTGGGTCATGATGAGATATACTTGAGACAAAGTCGTAAAGTATAGGCACGTGATTAAAAACTCTCAGTTCAGGACTCAAGAAAATTCAGGGTGGAAACATGAGAGAAATGTAGGGAAGAGGAGGGCTGGGCTCAGCTACTCTAAATACTTGTCTTCGGACCAAAAAGGGCCAGGCTCTGAATTACTCTCCGAACCAAAATCATATCCGCCAGAATCCTATACCAGATTCTGTCCAGATGCTAAGCGAGACTTGGTTGGAGAAGAGAGCCAGGCAGCTGTGCCGGGACGATCCAAAATCTGACCAAACAGGAGTAGAGGGAGAGGCTAAGGAACGGCGGGAAGGTTCAACTTATAATCTCACAATTTCTATTTCTTATAAAACTAATGGATGAGACAAAGGAGCAGATCGCTAGAAGCCTCAGCCGGTGTGCCATTAAGAGAGGAAGAATCATGTGACAATTTTGATGGTCCAACTTCCGTTCGGGTCGTCCACCTGCTCTTCCTCCATTGGGCAGCGTTGCACAGCCGTTTCAATTGCTTCCGCCTGCACCCATTTGAGTGCTATCTCTGAAAACTCGATGTGATTGGCTTGAGGTCGGATCAGATTCTGGACAATCCAATTGACTCAGAAACGGGGGATTCAATAGGCTAGCGCCGCATGGTGCGGCCTGTGGCTCACCAGATTTTGGATTCCACCACCCACAAGCTTTAGATCTGACCAATTGAGGACCATGGATGTCGCTAATCGACCTGGTGGCTGCGCCCCCTTGGACAGGTTGAATCCAAAATCTGGTCTTGCGCGCGAGGCTCGACTCGCCCCTTCCTCCTTCTTTCTCAATCCACGCTCATCGATTTTGATTTCGATCGTACCTTTCTCTTCCATCAGTCGGCTTTCTTTGCATCTCCCCAAGCGCTCTGCTGTGCACGATACAGCTCTGCCCAATCCAGACTAGAATTACGTGAGACACCCCGAATTGACCTTGCACGCCCGAATTGTCAGTACGCAGCCTCAGACCTTGGGGCGTCGAATATCCCTTAAGTTCAGAAACCATCGCGATTCATCTCTTCTCCATATCATTATATCACACCCCTCTCATCTACAATGGACCGGGCGGCTGAGATTGTCTGGGGCACGTTCGAGGGTACACTTCGCACGTTATATCTGGAGCAGGATTTGAGCCTCGCGGAGGTCATGCACGAAATGGCAACCAAACATCAATTCAACGCAACGTAAGTGTTCATAGTTGTTTTGTAATCCTCGGCATCGACGCTAAATATGAGAAGTAAATCACAATATGAGCTTCAGTTTAAGAAGTGGCAGTTTCGAAAGAATCGCACCGCAGGCGAATGGAAGATAGTAGCTCGCAAATTAAGGGAAAGGAAAAATCAGCGTAAGGAGAGTGAGGTAGTCCTGAATGGAAAAGCGATCAATCCAAAAAAACTCAGGAAAGAGACTCTGCGCTATGGGTCCATGTCTACCTCAATTCAAATTCATCCGCCAGGTAGGTAACTCCACGCATGTGTCAATTTTAGCTTCTCACGACAAAAAACAGGCCCATCGCCGCCAACTCCTGAAGGCTTCATTATTCGTACGCCATCACCAAAGTTCACCACATCCATGTCAATACCCAACGTTCACCGACCAATAAATATCAGCCCGGTATTAATGGATTGCCTTCCTTTCCATCAATTTATTTCTAGATTCAGCCACGCAGGTACGTGAGTTCCTTGATGCTAGATTCACAGGGGAATATTTCTTCTGTCCTACAATACAGTTTTAGTGTGATGGATCTTATTAACAGACGCAAGAGCCCTGCTGACATTCGTTCTAAAGGGAATCCCTTCTCATTAATCACCGAGAACGACGGGTCTAATTCGGTAGTTCTCTCTCAGGAATGTCAATTCAGTGTCCTCGGAGAGTTGATAGGAATAGATGGTATGAGGGTAACGGGACCTTTAAGTAATATTTTCGAAGCCCTCTTGCCTGAGAATATCTTCCTCAGCAGCCCGACATCCGTAGATATGGCAATACCGCACCGACAGCCGTCTTCAGACCTACAATTTCTGAAGCTATGCTTGTACTTGGTCTCAAATAACTTATTCAAGCCGACTGCAGATGTCAGTACGGAAGTCTATCAATGGGTAAAGCACCACTCGAACGCCGGCCTGATGGAATATATTTTATCAATTGGTGGACCTACAGCCGAGGTCCTCTCCGAGCATCTGTTTTGGCTTGCTCTCGACGCTGAGGATGTTCGCACCATCAACAAAATGATGAAGTTGGGTTTCAATCCTAACGAACAAGTGTGCCGCATTAAGTGGGGCACTCGTCGTACGCCACTTCTTCGTGCGTGTGGCATGCAAAGCCTGAAGCTAGTCAAGGCATTAATAGGCGGAGGAGCGAAGGTTGATCACTCAGTGGGAATCGGAGATGCCGAATTGGTACTATTGAGGGCCCTGGATTGCAGAGACAAATATGACAAACTCAAGGCACATGTAGACCCTGAGCTTGTGCAAATCCTGCTTAATGCTGGTGCTGTTATCAACCCTAGCTCGGGAAAATCTCCTCTTGCCAGTGCTGCTGAGTGGGGACACGTTGAAGTTGTCGACCTTCTTGTTTCTGCGGGCGCCGATGTGAATATCGTTGTACGCGATCGTGGTTCCACGTCCCCTCCGCTCATGACAGCTATACGGTGCGGAAGTGATATCCCAGACGGAGACGTCATCAGCGTGGTTCAAATTTTGCTCCTGGCTGGAGCAGATGCAAACGGAGTAGCCACACGCGACGGGAAAGTTGACACACCTTTGGGAGCTGCAATACGCAGGGAAAGCAGTGAATTAATTCAATTGCTTTTGGGCAATGGAGCTCGGGTCAATGAACAGTCATTCGTTGAAGCTGTACGTTGTTGCGATAATAATGTCGTGAAACTGTTGCTTAATTCCGGAGGCCAAGTCACCGAGTCAGCCATTGAATGTGCAGTTAAGGACAATTCTACGATAGTGTTTTTCCTCCTAGAGATCACAGACAAGAGAGTTAAAGAAAGGTGCAAAACTGCTGCCTTGATTAAGAGTATCGAGTGCGGGAAAATGGCTCTGATTCAGGAGTTACGTGTATCTGGAGCCCAACTCGCTCAAAGTTATAAGCTCGAGGTTGCCCTTCGGCAAGTAATCAAAGCAGGGAATACGCCTGTTCTTCACTTCCTTCTGGACGAAACATCGGGATATCGAACCCCGTCTCTTAGATCACTCGATGGGGGGCTGTGGACTGCCATAAATAATGATCGGAATGATATTGTGCAACTGCTTCTCGGGGAAGGCGCAGATGTCAATGGCATAGACTGCGGTCTAAACGGGAGCCCACTTTTAGAAGCGATAATCAAGAAAGATTCGAACCTGGTAAAGCAGCTTTTGGCTGCCGGTGCCGCAGTGAACGACCGATATGAAGGGTACACTGTTTTGCCTGCTGTAGTCGACTGGGGATATTATCCGCTGATTCAAGACATTATCAATGCAGGGGCTGAGGTCGACGCTCTAGAGCAAGATGGTAGCAGAACCGCACTCTTCGTTGCTGTGGAGAAGGGAAATAAGGAGGCTATCAAACTCCTGATCGATGCCGGGGCCAATGTCAATTCTTGGGGGGCTGTATTATCTGGACAAACAGCACTCCTGGCTGCATCTCGGAATAATGACCTACCCACGGTCCGATATCTTCTTGAGCTTGGTGCCGATTCAGACGAAGGGTCGCTCGTTGCTGGGATCACTGGTAGCGTCGAGCTGGTGCAAACACTTCTTGAAGCGCGTTTGCATCGGTATAAACGATACTCGAGAGGCTACGGGTGTGGTGCTCTGCAGCATGCCATCAAATTGAGGGATGCTACAATGATCAAACTTTTGCTTGCAGAAGGGATAGACGCAAACGCAATTTTTCACAGAAAGGTGGGAGGCCAGGCAGTGTCGGAGTATTCCCTCCCCGAAACCTCAGAAGGTCCATACCTCCGATGGCAGTCTGCCCTGGGGTTTGCAATCATATCAGACAAGAGCGAAGACTCAAGGATTGTGAGATTACTCTTGCAATTTGGGGCAGATCCTAAAAGCATCGTTGCAAGTTGTCATCGCACGGCACTCTTAGTGGCTATACAGTGGGGCAACTTGGGGATAGTAAAGGTACTATTGGCAGCTGGAGCTGACGCAAACCCCAACCTTAGATTCGGCGTTGAGCATACTCCTTTACAACTTGCAGTCAAGGAAGGGAGGTTAGATATCGTGAATATACTCTTGGGCAGTGGTGCCGACGTCAACATACCGCCATTCGATCGTTACGGCGCAACTGCACTTCAATTCGCTGCTATAGGTGGATATATCGGAATAGCGCAGCTCCTTATACAGCGAGGAGCAGACGTTAATGCTCCGTCAGCAAGAATTGGCGGTAGAACTGCGCTTGAAGGTGCAGCGGAGCATGGTCGTATAGACATGCTGCAACTTCTTCTGAGCGCCGGTGCACAGATTACCGGAACTGGCATCAAGCAATATAACAGGGCGCGGGAGTTAGCGCTAGAAAATCACCATCGTGCAGCTTTCAGGCTTCTTGAAAGGTATAGTGCGGGTATGTGGGAGAATCTTGTCGCCTGGGACGATATGTGGACGGATTTTGGTTCCTTTGAAGAAGGCCTTCCGCTTTAGCTGGCAGAAACTGTCATAGAGTCGCAATGAGGTGAAATTCAAATTGGATATTTGGGAGTTATGCTCAAAATATGCAACACAAATTACAGTACCCAATTTCCTTGATATGCACGTCCACTTGCCAGAAATGCATCGCGCACTCTTTAGCAATTTTGCTGTCTTTTAGACTCTAGCTTGTTTCCAGCTCTTCCGTGTGATATATCAAGGGCGAAGAGGAATATTGTCGGGGCGATAGTGAATTTGTAGGGAGATAAAGTTAAAGATAAAGATTGAATACGATGTCTTAATATTAATGAATCAAACGAGTTGAAGCGAACCGCTATTGAAATGCCAGGGGAAAATACTTGCGACTTCTGGGCTTCGCTCGTCGGTGTCGATACAATTTGCTTATAAGTCGATTGATACCGAATAAGCCGTAGTGTATATGACCTGTGGCCTCTTTACTCCCCCCTCCTCTCCGTCTCCTACTTTCCCCCTCACCTCGCGCTCATCTATCCTTACCTCCTGCTCATCCACATCTATCCTAGTTGTGCTTTTCAGAATGTTAACTACTGGCGAGCGATTACAGAAACCACTAAAGCCACCAGGTAATCAATGTAGGCTCCATCTGTTCCATCCGATCTATCAATACGAGCGGTTTAGGAATCGGGCGCTACGATTAATTAATCGGCCCTCCGATTAATTAATAGGTAAGGGAATACGATTCGCAAGCCACAGTGGCTTCCGATTAATTAATCGGCCTTCCGATTACTTAATCGGCCTTCCGATTACCTAATCGGGAAATATTGAGGTCTTGGGAATAGCAAAACAGTATATAGAATACTCTATCCAAACCAAGCTTTATTATACATGCCTCCCACTACGTCTAGGGGCTCCCATAGCCACCCTAGCCCTTTTTGGTGCCCTCCCCTCCACTTAATCACCTGATTTTCCTCCTCCAGCTCCATTCTCACTAGCTCTATTCTCACTAGCTCCATTCTCACTAGCTCCATTCTCACGTGCTTGCTCCTCAGCTACTCTCTCTCTCTTCTTTGCTCTCTCAGATGCTCTTCCAGCCTTCTGAACTGACGTAATTAAACCACGATTATTCTCCTTTGCTACCGCTTTAGGGAGGGTGATTTTATCCCTCTTGTAGATTACACTAGTAGTAGGTAAATCAGGATAAGTCAATTGGGAGGTGATTTTATTGAGGGTACTTTGTGGCTAGAGAGTAGTAAGCTCGCTATGCTTAGTAGCTAGACGGTAGCCCTATTTTAATTAGCTTTTATTAAAAGTAAGGCTCATAAATCACATACCTTTGGAGTCTTTTCCAGAACTCTCACTGGAATCCTAGCTATTTCTGTACCAAATCTGTATTGCTTTGGGATCTGGAGGGTTGTAATCTCTTGAATATCATATTCAAGAGCCTTGGAATTAGCTCTCTTTACCATATTCTCCCTCTGTCTTCTCGTGTGTTCCGCAACCCTCTTGGTTAGTTCAGATAAAATCATCTCCTTAGCTGCTTCCTCTTGATCTGCTTCCTCGTCAACGAATAAGCTATCCTCTCTACCCTCAGAACCACTATTCTCAACCTCCTCCCCTATACCTCCTAGGGCTGTACGTGCACGGCGAGCGTTCTCCTTATGGTTCAGGAAATTAGTAGGTGGCTTCCGTCCAAACCAGACCTCGTATGGTGTATTTCCCTTAGGAAGAGCCCCCGTAGCTGTGGTATTAATTACCCATGCGATTAAAGGAAGTAACTATATCCACGATTGGATACCAGTATCCGCTCGTGCAGCCCGTAGCCGCTTCTTGAAGATTCGATTAGCTACCTTAATAGAGCCTTGTGATTAAGGATAGTAAGCTCGTCCACGGATAATCTTTATCCCTCTTTGCTTATAGACCTTAATAACTTCGCCTTTGAACTCTCCTCCATTATCGCAGGCTAGGATAGAGATATACCCATTATCATTGAGCCATTTACTAAGCTCATTCGCAGCTTCGTCTGCAGTTTTAGCCTTGAGCCCATGGATCCATACGAACTTGGAAAAGTGGCATTTCAATTGCCAGATCCACTGGTATTCTCCGTCCGGATCATGCTATAATATATTAGTATTAATATTAATAATAAGGAAGTGAAGTGTGGATAAAAAGCTTCGGAATTGACGAGAATCGCAGAAATCGCGAAAATCATAGGAAAATCGTAGGAAAAGCTCAAAAACGCACGAAAATCGCGAAAATCGCAGGAAAAGCTTAAAAATGCAGGAAATGCAGGAATATAGGGAGGTAAAATACATGACTTAAGGGACACTTACACGAAAATCCATTAAATCCAGAACCATACGCTCGCCAGGATAATGAGATTGGATAGGTGTAACCCCTTTACTATTCTTCTGGGTCTTTTCCTTATTGCAGTAAGCACAACGAGCACTTATCCAAGCGTGGTCGTCACGGGATGGGCCATGCCAAATTCGTCGTGCGTGCTCAAATGCAGTGCTAGGAGCTATTATATAGTAATTAGTATAATAATTAGTAAATTTAAGGGGTACTTATATACATGCATTAATTTCTCATGAATAGTAGTCAAAATCTCAAAGGCATCGTTATAGCAGAGAGTATAGCGAGCTGGAATAATCTCATCGCGGCGAGTATCGTGGTATTCCTTGCGATATACCTGATTATCCTGAAGCTCGTATAATTGGGATTCGTGCTTAATATTAGCCTGGTAGCGTTTCTCTACCTTTATTCCACCAGGGAGCGAGGCATTAGGATTTTACAACCACCATCTAATATCCATACGTTTCCTAGTAGTAAGAATTTTCTTACTACCGCCAATAGTAAGCCTTTGATCCCACGCAGCTTCGTCTTCAGCGGACCAGTTATTAGTAGGTTCTTCAGTAATAGGGCAGGGCAAGAACTAAGTGCCAGAGGAACGTGCTCCTGGTGCAGTAATATCAAAGTATTGCTCTGCTCGGCCATAGACACGCTCACGAGGCGTACGAGGGGCTGGAGAGGAACGGAGGGTTGAAAGAGACATATTGGAAGTAAGGTAATTAATTAGGAAGTATATAGAATCAGTAATTGTGCTTGGAAAGTAGGTGCTTGTACTGTGAACTGTATGCTGTGAATTGTGTCTAGGTAGTAAAAAGGGAGCGAGCAGAGGCCCTATATATATCTAGAAGCTCTAGAGAAGTGTCTTTACTCCTATTACGTACTAAGAACTAAAGGGTTTCAGCCATAGTTTTGAGGATATATTAATTATATACTGAGAACTAAAGGGTTTCAGCCATTAGTTTTGAGGATATATTAATTATATACTGAGAACTGAAGGGTTTTAGCCATTAGTTTTGAGGATATATTAATTACATACTAAGAACTGAAGGGTTTCAGCCATTAGTTTTGAGGATATATTAATTACATACTGAGAACTGAAGGGTTTCAGCTATTAGTTTTGAGGATATATTAATTATATACTGAGAACTGAAGGGTTTCAGCCTCATTAGATCCGAAACCCCAATATTATGCGATTAATTAATCGGCCCTCTAATTAATTAATCGCAAGCCACTGTGGCTTGCGAATCGTATTCCATTTCCTATTAATTAATCGGAAGGCCTATTGATTAATCGGAGGGCCGATTGATTAATCGTAGTGCCCGATTCCTAAACCGCTCGTATTGATAGGTCGGATGGATCACATCTAATTAAAACAGTATTCACGCCACCTAAAGTCTAATGCAACTTCTATGTTGTCCCGATGCAGGTATCATGTTGTGAAGCTGGGTTGGGACTGGAAGGGCAATTCAATCAAGAAATATAATCAGGTAACAGATTACAGTCGCACTGAACGGGTTACGACAGCTAGAAGGTATTGTCTAGATTCCTATTATGATACGGGGAGGCGAGCTAAGCTCCGTCACAAACTACAACCGTAATCTGGCCTCAGGTCCGCTTGGCTGATGCTGAGTGATGGACGATCTAGGAGGTTGGCTGGATTTGCATGGCGCTCACGAGCTTTATTCTACTCTATGTCATTGCACCGCCTCGACCACCCAGAGCTCCAAGTGCCTGCATCTGCATTGCACTCATTTTGCCCTCGGGGAGCGGCCTTCCTGTGCCCTCGGGGAAGCTCACGAACTTGATCTCGGTCAGGTACCTTAAATATCTGCCCACATCTTCTCTACTGATACCGTAGCCCGCACTCTCGTCGATCCCCGTCCAGTTCTCGGCGTCTGCTTTCAAAATCTTGACAGCATTCCTATCATCAAGCTCTGGAGCTCGAGTCGTAGCTGGCAGGTCGGTGACGCAGAAGTGATAGAGTGGCATTAGTGCGTGTTGTTCTTGATCTTTCTCTTGGCCACCTGCTGAGACGTGTCTTTCCAGTTGGTCCTTCCAAGAGTCGTAACTAACCTCTGGAACATTGTAACCGTAGAACTCGAGAAGCGACAGATACTCATTCATGCGTAAGCGCGGGTGGCCAGTAACGTGGACGACGTGTACGCCACCTGGAAGAGGATTGAGAGCAGCAGCCACGACCACACGAGCAACATGATTAACCGGAACGGAGTTGACAGTGTTTATGATGCGTGGTCTGGCCGACAGTTGAATGCAGCCTTTCAGCATACGGATCAAGAAATCATCGGTATTGCAGACACCCGTGTCTGAGTCGCCTAGAATATACCCAGGTCGAATCACAGAGCCCAGAAGACCTCTCTTTCCAGCGGCACGAACAAGCTGCTCAGACACCCATTTCGTTTGGCCGTAGCCTGTGCTAAGACCAGTTCGACTGCCTAGCATGTCATCCTCTTCAGAAAGAGCGTTTTGGCCAGTACTGATTTGTTGCTCTGAGAGTTTCACGTAGTGATCAGTATCGAGTACACTTGTAGAACTGATGAATGCAAAAAGCTTGGGCTTTCCTTCGTTGCAGAGCTCCATAGCATCAATGGTGGAGACGACATTTGAGGCCATCATATCCTGATATGTCTTGACCCAGTGCACTGTAGCACCATTGTGAATCACCACGTCAACTTCTTGAGATAAAGTCTGCCAGATGTGATCCTCAATGCCAAGATGTGGCTTGGATAGATCACCAACAACGCAGCTCAATCGCGTCAACCACTCGTCTTGCCATAGGCCGTACCCGAGTAGTGAACGCCGTAGTCGATCGAGCGCGGCATTTGAATCCTTAGCGTTTCGCACATGAGCAACGAGTCTAATGGCATGGCTAGTTCGATCCAGTATATCTTTGATAATATAGGCGCCCAAGAATCCAGTCGCTCCGGTGAGAAATATAGTTGATACACGAATCGCCGCTGGGTCCGCTGTTCGATAGGTGGTCGGTAGCCGTTTGAGAAGCTCGTCCAGGGATTGAGAGTATAAAGGATCCTCCTTTACTGCACCACCATCCTCGTTGACTCCATTTGTTAGTCCAAGTAGCCTGTCAATCCGCGCACTGAAACCAGCTAAACTTGGATTCTCGTAGAGCGTGTTTATGGATACGTTTGCTCCAAATTCTCTGCGTATATCTAGTAGCATCTGCTGGGCCAAGAGACTGTGTCCGCCAAGGTCAAAGAAATCATTCCGTGGTGTGATAGTCTTTGCATTAAGCCCGGGTATGAAACCGGCCCATTTGGTTGCAACAGTTCGCTCGGTGTCTGTCAGAGACTCCCATCTCTTTAAATCTTCGTCCGATGTCTCTTCTGTCTGTTCCACGATATCTGGAAAGGGGAGATTTGGCTTGTCAATCTTGCCATTCGGGTTAAGCGGTAGCTTGTTGAGAGCAATGAAAATGGTCGGCACTGCATAGGTGGGTAAACGAAATTTCAGGTGGTCCCGTGCCTCTGTCTGCATCCGCCTGAACCTCTTGAAATAGACCTTTGTGGGACCAATGTCCGTTCCTTCATCTGCGACATCGTCCAAGCCCCGATCTTTGAGCCACTGGGGCCATCTTTTCATCTCTGGAACAATGTAACTGACGAGTTTCGGTTCCTCATTTCTGTCTCTCCGAACAAGTGTCTTGCAGTCTCTGATCAAAGGGTTCTGGCGTAAGTTGCTGTCGATATCATCAAGCTCGATTCGGAAGCCACGAATCTTGACTTGGTCGTCCACGCGTCCTGTGCACTCCACGTCACCAGACTCTAGGTACCTGCCTAGGTCACCTGTCCGATAAAGCCTATCTCGTGGTCCCTTATAGTACTTTCTCCACGGTTCATCTTTATTGTTCTTGTTGTCGGCTTCCACCCAGGCCTTGTTGTTCACGAACCAATTCATGAGGAATTTCTGCTCGTTCAATTTATCATCTCCCCTGTAACCCTCGGCAAGACCTGCGGCACGGACGTAGATCTCTCCAAGTTCTCCGACCGTACATAGCTGTGTTCGATCTTCCCGATTCACAATAAGAAGCTGTACATTCTTCATCCCCTTCCCAGCCGGGATAGTATCTTTCAACTCATCCAAGAAGTTGGGATTCTTCGCGCGGCTCGGTATTTCGAAGTAGCTCACTGCTCGCTGCGTTTCCGTCGTGCCATACATGTTGACTATATTAGCATTGACCGCGAGATCCCGCAACGCCCTGCAATCTCTGGTTGTGAGAACATCGCCGACAAAGAAAGCTCTGTCCAGAGATGGAAATTCCGCTGTTGCTCCACCAACGAGAATCTGGCCCATAGCAGGCGTTAGATGTGTAACTGTCGGTTTGTGCTCACGCATCCATTCTGCAAGCTTCTCATGCTGAATGTCTTCCTTTGAAGGAACTAGCAATTGCGCTCCCAGAAAAAGAGGTGTAAAGATATCTCGTTGGACCGGATCATGCGCAATACCGGACAAAAGAGTAAATCGGCTCTTTGAACTGAGCTGGAACCTCTCCGCCATCCAGCTAATGTACTTGGTTATACTGAAATGGCGACCTAGCACACCTTTGGGCCTTCCTTCGCTGCCAGAAGTAAATGAGAGTGTAGGCGCACTATCGGGGCCAACTTGTGTATTGGGCGGTGAAGAAGCCTTCGTTCTGACCGGGGCAAAGATATCTTTACTGCCAGATTGCTCTCCGGACAGGATACCGTTATCACCAATCCGTAACGAAGGAACTTCAGCCTTGAGTTCAAGCTCTTCGTCAATATACTTTCGCACAAGTGGGGCCAGAGGTCCTGCTTCGTCCGTTGCCCTTGCAATATTGACGAGAGCACGGGGCTGGGCGACCTCAAGATAGATCTTCTGTCTCGCTGGTGGATAGGCTGGATCGAGAATACTCAGTGTCGCCGAAGAAGCCTAGTAGAGAGAAAGTTAGCACCTCAATCGGCAGGGATAGAGATTATAAAGGGCAAACATACCAATGCGCCCATCATGGCGACAACCAAGTCCACTGAGCGGTGCGCCCAAATCATAACAACGTCTCCATTGCTGATTCCTGCATCGTGGAGATAGTGCGCCAAAATATTGGATGCTTCGTAGATCTGCTTGTAGGTAAATGTTCTCTCCGGAGCTTCTGACGACTTCGTCTCTATCACACAGAGTCGATCGGGATGCTGCTTTGCGACCTCGCCGAAGTGCCACTGAATCGAACCGACATACCCGGACCAGTCGAGATCGATAGTGGGATCTGGCAATTGTGCCATTCTGGGAACGTGGAATATTAGAAGTCTGTCGGGAGCTCGATCAATCCTGGGTCAAAGGCTGACTGAAACTTTTTGAGTTCCTGTGCGGGAATTTCAGCCGAGTCAGGGCGGATAAGGCTATCGCTCACGTGCTCCAATTTTTTCCCCAGTCTAATCAAGGACAGCGCTAGCGAGCTTTCTGTTTGCTGAATAATCGACTGATCAGGCCCACCAGTGGGTGTCAGAATTGATGGCGCACAGACCACAGACCACCAAAAAGCTACCATCTTTATAATATTACAAAAACACAGTACTCTTATAAAATAAGCCAATTTCAAAGAACAGATTACCTTTAAACCTAATAAATGGTATAAGTAAGATATATTAATAATTGGTTTATAGAATATTTGTAAAGGTTTAGTATAATTATATCTTTTAAGTAGACTAGAATCTTACCTATAAGGCGAGGTTAAATATAAATTTAATTTAATTAAAATAAATAAGAGAGTATATTTCTATTGTACTCTAGAAATATAGATTGATTTTACTTTACATTGTGACTTTATATTTTCTTAAAGTCGGTGACTTTGGTTGAATTTTGGTGAGGATTTCTCGCTAAACTGGGGCGTGCGCCATCAATTCTGACACCCACTGGTGGCCCACCAGGCCTGGTGTCGTCTCACATTTTGATATTCTTGACCCGTGTACAGCATTGCTGCTGTGCGCAATACAGGAGCACACGAAGCACTGCATACCCCGCTATTTCATTCGAGGATGTCTCTATCTATTTTTGCTGGCAGGCATCGTGCAAGGTTTCGGCAACTATGGATTCAACAAGCCAGTCGTTTAGTCGAGAATCTCTTCCAAAATGTCTCCGGACAGTCGAATCGACAGTCACTGGACGCCAAGGCCCGATCATTCCCAGGTGCTGTTGGAACTGCTAATACTCACGAACCTTAGTCGACCGATGTTTATTCACAAGAAGGCGCAGAGCCTATCCACCTGCTCTTCTGCTGCACCTCGACCAGAAACTGGCACAGACATCAAAGTCACATGACAGATTCAAAAAAGAAGGCGAACCTTGCCACCCACCTTTCTTCACGTTTTCAGGGACAACTCAGCGCCTTCTTTATAAAACCTCCTTCTACACCCACCACTCCTGAACATTTCTCACAGATTTTGAAAAACGTGACCTAGCAAAGCTGCAAGCTTTGTTGCAGATCTACAAAACCTCGATATAAGGATATCGTCCGTGCGGATCCTTATATCCTGGTTTTCGGCTAGAATCGCTGATACCCCCGATGAAAAGGGAGAAGATATCTAGGTAGACGTTTAAGGAAACTTTATATTTATTTGACAACACCACTAATAACGCTCCCTGATTAGAACTAATCTTAGTCGCAGCTATCCCAAAGCGCCATAGCGAATGGAACGCGGCAAATACCCACCTCCCGATACTTCTTCAAGCCCTAGGACGCAGAGTCAACACCGAGTAGTCAAGATATGGCACAGAAGGTAGTTCATGACCGTGAAGGAAATGCGAGTAGTGAGGGAAGCGATGGGAGCTAAAGGTAATGGGTTTTCAAGTTACAGTAGGTGTGGCAGCCACCACGTGATTCATAACCCAAGCCCCCAATCACCAGAGCTCTCGGAGTATTCCCCGAATGGCACAAATACGCCCTGTCCCATTCAAACCCAAACCAGAAGGATCTGTAAATAATCGCGATTTGGTCGGGCAAACCCGGCGTACCTTTTCGGGACGTCGATCCTGAAGCTTGATGACGTTGTAGTAGCTGGGATAATGGCAGGTTTAGAGCGATCGTCGAGCCACAACTTCGCAGTCCCGGAGCCGATCTTCAGGGCAGTGTTTGTAAAATAGAGGATCTAATTGGGATACGGGTACGAAATGCATGAAGGTGGGAGGAAGGGGGATTTGTTTGTCTGTGTGTGTGTGTGTGTGAAGGGTCTTGTATTGCAGGTCAAGACCTGACTGACTGAGTACTCAATAGCCTTATCCATTTCCCAAGCATCGTGTGCTCCAAGGTATCGTCCAAATATTAAATATTCTAACGCCTATTCCTGTAACCTGTAACTCCAAAGATCCGAATATTGTACGTCCATATGATATTACAGTAGGTGTTTCCACCAAAAGTCTGAAAGTGCCTGCACTTTTGGCTTTGTGGAAGGCTACGCCTCATGTGCATCTCTGCTCCAATCGTGTGTTCAAGAGAAAGGCGTTGATTCATCGACACCTCGGAGGAGACAGCAGCGTAGACGTTTCATGTCGTCATGGCAGATCGTAGTAGTCGGGGACGCTTCGTGTAATCTTGATATGTCAAGAGAAGACTCGGGTGACCGCGAGGCTGCGAGAGGATAATTGAGGCAGGTCGGATGTCGTTCTGTCTTCGACTCCGCCTGATAGGTATTGCCTTCGACGAGCTTACAAGCCCAGCTTTACCATGAGACCGCCCACACCGTACAAGAACAGGTCCCAAAGCTCATACGTCTCGTAGAAGATTGTCGAGAATAAGCCACACATGGTGTTGGGTGGTTTGCGTTGTCGTCGACGATGTAGTTGCGATGATTGTATTGGTTGTTCAGTGGTGAAACTGTCGTATATAAAGTTTAAGATGATGAGATTTACTTACAGGTGGAAGAGTCATGGATGGTCGTCAATATATACGTCGTCCTGGCACGCGACACGGCTGGTACTGAGGCATTGCTTCTGATCAGTGAGCTTGGCCAGCGAAGATCACACAATCATATGGTCAACTTGCAAGGGAGAAGGATATTCGGCGTCAGGCTATGCTGGGCGCCTGAGCGAATTGCAGGCACTCATGAGCTTGTTGCCTGAGATCAAGCGAATAGTGTGGAAGCCAAGCAGGGGCGGGGGTTCTTGGCACATCACGTGAAATAATGACTAAGAGCACAGCCCAGCCAGAAGTGGCTTAGCGATCAAAAAGGTGGAATCTCAGCCTTGTCAAACGGAGCAAACACGACGAAAGCTGTCCTCAATTATTTCCAAGGCTAGGGGAAGAGGCCACCACCACCCTACGGAAACACTCCAAGAACCACACATTTCCACTGTTGTAGATTCCAAGGAAGACAATTCAGTTGAAATAAAAAAGACCCACCAAGCATTCTCAGGAATCAAAAGCAAGCAAACCACAACTCTTCAACCGAATCCAAACCCCCCAGACACCACCATGGAGGAACTCGAAACCTTCACCCAGCTCCCAATCCACATGGATCCCGCCTCCAAAGCCATCTCCACAACCTCCTCCTCGCGAGCTTTGAATGAAGAATTGGCTACCCTCAACCAGCTGCACAAAGCGCTCCTCGCCCTCGAATCCCCGGTCCCCCCTCCCCCAGTTCCAGTAAATCAAAAACGCTCCGCGCAAATCACCAAGCTACGAGAATCCGGCAACGGCGAGTTTCGCAAAGGCAAGCACCAAGATGCTATCCGATATTACGGTTTAGGTTTACAAATGGCGTTGAGCAGGCCGTTGTGGGAACCAAGTGGGTTGGTGAGAGATGAAGTTGCGGGATTGTATGCGAATCGAGCGCAGGCGCACATGGCGTTGCAGAATTGGGTCGAGGGCGCTGTGGATGCGGAGGCGAGTGTTGAGGCGAAGAAGGCGGGGAATGCCAAGGCGTGGTGGAGGAAGGGGAAGTGTTTGATGGAGATGGGACGGATGGAGGAGGCGAAGGATTGGGTTGGTAGGGGTCTGGAGATGGAGGGGAATGAGGCGGATTTGGTGGGCTTGTTGAAGGAGATTACGGAGAAGATGAAGAAGAAAGCATAAGGGGCGGTCTGGGTTTGAGGGGAGGGCATTGCATTAGTGGAGTTGGGTGTTCTTGTAATACTATCTGTTTGGTAGGCTCTGCGCCCTTTCAATGAACTTCTTACCTGTGGCCGACGCCCGGCTCGAGACCTGTGGCTTTCCACTCTCAGAATTCTGGTCGGCTTCCAGGCAAACTACCTTCTTCGGTCCAATCTTCAAAGCAGCTTACGCCTATCCGCTTCAATCATCTGGTTCGGTTCCGTTGTCAATCTCTTCGTCGGTCTATTGCCCGATAGGACCACGCACCCTTCGGCGAGCATTTACCACTCTTTCCTCTACTATGAGCCTCTCCAACCTATCAAGCCTGAATTCCTCTGTGGATGAATATCCTGCAGGGGGTGGCGCTGAATCCAGGTTCTCCGCAGACACAAATGCTGTCCAATTGTCAAGTATTTGGACAGTCCTTGAAATACCAATATCACCACCAACCAATGCTACGAATCTGGCCCTTTCTTGGCGAGGAATTGAGAAAGATCCCACTCGCATATTTGGTAAAGCCACTGAGTGGTTGAACTTGGTATGTAGAAGCAGCATCGATCTTGCTTCTTCAAGCATCCCTCGACTTGGAATCCAGCTGCCCCATCCCCGACGAAGAGCAACCCAGAACAGCATAACTGACAGAGGAAGGAAACCTTCGACATCCCTTTGCTCCCATGTGAACATATTCGACGACCACCGGGTCCAAAGCCATATGATAAGGATGCCTTCTCTAATGTCCAAGCCATCTCGCACAGCAAGCAACATCAACCTTGGAATCGGCGGCTGTCCTCTAACCGGAATGTCATCTGCACCTCTACCACCAAGCCACATAAGTTCACCTTCGCTTTGGTCAGTCAATTCAGTCATCGACTGATTGAACTCTACTCGAGCGGCTTCAAGTTCTGTGGACTCATCTAGCAACATAGAGTATCTGTACCTCGCAACTTCGGGTCGTACGAATCGTTCGTCAAATCGCTCTCTTTGCTCCCCTGTTCTAGTAGCCCAAGGCTGACTTAGCATATATTGCAAGAAACCCTCTGTGAGGTCATGAACATTCCCGGACTGGCTTCGCCGGGGCAGTTGAGTTGGCAGTGTTGCTCTATTGTTGGTCCTGCGAGGAAAGCGAGCACGAAGCGCTTCCTCACGAGCACGTCGGGCCTCCTGCAAGCTACGAAACCTCCGTCGAAGCTCCGGTTCTCCGTCAGTCCCAGATTGCCTATTTGTGCTTCGATCCGCAACTACAATGTCCTGGATTGGCTCTGGTGAATTAGTTCTTGGTAAAAGGCAATACCCGTTGCCTTGATAGAATGCCCATTCCCTTTCCTGCGAATGCCTTGTAATATCTCCACACATCGCAGTCATTAACACTGCTCGTCTCTCTTTTGTAAACGGCGACCCTAGTTCTCTCGTCGATTCCTCTTTGACTTTTCCCAATACACCTTCAGTCCCAGCCGTAGCCTTAATGGAGCTAAAGGATGCGGTCTCGCGGTTCTGGCTCTCTGGTGCAGGTTGCGGTGGACTTGGGAGGGGCGTAAGCTCACCTAGGTCTTCCTCGGACATTTCACTTGACTCTTCCTCGTTCTCTCCAACCGCAGTCTGCTGGCTAGCAGGAGTTGGCCTTATAACCCACGAGTCTACGTCTCCGAGCAGTCGGTCGAGAATGTTCCCGGGATCTAGAGCGTTGGACGATGTTGCGCGTCCTACATGCCTGTCTGTGAAGGTGGTGAATGACTGTTCTCGGCGTAGACGACTCAAGTCCGTGTATATCAGGGAGTTGCCTGACCGATCGACAGAAACTCCTTCTGTTGAGGGAGAATCCTCGACAGTATTCCTAACTTCTCGTCTCCTCACTTCCGTGCCGAAATCCCGCTCGTCCGTGGGTCTCACTCCATCATTGTTTGACCTGAGACCATTTTCTATCGTACCGTCATTTGGCAGCCTTTCCTCCGATCTGTTACTTTCCCTCTGAATTAGCGGCATCCCAGATGCCTCCGCTGCTCCCCAAGTATCTCCATGTCCTGGTATTTGTTGCAATACCTCCCCAAGGCCTGCCATTGCCCAAGCAGTTGTGTGCCCGAGATATAGGTCAAGCTCAGTAAGAGGAGCATTTGGCTGAACGGCTCCATCTCTCGTTTCACCCCCAGACTCTGGGTCGTGCCCAGAACGGGTGATATTTATCTGGCCTGTAGTGGTCATCGCCGAGATAATCCCTCCACTCCCATCGTCTGGTGACCCTTCTCCGCCGTCGGTTGAACTGTTCCTGCTCTCAGTGTCATTAACTCCAATCTCTGCTGGCTCATGCCAAGAGCGAAGAGTGTCAACTTCTTCACGAATGCGCAGACGGCGTAGTTCTCGTTGCGCTGCCTCGATTACCTGCTGTATCTGCAGGAGATTATCGTCCTCGGTTGTGCGTTCTCTTGTGATCAAGTGCCGAGCCTCGGAAAGGAGATCTGCTATGTCTTGCGAGTTTGGACTTTCGGTGCTACTGGCGCTTGCCATCTTGTTTGAGTTTTCCAAATTTCAAAGTGGTCCAATTTGGAGTGGTAGAGGAGGGAAGCTCCTTCGATGCACAGAAGGCCGCTTTATGAACTCTCCAAGCTGGGTTATTCACACCGATATCCCTGAGAACTCGCATTTTCCCACTCGAATAACAACAAGATGTTGTGTCAAAGTACAATCACAAACCATTATCCGAGATTTTGAACAAAGTCTTGCACGCAAAAGTCTCGCAATCTAAGTCTAGATATTACAACAGAGACAGACACCACCTTCGAATCACTCTGCCTTGACTGTGTAGTTTTCACATCTCTGTTCGCCATTCTTGGTTGCAATAACTGAGCGCCCTTCGCCATGGAAGGTCTCAACCTCGCTCTCACTCGCAGCCT
This sequence comes from Hyaloscypha sp. PMI_1271, assembly GCA_021399465.1. Lineage (NCBI taxonomy): Eukaryota > Fungi > Ascomycota > Leotiomycetes > Helotiales > Hyaloscyphaceae > Hyaloscypha > Hyaloscypha sp. PMI_1271. The sequence continues at coordinate 133,879 of JAJTUS010000095.1, forward strand.
CAGCCTCTGGGTCCTCATCAATTGAAGAGAGCGCCCTAGAACCACCACCCACGACCGTATCTTCTTCAGCTTCAGAACCACTTTCGCCGAGCACATCGATCAACGAATCAAACGTGGACAAGATGACACGCGGCTGACCACCATCACGATCATCTAAGTTGTCATCCAGTTGGTGCCCACAACAAGCACAATCCTTGCCACAACCGCCGCCATTCAAGTTGACCTTCAATTGATGTCCACAGTACTTACACTCACACTCGGCATGATGCTCCTCGTACTGCCTGTTTGCCCTCTTAATAATCTCCTGTGCAAGGCGCAACACCTCTCCATCAACCTCCTTCCCCTCATCGTGGCACAGCTTGCTGTACCCTCTTATCAGCACAGAGGTCTTTCCCGGCTCCCCCCAATCGAAAGAATGGCTCAACGCCAAACTCTCGTCTTCATCTTCCTCAACATCAACTTTTCCTTTCGCTTGTTCTAGGAGCACTTCCAAAGCGTCCGGGACCCGCTCATCGTATTCCCAGTTGTTATCTGAGACGTTTGTTGCGTATTCTCGAAGTCGCTCACAGAAGACGGAGGTGGAGGGGGTGGTGGCTGCGTAGTAACTGCGCCACTCATCCCTGAGGTGATGTTCAGGGTGAGTGTAGTCTTCTGTTTTCATCCTCTCCTCCACAACCTCAATACACCGGACAGCTTTGTCATACACTCTCTCATCAACTCCACGATCGCTCGCAATGTAGTGGTAGCCACGAAGAACAGAAACAATAGCATCGCTAAACCCCCCACTTTCATAGATACCGTGTTCCTTGGCTCTTGGCCGGTCGAAACGGGAATCCGTGTCAGAGGTGTCCTTGCCCTTGGCTTGACGAATAATGTCTCGACATTGGTCAAGGATATCCAAAAGCTCTAGCTGCGAAAACTGAGCAACCATCATGGTAGCGCAGTCGAGGAACTGCAGCGCGATGGAGATCTGGTGCTCGTATAGCGTTTCGGCATCAAGCGTTCTTGTCCAGGCCGGCTTTGGCCGCTCGTCTTCCCTATCCTCAGCACGAGCTTCATCTCCACGCTCAGACCTCTCCCCTCTCTCTTCCTGCTCCTCATCTGCCTCAGAAGCAGAATCTGGAACATCAACATCACCAACAACACTCTCCACCTTCCCAACTGAACTCAAAATCATATCCCATACCCCCTCCTCACACTCTCGCCCCGCAAACTCCTCAAACAATCCCTCTCCCACCCCCTCTCCCCCACTATCATCACCCCCCAACTCCCTGAATAAAACATCCACCTTCGCCTGCCCTATAATGTGCACCGCAAGCTGCAGCTTTTCAGCAGCCAACAACACATACTCGATCTTTTCCTGCTGCTCCTCGGTCGCAAAAACACATTTCTTTGCTGCATTCTTGACTGCTTGGTCGACGAAGTCAGACCTTTGAGAGGACTTCTCGAGCTTGTCGAGCGCTTGGAGGAAGGATTCATCGCGGGGTTGGAGTTTGGAGAGGGCGAGCTGTCTCGGTGGAGGACCAGTGGTGCATGTGGATTTAGAATGGGCTTCAGGCTGAGGGGAGGAGGGAGAGGGGCTGCTGCGAGAGCCGCTCACAGTCTCGGTACTCGTGGCATCGCTACTGGAGGAGCTGGAGAGAGTGGCGTTGTATTGGTGCATGAAGAAGAGGGCGAGGCGACGGGTGAGGAATTCTGGGGGACTATTGGGGGGGTTTCAGTTTTGGGGGTCCAAGAATAAGGAGCTGTCTTGCTGCAGAAGTTTTCAGGAGGGGGGGAATGGGGTGAGGTTGAGAGAGGGTTGAGGAGGGAAAGGGGGGGAAGAAAAGGTAATATAGAGATATGCTTACCAGGTCAAAATGTGGTGTTTGAGAGAATGGTGGAGTTGCTCATAGAGAGAGGTGTAGTACTCGCGCTGTTCGGGGTCGTTTTCTTTCCCTTCGCGGGCGAGGGCTGCGTCGATGGGGTGCATGGCAATTGGTTTTAAGTTCTTAGAGGGGTGGGAGATCTTTGGGTTATCGTTGTCTAAGTGGTATTCTTAGATTTGTTTTGCTAGTACTCAAGTGAAACCTTGCAATTGGTGCTCAAAGATATTGTGGGTGATGATTGTAGTTCAAGGAGAGAAGGGAGTTGTGGTGCTGCGGTGAAGCTTGGGCTTCTTATAAACCAAACGAAGGATGGGATGAAGTGATTCACAGCAGTCAGTGGCAGTGATTCTCTCCATCAAATCACGCGAAATCGAAGTGCTGAAAGTTGCGAATGATAATCACACGCTGCGTGAGGTTCTTGACGTTCTCAAATGCATTGCTCTATTCTCTATCTGTCGTTTGCGTACTTCCAAGCAACTCTCTCCCTCAATTCCTCAACACTCAATCATCCCCAACGAGCCTTGTGAAGATGCCATACCCTCCCTCCCATTTTCAGTCCCCTTCCTCCTAGCCCACTGCAAAATCTCCCCGACTACGCCTTCAACATCCCCAGGAGTCCCTTCCTTCATCCCGCTCAGCTCCTTGCCATATGAGTCTATCTCGAGAACCACTCTCTCCTCGTCGCCAATTTCCCAGCTCTCCCTCATATCTGGTCCCTGTAGTTTTTGAGTTCTACAATTCGCTCCCACTTGTCCCTTTCCAAGCAAGATTTTCAGCGCTGCCTCAATTCTCTCGTCGACCTTGGATCCAGTGATCAACATCCCACGCTCAAGGTTGTAAAGGTAGCACCTCAAAACGGCCAATATCCTCGAGGTCATTCTTTCAAGTGGATCTATCTCTACAGACTCTAGACCCCACTCCTCCTGGGACTCTCCCACCCCATGCTCCTCCCCTGCTGCAGACTGTCCCCCACTAGCATCGTCGCTGAAGACAAGCGCACCCTCGACCTCAGCTTCGAGCTCGGACTTCCATTTCCACTGTTCTGGCATGTTTTCGTATGAGGTGAGGCTGAGCCAGCGTGGTGTTTGAGGGGCGGAGATGTGGGCTGGTGTGCTTGGTGATGAGAGATCGGCGACTGCTTCTGTCGCTTCGTTGGTGAGGGAGGAAAGCTCTTCGGTGAGTTTGGGGTTTGGTGTTGCCATGATGGTTTGTGGTCCGGAGAGAGGATATTGGAGGTTAGAGGTTATGGGATGGCGAAGATATGCTGTAAATTCAATTTGTCTAGGGTATGAGCAGGTGAATGTTCATGTCACCGGAATATCGTGAGGAAGTACGAGATTCACTCAGCTATTGAAGTAAAAAGGGGCGTCGCTTGATGACTATTGTTCCTGCCTTCTTGGAGTTTCCTTTCATTATCATCGATCTTATTTGCTTGTTTTTGCTTTACTGATACAATGCTATTTGAAACCTCATCGCATTTTATTGATCTGAGTAGCTAAGTATGGCTGCATTCTTCTTACCACCCCTCTCCACCTGCCCCTAAGTGTCTCCACCCTGTTAATATGAACAAGCCTGCTGTTCATTTTTTTCTCTTTCGGCGACGGCCAGCAATCTTTTTGTCAATTTAAGAACTTCAGCATCAACTTCGAAGTGTTGACGGCCGTCAACCCATGTGCAATAGTTCCTCAAGCTAATAATTCTTTTATCAAATGGTTCGTCTGTTCTCAACCCCCGTTCTCGTTCTCGTGGTTCTTCGGGCCTTCCCTTTCCCTTCGCAAGTGCCAAGATCTCTTTCAAGCACTGCTCTTCCCTTCGGGTAATGTGCTTGCCACGGCTAGAGTTGTCCTCTTCAAGAGTCTTCAAAATATTTTGAGCCTTGCCTGTAATGCGTTGGAATTCGTGGTTGTAAACCATCACTGCGTATTCCGCGTTTTGTTTTTCTCTTGTCAGACCGTCTTTGGGGTACATTTGTTCTCTCTTCTCGAGAGCTTCTGGCATCCAGCATTTATTGCCACAAGAGCATGAGTCATGCGTAGTCGTCGTGGGTTTTGTGTTGCACTGAGTCGTATGTGGATCTCTCTCTTCTACGATATCTCTCTCGATAGCTGCTAACTTTTCGCGTCCTTCTTCATCAAGCTCGAGCCACTGCGCTGTCAGGTCCTCGTAGCCTTCTGCCCCAAGCCACCAAGGTATATGCCGTGCGTAATCGGCGAGTTCTTCGAATGGATTAGGGTCCGAAGTTGAGCAACCGTAGTCCGCGTCTAAGTCTCGTCTATCAATATCTTTTTTGAAAGCTGTTGTGTCTTCAGACTCCAGGTCCTCTGAAATGTTAGAATCCTCAGAGCACAATCTGTTTCCACTTGTGCCAGTAGCCCTGTCCTGATCATCAGTCTCGTCCACTACTTCCTTCGTTAACACCGCGACGACCGCTAGAGCGCGAGCATAGTAGTGAGCTAGTCGTTCTTCCATAGCACTGTAAGCTTCTTCTGTTCTCCGCGGATGATTCAACAGCTGCGCTCCAAGCGCGTTCAACTCAATCAACAGCACCTTTACACGCTTTAAAGTTTGTTTGTCCTGAGGTTCTTGGAGTTGATCGGTAGGAGGTGAACGCCGGCCTTCCCGACTTCCGTTAACAGCCAGGTTTTCTCCTTGTTCCGAAGGTTCGTATGGCCATCTCTGATTGTGTGAAATCTCTTTCCATAGCCTCCTGGCAGTGGGCTTGTCGCCATTTGCTTGAGCAAGTCTTGCTTGCGTTTTCTTCTCGTCGGACTCTGAGATCAACTCTGCTATTGTCTTCTGTTGAACACCCTCTGGAGCAGCCATGGCGTGTTTTGTTTCTCAGGGTAAGGTAGAAAATGATAAGCAGGGACTAGAGGTTGGTCCCTAATAGCAACGGTTGAATAGTAGGCTTGTTAAATCGAACTTTGAAGGATTCAAAAGAGGTTTAATGCAAGATTGCAAGACACGTAGGTGGGAAAATTAGCTCTTGATATAGACCTTTGAGCGTACTTGTGGATGAACTTCAGTATCTGGCGTGACTGGAATAATATCATTGGCTTGAAGTTCTCATTCACAGAATGGCATATGAGAGGGTTGGAAACCAGCGATTTCTATCTCTCTATACAAGCATCGTCACAATTGGCAGGCGGCAGGCGGGGTTATTCCCACCCACTTGACAGTCTTGGCTTATCGGCGATTCGGCCCCACGTTTTTATTCAAAGATTCGCGACTTTGGAGTACTGTTTGAATCTTCGCCAAGTGGTTCATCAACAACACCCCTGTTATCTTCGCACAGAGATACATCCAAAATGACTGTTTCGACCCACTTTTACTAGTTCAGTTACTACGTTACTACTCTCTCTCGCTATAGATATGTCCGGGTGGGCACCATGGCCACAATTTCGCTCAACTCCTCCAGAACTTTGGATGGGACTGACAGCCTTTGGCCTTCAACAATTCCTCAAATCGTTTCAAGTTGTATATAAGTTGCCATTTATGAGTGCAGTGCCCATCTTTTGCCATCGCGTGGGTAATTTGGTCAAATTCTCTAGTCCTAACACTTATTTGGGACTAGGCCTTGATTTTGAGGTTATATAGCCGTTTCGATATGGTTTGCTGTGGACCTGTGGTTGTGGCACCACTCTTCGCAGTCCTCCACATGGCGGCTGCATGAAGAATGTTAGCAGTACGTTCTTTTCTTTAATGGAGTTCCCTTGCGGCATTTTAGAGGCATTTTACGATTTGTGCATGAGACTGTCGGTCTTCTGTCCTCGCATCCCTGACCTCACTTGTTTCAGTTCAAGTCGTAGCATCCCAACTTGTCCAGTTCGAAGCTGCTCCCATGTTGTTGGAAGCTGTCTTTTACGAGTGACATGTTCATGAAGTGTAGACACATGAAAATATAGCACTCCAGGCTGGAACATTATAGAGTATCAACGTTGATTCACACTACGGACTACTCTAGGTTCGTTTAAATATCTGTAACACAATCCTCCAAACACCCAAATTCTTCTCCTGTGCGGAGTCCTCGAGGTGAATTGGATCTTCCCTCGAAAAACAAAGGAGAAACAGACCAGCCACCTTGAGAATATTTAGAGTTAGGGTTAGGTTAAACTCCCCGAAAGTGTCAATAGGAGGGGTGGTTTATCTACTAAACACTACGTATATTTCCGAGTTCAATACATCTTTCTAATCTCAGACGCCAGCGCCCTCGCCTCATCATGAGCCTTCTGCTGCCTAAGATCCTTGATCTCCGTTGCAATCTTTGGCCTCTTGTTATACATTGCCTTGTTAGCAGGGTCTTTGGTGGGGTCATTGTTCGTTGGGTTCGCAGCAGGTTGTTTGAGGTTGCCGGTACTCTTTGCCTTGTTTAAACTGCCAGGTGTGTCTGGCCTGACACGTTGCTGATATACTGTGCCATTTGCTGGATTTGGAATATTGACAGGCTGCTGAGAAGTGGGGCTCTTAGGTCGATTTTGGTGCGCGGGTGTGTTTGAGCTGACTGGCTGTTGATAAACTGTTCCTCGTGTTGGATTCGGAAACTTGACTGGCTGCTGATGACCTGGACTCTTTGGTCTGCTCTGGATAACTGACGTGTGTTGGTGATGGTGACCTGACGTTGGCTGACCATGATGAGTTGGGCTCTTTGCTCGGATCTGATTAACTGATGTGTGTTGGTGGTGATGATGAGCTGGACTTTTTGGCCGAGTCTGAATCACGCATACCGGCTGCTGATGACCGAGGTTTTTCGGTCGATCCTGGCCATTCGGTGTATTACCCGGTAACTGATACATTGTATTCTTTGTTGTTGGATCAGGGATGTTGGGATTTGGTTTTTGCAGCTTTGTCGGCCCCGGAGTCGGTGGTCTCACCACAATCACTGGAGTCTGCAGTCGGGCAGGCAACTTGGGGCCATTGTCCTTTATCCGATTCTTAGCAAAAAATCCCCTCTTTCCCCAATCTATTCCATTTATTTTCCAGTTGGGTTCTTTGAGTACCCAGAATTTCTGATCAAATTGCCAGTTGGATTGACGTACCTCTCTCTTTTCCTGATCTATCACAGCTTGTCTTTTTCGCTCGGCGGCCTTCTCCATCTCTCTCGCCCTTTCTCTCCCCAATTCCGCATTGCTCTGCGTCTTCCGTAGTCGCTTCTCTGCATCTTTCTTGGCCGCCGCCTGCTGCGCCTGTCGCCTTTCCTCTCTGGCCATCTCCCTCTCCCTTTCCCGTACTCGCCTCTCAGCTTGATCCCATCTCTCGACGCCCCTCTTATCAGCCTCCTCCTGTGCCCGTCTCTCACCATCTCTTTGGGAAACCGCTCTCTGCGCCTGTTCAGGGTGTCTTCTCTCCAAATTGGTTACAATGCCAGTAAAGGAGCCATGACTTATTTCCCACTCGATGAGCCTGTTCAATAGCCTCGTACCGGTACCTACTTTCTCCCAGTCGATGCGATCCCAATCTTGCGGGGTGCTCGCTTGCCTGATATTCTGAACGAGCTTGACGAAAGAATCAAGCTGGAAATCAAAATTAGGGTTCCTCCACCAGCCGTGTGCATCGAGACTGGCAAGGGACTCGGCCTTCGCGGTGTCGAGGTCGGTGAGACCAGTGACCCTGATGTGATCGACATCATGGTGCGCGGCGTTGTAGCATGATATGAGATGCAGGATCTCATATTGGCTGGGGCCTTCGTAAGTTATCTTGGATGATTGCATGTTGGTGTCTCGTTGATATTTCTCGAACTAGAGTTGTGGGAAAACGGTATTTCGCGAATAACAATCGAGACTTTATAAACTTCCCGAATTGCCTGAACATTCTGGGATGACTCAATATTGAATGAGCCAGTAGATTCTGACTATTCAGAGAACCGTGTTTAATGCAAACATCGGATGAGTGTCACCCGCTCACAAGTACCGTAGTGTTTGACGACGCTGCTATCACTCGACAGATCTTCATACAGTCACACCACACAAAGAATGATCACAACCCACGCAAAACGAAGGTAACCAGAGAAATTTGTGCATTCAAACTCTACCTATCTTATCAATTCAATCCAACGCCCCTCCTTCCATGCCAAAGCGCTTTTCAAATAAGTACACCAAGAATCACGATCCGCTTGGACCCGCCTCCTCGTCACCATCTGAATCTCTTTGGTCAGTTTTTTGTCGCTTCCCCCGGAAATAATCTCCTAAAGTATTACTTAAACTTCGCGCTCTGGTCATTCTCGACCAAGTTTTGCTCTGGTCCGTATCTAACGATTTGCTGATTTCCTGTCCTTCGTCGCCATTCTTAGCTGACGGTGTTTCTGATCCATCTTCATTTCCATCACGTGACTGGGAAAGTCGATGGGAGCCAGATTTCGATCTTCGGAGACCGAGACGGGCGCGCTTGAGTTTGCTTGGAGACTCGATGCCCCGTCGCATTGTATCTGCAACGACCACGCTCAAGCCTCCGGATAGTGGAGAGATGAAAGGGCCAGGCATCATTCGAGATATAGAGTGTCTTGCTGGAGTCACTGGTCTGACGTCTGCTGGTGGTGGCATAGGTCCTTGTTGATGGTTTGGGTGAGTATGCACATTGCCTTGGGACGAGGTCCTTGCTAAATTTGACAGAGGCTTCAGCAATTCTGTGGAAGTCTGTGCTTCGGATGGTAGTACAGCCGATGATGTCGTGTTCGGTAGTCCAGGATGTCTCGTAGCTTGGAGAAGCTCATCGCTCTTCCATGGATTGCTGAGAAGAGGGGTTTGCTCTGCAACTACTTCCGAGGGCGGAGCTGAAGGCACAACTCGGACTGATGGAGGTTGGTATGAAGAGACGGAAAATCTGTGAGGCGTCCGAGGTTGTGAAGGGTCCACAAAACTGACACGAGAAGACCTCCGCGAGTCGCTGGCGGCCTCGTCGTTGGCTCCGTCGCCATTCTGATGTATGTTTGCTATTGGCCGTTTCCTGGCTCCTTCATGTGCTTGATGTTCCTCGCCCGATGGCTCTTGATCTATGAGACCAATTCTTTCCTCGCCCTCCTCGTCGGATTCGTCCTCTTCGTCCTCTTCATCTCGTCGAGGTCGACCGCTGGTAATGAGGAATACCCCGAAAAATGTCAAAAGACAACCGCCAATAAATTTACCCACGCTGTCAGCCGTGGCTTTCTCAAAGTCACGATATAGAACCGCGCTTCCAATAATAACAGACAAAGTAAACATAACAAATTGTACAGGAATGACCTGGGTCGAGTCGAATCGCGCAAGTGCCTTGTTGACATATTTAACTTGCATAACAGCGGTACCCACTAGAATGGCCACGAGAGCGTAGGTGACTGGTGTTGTAAGGGCTCTCCAAAGCGTCGACGAAAGCATTGAAGCTACACCCTTTGTTGAAAGAGCTGTATATCCACCTATATAGAAATTAGCAAGATCAACCTCATGCGGAGACCAACACTGACCAAATAAACCCACGAGCCCAAGGTCTATCAGGATTGTCCTGTTTCCGTACTTTGGGCTCGCCCATACCAACACCCCAATTAAAACCCCAGTAATAGCCATATATACTTCAAACTCCGTTCTCGTGATAGCCCCCCAGATCTCGTGTGGGCCAAGCTTCTTCTCTTGTTGCTTTGCGCTGAGCACAACCACAACGGCTCCTGCTACAGCTACCACCACTCCCCAGAAATCTCGCAACCGGAAACTCTCTTTTAACATAATGGGGGCAATTACACAGTTCGATATCAAAGCCACAACGCCGAGCGGGGATACGATCGATGCCGGGGCGAAGCCATATGCCAAAAAATTGCCCGTCTCTCCAATTGTCATCAATGCAATCCCTCCCCACCAGTATGGCGACCCCAAGTATGTAGAATCTTGCTTATGGTCGTCATCTGAGCAACCACTTGATTGGGTATTCGTGGAATGAAACGAGGTTTGCAAAGGATCGTCGTGCTCGTCATCCAACTCTGTGACATGATGCCCATTCGACCCAGTCGTCCCATAGCCATTTTGTGTACTCTTAGCGATGTGTTTTGACTTCTCCTTCCTTAAGCTCCGTTCTTGGCTTAATCGTATGTGCGCGTATCGTTGTATGTTGAGGGCGAAGGATATCAGGATGTTGCCTACAATGGCAGTAACAATGCCGATCAAGGAGCTCCATCGCTGAAGCTGCGAGTCTTTGTCGCCGAATATGAAGGAATCGGAATTCGATAATGTTGCAGCGGTTGCCAATGTCGGCGCACTGAAGATTGATGTCGTCGCGGCATCGATTGCTGGGGTCAAAAGATACATATCAGCGGGTCGTCGTCGTAAATAACAATATCATCCCACTTATGGCGGCCCGCGGGCCAACTCAAGGGAGCCGTAATTGACAGCTGCTTCGTATACACATGAGGATATATTGTCGTGTTGTTGAGATCCTTGGTGGTCGTGGATGGGTGATTTGGCGGTCATCGCGCAAAGTGCGAGTCAAAGTATGATTTCATCGACACGCCGTCCAAGATTCGCTAGCCTGCACCCCACTCCAGCTTCCAACTTCAAACAACACCATCGAATGAGGATCCCCGATACTCGACAATATGAGCGACGACGAGGAATTTGAGGTGGATGACCCTGAGCTGGCGGAGGATGATCCTATGAGAGCATTCTTGCCTCAAGCATTTGGAAAGAAGAGTAAAGAGGCAGACGTCGCGGCGCAAATAGGCAGGACGAAGAGGCTGGTCGACAAGGCGCCAGCGAAGATAGAGGCTACTGGAGAGAATGTGGAGGGCCAACAGAGGGTCGCGCAAGAGCCAGCATCCAAGGACTACGGCTCAGATGATGATGATGATGATTCAGACGACTCTGATGCGTCCGAAGACGACGAGTACCCAGTCTCTCATGAGCTGGTACTGAAGACACACGAGCGTGCCGTGACAACGGCTTCCCTGGATCCTTCTGGAGGTAGACTGGTTACTGGATCTACGGATTGTACGTTGAAGCTGCACGACTTTGCTTCCATGACCCCGACCACTCTACGAGCCTTCAAATCCGTAGATCCAAGTGCCTCGAAAACCTCAACGAATTCAGAAACCCATCCTATCAATCATGTCGAATTCAACCCGCTATCAGGAGGCGCATTCCTCTGCGTCTCGGCGCATCCACAAGCAAAGGTCATGAGTAGAGACGGAGAGGTTCTGGCAGAGTTTGTGAAAGGGGATATGTATCTGAGGGATATGAACAACACCAAGGGACACATTTCTGAGGTTACAACTGGCACATGGAATCCTGTGGACAAGAACTTGTGTGTTACGGCGGGTACCGACAGCACGCTGCGGATATGGGACGTCAACCACAAGCGAACTCAGAAGGCAGTCATCGTCCACAAATCGAGGGCTGCGGGCTCTGCGGGAAGGACGAGAATGACTGCGGTTGCTTGGGGAAGTCCATTACAAGGAGGGCCCAACATGTTGATTGCTGCAGCTCTTGATGGAAGTCTGGTGATGTGGAGTGGGGACGGACCGTTTGCAAGACCAGCAGCAGAAATAAGAGAGGCTCATAAACCAAACACATGGACGGGAGGATTGGACATCAGCTCGGATGGCCGAATGGTTGTGACCCGAGGTGGCGATGACTTAATCAAACTCTGGGACACCCGGAAGTTCAAAGCCCCAGTTGTCACTGTATCACATCCTTCGACATCAGACCATTACGCCATGACTAACATCAAATATTCTCCTGCCTCCTCCAGTATTGTCACCGGGTCGGCATCTGGCCATCTCCACATCTTGAATCCTGGAAATCTCAAAGCCGAACTTGTTACTCCAGTCACTCCGGGATCACCACTTATCACAGTCCAGTGGCATCCAAAGATCAACCAAATCGTCACAGGCTCTGCAAATGCAGAAGTTCATGTCCTCTACAATCCAAACACGTCCGTCCGAGGAGCCGTGGATGTCATGTCCCGCGCGCCCAAGAAACGACATGTTGACGACGATCCAAATTTCACTACTGATCAATCCGTCGGCATTTCAGGAGACAGCATAGTCACACCGGGCGGAGTCCTCACCAACTCCAACGCTTCGTCGTTCTCTGCTCGCCATCCAACAGTTGGACTGACAGCATCAGGCCGGTCCCGCGATCCACGGAGACCGCAGATACCTATGGTGACTCCGTTTATGAAGAGTCAGCCAGACGAAGCACATATCAACCAGAGTATACCGCTCAGCAGTATGCGAGATGAGGACCCCAGAGAAGCACTGCTTAAGTATGCGGATCTTGCGAAGAAGGATCCTTTGTTTACGAATGCCTGGAAGGATACGCAACCAGTTACGCAGTACGCAGAACTGAGCGATGAGGAAGAGGAAGAGGGACCAGATAAGAAGAAGGTGAAGAGGTAATTGGAAATTGGCGTATCGATAGGGAAATCGAAGGGCACACTTGGCGTTCTGGCGAGGGGAATTCAAAAAGTTTGATGAAGGAGGGAAAATGTAAGTAGACTACAATTTATACCCGAAGGCGTTCCAAAACTGGAGAAGCGTAACCTCAACATGGGCATAATAAAGGGGCATCCATTTCATTATCCCAAGTCGAAGTGGACATTCAATTCCTCCCTTTTGGTTAACCCTCGATCTATGGTAGGTTCAAAGTCAAGACTCTTTCAATGTCCTTAAAGTTCTGGAACGGCTGAATCTTTTCTCTGAGGTATCTATCACTTGATTTGGAATATAGTAAATTGTTGCAGTAGCATTGCAGTGCGATCTCTGGATTTAGTCTAGTGCGATCGGTTCGCTTAGTCAGGATCTGTGAACCATATTCCTGAAGTTCTCACGCTTCACTTGAGTTCTTTTCTAGCTAGCTTTAATTAACTCTTATTTATGAGAAATACAACTCCCTACTCTTACAAATCATTGTCGCTTTCTTTATCCGTTGCGAAGCAACTTACCTTGTTTGCAGTTTCTTGTGTCACGTGATTCGCTGAAAGTGCCTCCTTCGAAATTCCCTGGACTTGGACAGAACGCATTCATGTCCCAAGAGTATCTGCAACATTGAATCGATGTTCAACATAATTATGATCTCGATATTCACTTTCGACTGAGCCAGACATCTTCATTATACCAGACCAGCGTCAGTTGGGATTGAAATTCACTTCTTTGTGAAGCTGCCCAGCAAATTCGAACTCTTAAACATTTCGGCTATTTAATTGTTCTTGATCCGCTACAAATCCCCATCTCCGCATCTTCCGCTGTTCTACGCCAATCCTCTTGGTTACACCTACGCCGGCAATACATCAAGAAACAGTGCGACACTACTGGCGACACTCCCCACTATCAAGAACTCCACGATCCAGCATATCACGATCCGCAAGACCGCATTTATAGCTTACACACTAAACCGCATCGAGATCCGTGGATCAACCATTGCCGGCTCAACCTTGAGTAATTGCACACTCTCGAATTGTACAGTCTCTAAGTCGACCTTAGCCACTGCACAACGTTCCAACTGTACAATCAATGGCTGTTCTTTGGTCGACCCCAAGCTCCATGAGACGAAGAAGACGGTTGTTTGTGCCATGGATAACTGTGCGATGACTTCGTCACCTCTGGCATTCCGAAGGTTTCCTCCCAAGGGCAGGGCAATGATCTTTGGGCGCTGCATCGATTTTCGCGGAACTGAGACTCCAGTTCTCTTGATTGCACTCCGAGGCGATGAAGAACTCTATACAGAGGCCATTAAAATCTTCTACAAGCTGAATTGGTTCCGAGCCTTCAAAGCCTCCTTGCTTTTGAATTGATTTCATAGAAAGCCCTCCAAAGTATCCAAAAGCTTATCATCAAGTAAGTGACCCCAGTCTATCTGGAGCAATGAATCAACCTAACAACCTGAAAAGCGCTCAATGCAAGGAGCGCATCGATACTGGGGTGTGTCCAGTACCATTCACGCATTGCACTTCAGTCAAACAGCCTTGCCTTGTTCCATGCAACGCGCCATTATTGAAGATTTGGGTAAAGGCTTGCTTCTTAAAGTTCTCAGCAATTAGAACCCTGAGAATCAAGATACCATCGAAACACCTGTATATTCCTCGACCTCTGAACCACCAAGCTCGTATCTCAGCGGTGCTTGGGCTACAGCAGGATCTGGGTGCCCTTGCAAAACTATTTCGAGTACCCAGTAATGAAATGGAGGTCTGGTTCTGGGAAGCACCTAAGGGGCAGACCTTGAAGTGGAGTGGTAAATAGAGCGCAGGAGAAGTCGAGGACTGTAGAGTAGAGCGGGAGTGGCAGCCCGATGGCCAGGTTGTAAGATTATAATGGCGCTTGGGAGCAACAGGGAAAGTTTCTGGAGGTTCCGAGCCAGAAAAGAGTGGAGTGAGTTTAAGTGACTGCAACTACCTACGCCAAATCCAAATCCAAATTTACAACTGCGGAGACCTGCGCTGCCATCCATTTTTCTGCTCCTCCGCAGGCATTACCACGTGCTTTGCTCAATGCAAAGCACTTCTCCTTTCCCCTTCTAAAATTTCCTGTACTAAGTTGCAACGCATTTCACTTCTTAACCATTCACTGCATTTCTCGGAGTTATTAAATTGTATCATTGAACCGCTTCATCATCGGACATTCAACAATTCTTCTCCCAGCTACCTCGACCATACTCGGAGACTTCTCAGTACGGATGCTTTCCCATCCACATGCGCTGTCTGGTGTTCTTAACGCTAAACCACTCAAGACTCAAAAGTTCCCTCCTGGCCGATACTATGGCAGACTCCGATATGGACATCATCGAAGGCCGTACCCTGAGCGGCGTCACTATTCGCAAGACCACCAGCAATATATTCGTTCTCCGATATGTCGAAATCTATACCTTCTCAATTCTTGGTACCACCCTAGGCTGTTGCGAAATCTGCAATCCCATAATCGACAAACCTCCTGCGGAGGACACTAAGATTCACGAGTGCAGGTTTACGAAGCCGAAGATGCAGCGGTGCAAGCTCTCGACGTCGCTTTTGGCTCTTCGAAAATTCCCTCTGGAGATCAGGGCGCTGATATTTCAGTACCCCATCCCGCGGAAGTCTGGCAGCTATAAGACTCCTTTGATTCTGGCTGCACTCCGTGGGGATAGTGAACTTTATCACGAAGCTATCCGGGCCATTTACAGACAGAATTAGTATCGATTTAGAGCGGAAAACTTCTCGAGCGCCGTAAAGATGCCAAAGAAGGCCGTCGAGAATACCCACAAACCCCGAATTTGGTAAGTGAGCCTCCATGTTCGACCGCCTATTGCTACTGTTGTACTAATAGAGAGAAAGTTCTAGTACCATAAATCGAATTCTGCCTGGCGATTTTTCTACCATTTTCTAACATTGCAAGTCTATTAAAGAACTTGGCTTCGTTCCATACAGTGGTGGTGAGGTGCTGGAAAGGAGTCTAGATCTAAGCGGTTGGAGGACCAGCATTGTGCCAATGAATTTGAGTGGTACGCCTCTCCTCACCACGGAACTTGCTACTCTCTATCAATTTGTGCGATTAAGCTCCAACCCCCTGATATCCGAACAATGTCATTCAGAAATGTTGTGGTCTCGGATCTTCTTCATGTTCTCGATCAGTCATCCTCACATCTCTGGAATAGCACCGCATGCCGTACACGTGATACTCCCCTTTAGGTTAGCTCAGCTATAGAGGCGTGTAAACTCTTTACTAGCCGCTCTTCACGTTCTTTAAATATCTTAATCTATATCAACTTTACCCTGATATTGAAGCCAATTACAAACTAAACGCTGCCCTGTTCATACAATTGTCACGAGTCTATCCTGAAATTTCCTAACGACTAATAAGAAGCAATCGAGATGGTGGCGGATATGTTGATTCCGTTTGTGAAGAAGGGGAGCAAGCTTCAGAGTGTTGTGGAGAATTGGGAAGAGGTGAGTGAGAATTGGGGTGGTTCTCGGTTCGCTGCAGTGTACCCCTATTCTTCTCGCTTGGAGACACTCCACGAACATTTCAGCGGTTGAGGATTGATCGGAGCGCCCAAAAGCTTCCCAGCTATGAACGAACCACACAATTACTGCCCTTTTACTTCATGTTCTATCATATCTATACAGTACAACGATACCTCATCGAACATAAAAATCGCAAGGACGTCGGCAAAATTGCAAATGCAGCATAAAATGAAAAGAACTTTCCCACTCGCTCGGTCTCCCCATCTCCGATAGAACCATGAACAATGGGCAAAGCATTAATCAGCCCACGTTATCATCACACGCGCCCTCAATCCCATCCAACATCCATTACTCACTCTTCGCCTCCTCATCCTCACTCCCCTGTCCACCCTTCTTCCCCAAATCCGTCGGCGCATAACTACTCATCTTCCTTAACCTCTCCCCGTAAATATAAAACAAGAACGGAATTGGCCAGAAAGCTACCGCTAAGAATCCTAACAAGCTTCCCGCCCACTCAACACCAAGGTTATTGAACATCTGCGTTGCGAACAGTGGGAACCCTGCTCCGAAGAAGGATCTCAGAAAGGTGTTTGCAGCAATGGCAGACGCGGCAACTATGAGATACGCATCAATGAGGTAGTTCAATGCTTGCAGGAAGATCGTCATGATTCCTGCGCCCGTCAAGAGACCGGAGAGCGTAGGTACGACCCAATGGATTGACGGGTAGTTTCCCGTCCATGCGAACCAGAACAGTCCAACTGGAAAAAGTGTTGCGCCGACCATCATGGGAAGAAGTCGTTGTTCTGGGACAGGGAGATTGTTGTTTGCTTTCAGCTTTCGATTGTATCTGGGCTCAAAGGCGACGACGATGCCGCACCCGATCAACACACCGATGATGAGGCCAATGTACGGCAAGGTTGCGAGCGCGGAGGGGATGCCTCGATATGTGGTGAAAACTACAGGGTAGGCTTCCAGGAACAGATAGAGAATGCCGTAGATGAACGCTGTGTATATGGTGATCAGAAACACAATCGGTTCTCTGAATAGCAGATTAAGTGGGAGGAGAAAGTGCTTGTGCAACAGGTCATTGAAATCGATCACTTCTTCTTCGCTGACATGATGGATTGCAAAGTTGCCTGTCTCCTTACGGATCTGAGCTGCTCGTTTCTGCAGGATTGTCTTCAGGTAGGTCTCTTCCAACAGAATGATATCCAGGACGAAAGCGAGAGCCCCCATAATCCCGGTGATGTACTCGGTCCACCGCCAACCCAGGTAGCTTTGCGTGATAAAAGCTCCGACGATGGGGGAAATGAAAGGACCAAGAAAGACGAGAGCAGAGAATGCAGCGATGGCGATCCCTCTTGTCTCGTTGCCAAACATATCACTGAATGCAGCGCCCACTACTGCCAATGGACAACTTGCAAACACTCCAGCGAAGAACCGCGACAGCATCAGTGTTTGAAAGTCTTTCGCTGTGGCAGATGCAAACATGAAGCAGGTGAAGATGAGGCATGATCCTGTGATAGGCCACCTTCTCCCATACAGCTCACTCAAAGGTGCCCACGCCAGCGGCCCGGTTGCAAATCCGCAGATGTATAATGTCAGCCCGAGGATTGCAACAACGCTTGAGACACCAAACTCTTGCGAGACGGGCTCAACAGCAGATGAGTAGACTGATGAACCCCAAGATGCAACGAGAGTGTCGAAGCCAAGTACAATTGCAGTCCTAAGTTTGCGTGGGACGGACCATGATTTGGCGTTTGCAGGATCATAATCTCCAGTGAGCTCCACTAGATAAATGTTGTGATCGTCTTCGAGAGGCGGTGGTAGCCAACGGTCGGGTGCGAGTTTGTAGTTTTCGGAAGTCTTCGTTCTCTTTATAGGAGCAGAGGGATGTGGTGCGAGGTCGAACATAGTTGTTGATGTGAATCTGCGGTGCCTTTCGTTCAGGTATTGACAGGGAGTCTAGGAGGCTCAGGACAGGCGCTGGGGAACCTGTAACCGGGTCTCGTCGAGAAATACTAACTCTCTGAACTCATTCAAAATCTTTAGGTGGGTCATCTTTGGAATAGGATATGACGACTTTTTTGGCTATGATGTAATGAAGGGTATACAAGCCTCTAGAGCCAAAAGCGGAAATGGTGAGTTTGTTGACGAGAATCGCAAAATTCTAGACTCGTTCTAGCTTCATCGGACAGCTGCTCGGCATACCATATAAAACCCCGGGAGACTTGAGGAACTGGAACCTGAAAAGAAGGCACTTGCTTGATTTGCTGAGGGGCGTAGCTTAACTTACTTCCCTAAAAGAATTGTTTACAATTATCAAGAGGGAGTCCTATCGCAGATGGCGTCACAAACATTGTCAGGCTCCAGAATATGGAGGAGTCAAACCGAGAGCTTGATGTCCAGATTCAGAGAGAAATTACTTCCGCCAACAATTCTGTGCACTTGCAACGTCTTCATCTAATAAAAGAGTACGTGCGCATGCTCCAAATACATCACACGAGAGTCGACTCATCAATATGCAAGATGACAATCTTTTCGTGGCCATAAAATACCTCACAAAGGTGCCACGTCCTTCTTCATAGCCTCCAAATCCTCCCCTTCCATACTGTTGATCCCTTCTCTAAGCACCCTCTCCACCGCAGCATCCGTCTCCTCCTCCCCACCGAGTAGATCAAACCACCCCCTCACACTCTCCTTCTCGAGCAACTTGACCGCTACCTCCGCAACATCTCCTCTCGTCACCATCCCCCTCGCTTTCGTTTTCCCAAAGCTGATCTTCCCAACCTCCTTATCATCCGTCAAGCCCCCTGGCCTAAGTACGATATACCCGAAGTCCTTCTTTTGTTCCCCAAGCGCTGTGAGTGTCTCGTCCGCCGCGAGCTTGGCCTTATAATATATGGGCATCTCCTCGTTGATTTTCCGTGCCATGGCCCAGCTTTCGTCATCCCACCATGCTGCACGATCTCTGCGAGAGGATAAAGCAGATACAATGAGAAATTTAGTGATTGTGGACGAAGAGAGGGCGGCACGGATGAAGTGAATGCATGCGTCTCTATCAATTGCATTCGTGCGCGAAGGGCCGCCTTTCCCTCCGGCTCCTATATACCAATTATCATTAGCTACCATTCTCTTGTAGACCAGGAATTGAAATGTACCAGCGCTCCAAATAACCCACTCCGCCTTTGTCTTCTCCAGGATAGCCTTTGCCTGTTCATCGCTTTTCACATCCTCCAAGCTCTCCACCAAAACATCAATCCTCCCAGGTCCATTCTTACCCGCTTCGAGGATATCGGCCTTTTGGTCTGGGTTTCGGATTACAGAGGTAACGTTCCAGGAGCGGGAGAGAAGCTTGGGTGTCATGAGGAGGGACACCTTGCCGTGGCCGCCCAGGAGAAGTATCCGTGGTGATGCCATTGTACTGTATGCGTATTGTTGATTGAGGTACTGTATGTTGAATGGTGAGTCTGGCAGAGGCTATGAAGGCAAAGAGAGTGAGGGGAAAGAGGGGAGGGAAGGAATAGAAATATATGATGCAACAATCCTTGTAGCTCGGTTCGAGCCCGGGTGTTTTGCCTCCGTCTGCTCATGCAATGGTATCATGCCACCTCAAGATGTAGAGAAAGTTGCATGTCCTACCTGAAGAACGGTTGAAGGTCAATGTCTTACCTGTTTGGATAGCTCGTTGATATTTGGAATATGAGGATAAGGATGTCGGCGTGTATGAAACTTGACAGATGTTGGGCCGTTTTGCTGGACCCCGCGATGACGTCAGCCGTGGCTGAAAGGGTGGGGCAGGGACTCCTGAGATCTGTTCGCCTCCTTTGCTCGCTTTCCCCCAGCCGCAGAAGGGAGGTCGCTAAGATAAGCGAGGACGCCCCTGAGTTGCCATCCACAAGCAGGAAAACATAGGAAGTAGGTCGAATTGACAGAAACAGGTGAGAGCATATAAATTGCTTAGATATCATGTCTTTAGAGGTAATTGTGTTCTCAGCCTAAAAGCATGTAAAATCACTCAACCACCCATGTTCTATGTGTATACTGGTCGGGTTGTGGAGTAGAAGGAGCTGGCAAGTGCCGTGGCTTCTGGGACAACATCCAGAGCAGCCGAGACTGTACACTGTCTAATACATTCGGTGGAGGCATCCGGATTCACGTACCTTGAACTGGAGATTTGACACTAAGCATATGTGTGCTATTGCCGATGTTGTGGATACTAGGTTCAATTTGTATGCGATTATCTCAGGAAAATATAAAACGCTCCCTCCCTCAGGGTGGCGATTTGGGGTGTCAATTAGGGGCCAGACTAGCCACTAATCCAATGTAAAGGCGCTCAGACAGGATTACAAGAAATCTAGCTATTATTTTAAAATTAAGTTACCTGATAAGGAATTAGTGAAATTTAATACCTTCTTTATTTTCTTATAGTACTAACTAAGAGCTATTTAGAAATCATCTTTTTATAGAACATAAGTAAATAATAGTTTATAAATTAAAGAAATTAAAAGCTATTGTCACGAGACCGGGTCTCTGGGCTTGGAAAGCAGGTAGAGTGGCTCTATTCCGAGGATACTAAACTAAGGAGGGAAGCTCTGAATACAGGAGCTCTGGTGTTCTAAATACAAGTGACAGCCGTATGCGTCATCGCTGTCACGTGACGCTAAATTTACTAGCGAAGCGGCACGCGTCACTCCACGCGTCACAGCTATTATTTTATAGCTTAAAGGTAAGCTTAAGAAAGCCTATAAAGTTAGTAAACAAGTCCCTAAAATTATTTATAAGATCCCTTATAAGTTCTTATTTTATAGGGCTTTATAGAGCTTAGAAACTAAAACTTAATTAATTAATATATAAATTCTATTTTAAGAAATATTTTTATTATAAAATAGAGAATATATAATTAGATAATAAATATAATAATATCTAGCTTCTACTTATATTAAAGAGGTTAAGTACCTCATTACAAGTCATTAATATCTTAGCCTCTAATTAATACTCGTAATCAATACCTGGGGGTGGGGGGTTGTTTTACATTTTCCCGTTATCTCTAATGACTTTTGAGCGATCAGCTATTAAATGCTAAATATTAAGGCGGTTAGGACGTTAAAACCAGGGAGGTCTGGAGTGCATTATAAAAGCCTGATTTTTGTACTGTAATTCCAGTTAATTAACGCAATCAATTCCCATCGGACTTTTACAATTTAGCATTAAGAGTAGCTTAGAATGAAATGCTATTTGCTATTGAGTGAGTAAGGCCTGGCAGGAGCGCATGTGAGAAGAACTAAGGCGAACGGTGCGTCAGGCACAGCTTTTGATTTTATGGTTTGGGTATATTCTTTGCATTATATTGTTTCAGATATTGAAAGATGTTGCAACTTTGCTTGTTCTTACTCAATGATCAAACGGTACCGCCAATAGGAATTCTGCCAGTAGGTTCACTAAGTGGTCTAGATTTCTTTGTACATCCGTGAAATATCATTTTTCAATTTTCCTGAAGTCTCAGTATACTCAAAGTTTGCAAATGCTCATTGTACCCTGCAAATTTGGACTTTGAGGGTATGGTTGGAAGAAAACTCAAAGGGGTATGTTCCAGTCGCAACGCAGGCGCTTCCTTCTAGTCGCCTTCCACCCTTCTAAAACCACAAAACAACTTTGCACTGATGTGCCCATTCAGAAGACCCCATTGGAACTTATTCCCGCACCATCCACAACCCCACCATTCTGCTCTCCATCCCCATTCACAAGCACCCCATTCTGCTGTCCATCGCCATTCACAAGTACCCCATTCTGCTGTCCATCGCCTTTCACAACCCCGCCTTCCAACCCCTCAGCCAGCGCCTCCATGAGCTTATCATACAATCTCCCATCCCTCAAACTCTCATAAATGATGCCTACCCAACTTCCAATAGTCTTCTTTGGTCTCCCGTTAATCACAACATCACCAGGCGTAGGATGTTCAACCAATCCTCTATGGAATGGCACCTCCAAATCCTCGCGCACGAAAGAATAAACTTTTTTCGAAGCCTGGCTGAGATACTATGGGTAGTTAATGAATTAGTATATGCTCGATTCAAATTGTTCTGAGAGAATTTGGGAGATTGTCTCCGGATGAAATCAAATAACGGTCAACAATAGAGAGAACTGTCTCCACCAAAACTTACCTCCACCGTGGTATGCTTTTCGAAGAATTGGGTGCGGTGAGAGACGTAGTGCTCGTTCATTGCGACTAGCGCTCTACTCCTCCAGGTTTCGAGGGTAGTGATAGAGGATGTGGATTCTCGATGTTGTTTTTCTGTTATTTCTGGGCTGGTGGTACATTGTCAGCAATCTCTGCGACACTACTTTTCAGACATCGAGTGGTGAATTGCATACAATTGTTCTGCTCCCTGGTATACACAGAGAGGGGCTGTGAGGACGGAGATACAACTCGAGACGGCTCTTTCGCAGCGTTTGTGCGCATCTAGAGAGGTGGTTGCTACCCATACAGTGGATATGTTCTTGAAAAGCTCATGGCAGAGGGCATCAATTTTTTGTTGAGGTAGGAATTGTCCAATCACCTCGCTGGTGATTGCCTGTAAAATCGGTTTGAAAGATTCAAGGAAGGTGTTGTGCATAACACGAAGATCGAGCCCTTGACATCCCACGTAGATAATGCAAGCACTCATCAGAGAGACCAGATCGACAGCTGCCATTGTATAGCGGGCGGAGATTAAAGCAAGCGAGTTCACTGCTTGGTTGTGCTGCTCGGCTGATTGGACATGGGAACTGACCGGATTAGCAATATATGCAAGCTCGGACATATAAGCCGCCATGTTAGCATCGATACCCTTCATAGTGAACGAGAGGCTGGGATCATCCGCGGCAAGGTTTGCAGGCAAGCCGTTGTTCAGGGTCGGGTTGATCATTTCTGTGCATTGGGCAAAGACCATCTTGCCTAGCATTTGCAGAGAGAGTCGAGTCTTTTCCATCGCAGAAGTTATGGAAGCTGCCTGGAAATTGCCTCCTGAGTGTATGTCCGAGGCGCTAACATCAACCAGGGGATTGTCAGTAGTGGAATTTAGTTCAGTCGTTACTTGCTGGTGAGCAAGCATGAGATCTTCCAGCTGTGGGCCAATCCACTGCTGTGAGGTTCGTGTTGCATATCGATCTTGACACAAGCCGACCTTGAACCGGTCCTTCTCAGTGGTATAGATACCGCTGACAAGCTTCGAACCCGCCACAAAAGTACGCATATTTGCAGCAGCCTCCCTCTGACCAATGTGTGGGCGAATATTATCTATGAAAGGGTGCAACCATTCCAGATTGCCCCCCAGAACCTCAGACGCAAGGATGGTTAAATATTGAGAAAGGACCGCCAATTGGTGAGTCTCGTACAAAGCCAGGCTTGCCACAGCTGCAGAAGGTGCAGTTCCATTTATCAATCCCAGACCTTCCTTCGGCCCAAGTATAATTGGCGTGATATTAGCCTTCTTGAGAGATTGATCTGCAGGAAGTATTTCGTAGCCTTGCTCCTGTTTTCTTCTGATGAAGATGTCAGGACACCCTTGCAGCGCTCCAGCGATGAATGACAGCGGCATGAGATCGCCAGAAGCAGAGATTGAGCCCCGGAGAGGAACCAGCGGGACCATATCTTTGGAAATCAGCTCGTTGAGAGTCTGCACGACCACAACCCGGACAGCACTGTGTCCTCGCATGGTTTGGTTCTCCCTAACTAGCATAGACGCTTTCGCCCAAGAATGTGGCATCGCGTGTGAGCCGATGTCCTGCAAGGTAGATAAAGGGTCTCCTTTGTCACCACTAGTCATGATTGCGCTCTGCGTATGTTGCATGAGAGACAGCTGAAGAGCGGCATGGTTGTTGGTTCTCGTGTCCGCGCTTCCACCATAACCTGTATTGACACCATAGACGAAATAGCCCTTTGCCAGGTAACTGCCCAGCGTATCAACGCTCTCATTCATAGCTCGGACAATATCATCATTGAGATCGAGGTGAGGTGTGCATCCATATTTCGCCACGGCAACGACCGTTGCAATGTCGAGAGCTTCTCCATTGAGCTGGATCTGTTGTTGGCCTTTACGAAGTTTCCGTAGCACATTATATGCTTGATAAGTAGAGCGAGCATGCGGGCGGGAGATATTTTCCATATTTGTAAAGAAAAATATCGAATGATGTGGAGGAGATGGGGTCAAGATATGGAGGGACGGTATTTGCCTGAAATGAACAGTAAAGAATTTGAAGACTATCAAACGAGGAGAAAACAATTCGATGTGGCAAATCAAGTTTGTAGGATGGCGCTTCGAAGTTAAGAGGATCTGAATGTACAGAGGAGGTGCGAGTGATTGACAGGCAGGCTTGTGACGTTATTTAAGCATCACGACTTTCGTACAGTAGAGATCATTCACGGCTCCGGAAGTAAAGTCGCTCCGACCCAAAAGTGAAAATTATGTTCCCCCCCCATGACTACAATAAATTCTTGACTATAACCTTAATTAATTAAAACTTCTTCTGGCCCAACCAAGAATCGGTCCATCCGTGAAAAAGCTAGTCTACTAGTGAAAGTTGCCGTTTAGCAATTCGGCTAAATCTACTCACAAATAAACTTATTTACTCGTAAATTAATTATTAGTTAGTTTATTTGTAAATAGTCTAGTCTAGTCTATTAACGAAAATACCAAGGCAGTAATAAGATTTAATACATAGAATTTGTGACAGCAGAGCTAGAGTATTAGAATGAAGCATAAAGATCACTATTCCTTGTTTTATAGAATTTAAGTATAGTAGTAGAGAAGTAAGTAAGACGGAAACCACTGAAATGCCGGTTTTAGGTTAAAGACTAATTTGAAACTAGTTTGTAGTAACCCGAAAACAATAGTTGTTATAGAATTACTAATTTAGTTTTTAATTTTTTAGACTTTAATTTTTTAATTATTTATAATTCTCTTATTAATTATTTATTAAATCTTCTTCATTTTATTTCTTTAGAATTATTATTAAACTTAGTATTATTAATTCCTTTTTTTAAAAGGTTAATAATATATTTAATAATATAATTAAAACTATTAAATATAATATTAAAAATAAAAATAAAAATAATTTATAAATATATCTTTAATTTATAAGTAAGTTAAGTAATTTGTGAGTAAACTATATTCTATAAATAAATAATGTTTGTAATTATAAAACAAAATTAAGTAAACAAAACTTATTAATTTCTAATAACTATATAATTTTTATAATACTTTTATAAGTAAACTAGGTAAACGATATATCTATAAAGGAATTAGTAATATTAGAACTCGTAAGGAGAATTTATTAAGTTTTACAACACTCTAAAAATTCAATATAAGCTTTCCTTATTTTTTCCCGGGTTTGTTTGTTCCACTGCAGTCAGGCGTGCAGCTCGCTAAAAAGAGGGGAACATCAGCCGTTATATACTTGCGGCTCGAATCAATCTGCGAAACATTTATATAATCTAAAAAAATCTCCAGAGATTTCTAGTTGAAGAGATTAATTATCACCTAGTAGGAGCACCTAAAGTTGTTATTATTATTTTGTAATGTCTTCAGGTTCAAAGTTAGGGCAGAAACTGTAAGCGAGGTGCACCCTGGCGGGAGTGGAACGGATAGTTTTCGGTGGTTCTCTCGCTCAAAGAGCCCAATATCTATCAGGTGAGGGGTAGCAATACGTAAGGTATAGCGGTACGCAAGACCCCCCTCCCCCCACTACATGAGATTGAGGAGCGAGTGCTAAGGCCTCTTGTGTGATGGACGATACCCCCTAGACGAAGGCTGCGCAGCAGTTTGGTGCAGGTAGGACCGTCCAATGGCTCATCGACGTGGTCGTCCACCCAGATGATGCCATCATTTCCAAAGGATCATTAGAAGGTAAACGAGCAAATACACTATAATTTACAGGACTCATGGGAGTGATGCATGGGGGTTGAGCGGATAATGGTTTTTCTTCGGAAAAGTTTGCGTATCGCTATCCCTCACCTAATAGGCTTCTTAGGCGGGATTGTTAGGTGAGAACAACCGGACGACTACAGTGGCGTGCAAGGGTCTTAAGGGGCGGAATCGTTAGCACATAGGAGGTACCTAGTACTTACGTTATGCGTGACTGCTCTGATTGCAATTGCTCGTAGATTTAATAAGATTGTCTTTGAAACTCTAACTAACTCCTGAGTCCTCACAATTTGGGTCGGACCGACTGTAGGATTTTGCGACAATCATTGCTTGCGTTTATACCACTTCCCATTTCTGCCCCTGATGCCCGCGTATGAAATGTTGAGAGAATGAAATTGTACTGTACCAGTCACGAGCAGACCAAGTCCAGTCACACGCTCAACGTCACCAGAGTACGACCGACTCTGCTCTTATCTTTATGTTTGAGGCGAGCGATGTAACATCATCCATATTGCTTATGCCTAGGGACCACATACTCCCCGTCTCAGCAGACACGATCGTTGAAGGTTGCCAAATTTCTAGGCTCTCGCTTAATTTAGGGGCTGTATGCCGTTGTTCCAAGACAGGCGTTCCAAGAGGCCACAGCCGTGTCTGGCTTTGACATGGAAAGTTATTTCGTGGAAATCACACCAGGCAGCTGACAACCTAACTATGACGAAGCACGGGATGAGAAAGGCTACCACGGGAAATTGCGACATCTTCTAGACAAATATGCATTCAAGGTATTTTCACAACTTCGACGCTCTCAACTTCGTACTATCCGTCCTCCTCCCCTCATCCGCCTGCTCAGCAACCGTAAGATCTGGTAACACGGCCGGCATGATTCTTCTCGGCACCGCCCCTGGAACAACAGAGTACTTCGAGAAATCCGTAATGCCCTTATAACCCCTGAGAAAATCCTCATCAAGTTCCAACTGCCCATTGACCCTCTCAACAGGCGCCTCCAACATCGCAAGAATAGCATCCGAATATATCGTTGGCTTCCGCAGATCTTTGACAGAATCCGGATCGGTCCTAGTAATCTGGCCTGTCGCAGCAGATTCAATGGAACATGCGGGCCAGATGCTAGTTATCGCCATATCTTTCTTCCCCTCTCTTTCCCAATCCATCGCCAAACCCTTGGTCAGCACGCTCATCCCAACTTTCCCCATTGCGTATGCAGTTTTGCCTCGAAAGAAGCGCGAGTATATCGGTGGGCTAACGACGATTATCCGGCCTTTCCAGCCATTGGCTTTGAAGTATGGCAAAGAGGATTGCACCGAAGCGTATAAACCGAGCGCATTGACAGATTCCATGAGCTGGTATCGCTTCGTTGGTGTGTTCTCCACAGATGCCCACCAGATAGCTCCTGGATTGTAGATCAAGACGTCGAGGTGGCCGTAGACTTTCACGGTTTGATCCACCATCCTCTGGATGCTCCCTGGGTCTCGCGTATCCACTGCAATGGCAGTTGCCTGTCCGCCAGCTTCTCTGATCTCTCGCTCGACTGTGCTGATTGTGGATTGCGGGGAGTTTGGATCGGGTGGGAATGGCTTCGTGGCATACGCATCCGAGGTAGATTTTGCTGCAACGACAACTGGAGGACACTTTCAGGAGCTGCCTGGTTCAATTGAAAGGGAATGCGTACCTGCGTATCCATTCTTTGCTAGGTCAATAGCAACCTGTCTGCCAATGCCGCGCGAGGCACCAACTACCAATGCTATCTTGTTTTTCCTGGCCATTATTTGTTGATTGAGTTCAAGAATATCCGCCTAATGCGGTCCTGTGGGTAGGCAGCTCCGAGGATAATGCCATTCTGCTCTTATAGAGCTCGAGAGGCTGTCGTGGTTGTGTTCGGCCGTTGAGGTTTAGTGATCAAGAGTGATGCCCTGGACCTCGGCTTAGTATGAAATCTCGTGACTTCCAGCATAATTCCACGATGACAACCTCCTCTTTCTCCAATTCTCTTGATCACTCATCACTTCAAGCTTAAAGTTCCACGGTCTTTTGTCTCGGATTCTCCAGCAATTGAGGCTGTGAACTGATTAGTGAGCGTGTCAGGGCGTCGCCATCCCCACACTTAGGTCCCCCGCTTTCTTCGACCAACCGCAGTCATGGGAGGGCATATAGATTGCTATTTGGATGTCTGTAAGTAATCAATTCCTTCTTTCCAAGCTTGGAGAACTTCTGGATCCCATGGCTGCTAATTACCACCGAACCTTTAACTAACCAGTTCGAAAGCCTCCTTCTATTCATACATGGCGCTCTCATACCTCCTCAAGAACAGAGATCTCCTAGCCTCCCACGATGTGACCGTTGAGTAAGATCCCTCCCTTAATCTCCCAATCTCGTCTTTTTTCTAATTTCTCACAGATTCCATCCCATCTTCCTTGGCGGCGTAAACGTAGGCAGCGGTTTGTCCACCCCTCTCAGCCCCCACAACACTTAGCCCCACAACTAACCCTCCTGTTAATCCACAGGCAACAAACCCCCCTGGACCCTCCCCGCAAAAGCCAAATACGGCAAATTCGACGTCGAGCGAACAAAAAAATACCACGATCTCGAGAACGCCTCACCACCAGATTTCTTTCCTCCCCTCACTCTTTTGGTACGTACTCACCGCTTTCCATTCCCCACAATCTTGCAACCCTCTGTTAACAGAACATGAATGAACCCCAGCCCCAAAGAGCATTATGTTACGTCAAAGCCCACCACCCGCAATCAACCTTCGACCAAATCTTCCTCGCCCTCTTCCACGCCCTTTGGGATCTGCACGTCAACATCACCCTCCCAAGCCCGTTCACCGAAACCCTTGAAACGACCGGGCTCTTCCACCCTTCCCAAATCTCAGACATCCTCTCTGCTACGAAAGAGCAGGAATGGAAAGATAAGTTGTTGGCTAACACGCAGAAAGTTCTGGACCAAGGCGCGTTCGGAGCACCGTGGATGTGGGTGCGGAATGGGGAGGGGAAAGAAGAGCCGTTCTTCGGGAGCGACAGGTTTCATTTCATGTGGACCTTTTTGGGGGTGCCTTTTCGAGATGTTGAGATTACTCCTCCCAAGGCGAAGTTGTGATTTTTATCCGACACCCAAGATATCATTGTTGTGGAGTTTGTATTTCATTATACATTTCTAATGGAGCATCCGGAACAATGGGTCTCTCTGCACCCACTCTGCACTTCAACATCATGTTTCCTTTCATTTCATCCCTCCCCCTCTTCTCCCCGCCTTCTCTCCCCGAGTCCTTACCCACGCGCTACGACCCCTTCTCACTCAACCCCCTCAACAACTCCCCAATCCTCTTGAAGCTAATCGGCTTCGTCAAAAAATTATCAAACCCACACTCCTCCGCGAGATCCCTATCTCTGCGGCTAGCCAATCCTGTCAGGGCAACGATATATGCTCTCTTCTCCTCCTTCCCCTTCTCCATGGACACTTTCTCATCCTCACCAAGCTGTAAAGATCGCGTGTTCTCATAAGCCCGAACAAACCGCGTAGCTTCAAACCCATCCATCTCCGGCATTGAAATGTCCATGAATATTACATCGAACCCTTTCCTGCGAGACTTAACGGCTTCCACGGCTTCGACGCCATTCTTGGCTGTCACGATTATGTCGCCTTCTCTTTTCAACAGATATCGGTACAAAAGTTTTAAGTTGAGAGCGTTGTCGTCCACGGCTAGGATGTGCAGAGCTTTTGATATGGAGCTTGGTTTGGGAACGGGATCCGGGGTTGGTGTGAGGACTTTGGGGTTCGGGAGCGTGAGCGTCATTACTGGTTGAGGAAAAGCGGGAAACGTAGGGGATGGGAATACTGCCGGAGCTTGGGCGAGCGAGAGAGTGGCAATGCTTGCGAAACTTTGGCTACTTGCTGGCTGTTGCTGGACATGCCAGGCTGTGAGCGCCATGGTTGTAGGTTTTGGCTTTTCAGTCGTAGGCGGAGTGGGTACTGTTGAGAAAGGTGGAGGCGTGAAGCCGTAATCTGTTGATATGATCCCGTTCATGATGGTTCGCTCTTCGGGAGATCCGAGAGGTGTTTGAGTTCCGGCATGGGCTTGGTCCGGACACCACTGCAGCTTTTGTGGCAAAGCTAAGTCTTGATCGAGGAGGGCGAGAAGAGATCGAGCGAGCTTGAACGGGCCGATTGGACTACAGATTTTTCCAATGGCATGTCGAGTGTGGACATTATATTGTTTAGTAGAGCCGGCCATATCGTCGTGAACAATCAGTACCCGTTGTCCATTTTTATATCTGGTTGAATCCTCTCGATCAGTGATAATCAGGTCCGCCGACGTTTCCTTGATCTCGAGCCCGAACCATTCTGTGCAATATCGTTGTATGCAAGACCAGGAAATATCCTTTTGATTTGACCTGTCCGTATCCCTCCCTCGCGAAAAGCATACGGATTTGCCAGCCGCTCGATGTCGCAGCTTGCTGATGCATTCCTCTGCGTCGGGTGGGGCGTTTGTCGAGTCGTTGAATGTTCTATTACCAAGTTGAATATTTTTCGACTTCTCCACTGGTATGGTAACTTCGACATCGGTGCCTTTTCCAAGCTCGCTTCGAATCGAGATCTTTCCACCAATTTGGTTGACGATACTCCATCTAAATCTAATTAGCCTCATCCGTCATTTCATGAAATTCCCAGACAGGACTTACACAATGGAAAGACCTAGCCCAACGCCGGTGGCAAATGTATCCTCCTGAGCGAATGGTTGGTACAATTTCCGCTCCATGTACTCTGAAGACATCCCCTTGCCCGTATCCCTGATATGCAAAGAGAGACAGTGGGAAATCTTCCCCAATTCATCTGCCCGAGATTCTGTAACTCTCAGTCGTAACATTATGTATCCGGATTCCGTGTACTTCTGTGCGTTGCCAAAAATATTCATCACAACTCTCCGTAATGCCCCTGCCAAGGTTAGCCAAAGGAGCGTAGAGAGTTCCCTAAAGACCTGCCTGCTTGAATTTTGAAATCCCAGTCCCGCTTTTCAATGTCTACAGTCACTTCAAGTGGGGGGTGGTGAATGCCCAGGGGTCGCTGACCATTTTGGGATTTGCTGGAGATCGGAAGGGAAAGGTCAGGAGAGCCAGTGCCACGAAATTCGTTTGCTGCAATCATGCCATTGACGATATCTTCGCAGAGCAAGGCGACATTGGTGTCTTGGTAAAGTTCATTGGAGATGGTATCTGAATGGCAAATTAGTAGTTGAAGAGTGATTGTAGGTATCGGAGGGCGTACCCTGATGATGACCTGCACGCTCGAAAGAATTTATCTTGCTATAGTCAAGCACATGATTGATGGTATCCTAAAACTCATCAGCACCCATAACTTATCTCTGAGAAGGTCATTGTACCAAAAGAGTCCCACTGCAGTTTTGAATCGTAGAAATGAACTCCATTTGCGAAGCGTTGAGTTCGGATTCGCGGAGAAACTCAGCACTAGCAAGGATACCATGCAAAGGACTTCTGAATTCATCTATGACAATCAGCTTAATACTTTTCCAGACTGTGGACCATTTTCCATACGAGAGATGCTGCTGATGAAATCAGACTTCATCTTGTTCGAGGTAAGTGCATCAAGGCGACTTATTTCGACCATCAAGGAGTTTGTAAACGCGGAAATGTAGGCAAGCTCGGAATCCACGGTGAAAACGGGTGCTGCTAATTCGCTCCAAACAAAACAGCCAGCATAGTACCGGTCTGAAACCGCACACTATTAGTCATTGTGTTTTCAGGAGGTCAGGATTCCATACCTCCGCCCGCATCCCATAGGGGCAGGAAAATTGTCTGTTTGGCACCTGAAAAGATGCGGGACAATATTGCAGCCTCCGCTTGCCTCTTCGTCACATTGATTGGGAAATTAGATCTTATTCTCCCAGAGGGTTTAATACCGTTTCTTTGACCCCACTCGCTGACCTGCTCCAAAGAAGAAAAGTACCCCTTGTCATCCATATACCAGATGTTTCCTTGAGGATAAGATTTGATCAGCGATTGCAGAGTTTTGGAATCGAGAGTTACGGAGTTGGAGTCTGATTTAGAACTCTTTCCAGAACTCATCGCAAGAATCTTTGAAGCTTTGTGCTTATCTGTTGAACTCCGTATCGCCCCAACGGACAGATGACGGCCGCCAGATTGTGTGCCCAGAGATAAATTTGGCCGTAGTGAGTTTGCATTCGACCTTTGACAACCACTTTCATCCCTATGCGTTCGTTCCATTTGTGTTCCTAGATCTGTAGCTGTATCTGTATAGACGTTGATATTGTCGTTCTCAATGTACCCAATGGCGGGGTCAAGGAAGACGACACCCCCCGCAGTAAGCTCCAGGCTTTCTCGAAGGATAACAGCAGCGTGATCGAGCGTGGTCCTGATTCTGTCTAGCACGGACTCTTTATCTTTTGTTGAAGGCTTGCCATGGCCGAGTCCCATCCCATTCTGGATCTCCCCCTGGACTTGTCCGTCTTCTCCGGCATCAAACCTATCACACGGCTCTTCATCTTCACGTAGGTGGCCCCCACCACTCCCCAGGTGACTATCCCGGGAGGTCCCCTCGAGGAATCTTGCAATGCCCTTGCTCATTAGAGCTGCCCGACGTCGCTCAGCGGCTTCTCGCTTCATTTCTAGGTGCTTCATAATGTTTCCGGCCTGGAGATGCATGAATCGCCTTTGGTTCCGCGGTAAGCCATCGCGGGCTTTGTCATCAAAGAAGAATAAAGATCCGATATTCACACCATGGCTGGTGGTGATGGGAACTCCCGCATAGAACCTGTAAGATGCGATTTGGCCGTCCACGACGGGGAGGTCTGCGAATCTGACGTCTTTGCTGAGGTCATTTATGATGAAACATGGATACTCTTCTACTTTGAGATCAAGTGCCAGCGTGTTCTATCTCGCGTTAGTACTCCATAGGGACAGTATAATCGTTCGCAAAATGCTCATTATCGGAATCTCATTGGAATTTGAGAGGTGTGTTCGGTGGTTCATACCTCGCAGAGGCCCCCAGGAGTAGGCACAGTCTGGCACCCAAACCACTCGCCTGTGGCAATTACTTCCTCATCGGAGTCGACCTTGCCAGTTCGTACGGCCCCGGCTAGAAAATATTGCGTTCCTTGGGACTTCAGTGGAATCACCATAAGTTTCATGTACAGAACGCACCTTGATCAACCAAGCTGGCGTGTGTTTTAGCAATAGATGAAAGTTTTGGAAGCTTCAACATACCTCACCATGGCGTGAACCCCCCGTAAACGCCATACAATTGATTCAGCATACGCATCCAAAGCTCCATCATTATTCAAACTGTCATTAAAAGCGGGGTCCAATGCTGCATTATTGCAGTGCTGGGGATCGAAGAATCTGAGGCCGGTCGTCAGTTCCGGTGGGCAGGTATCCGCGCAACGAGACCAACAAGGTTACGTACTTTCTCAACTCCAGCGCCATCTGACTCTCCCTCATATCCCGGCTCGTCTCTGCACCCTCTAAAGACATGATTCATCGCGCTGGACAACAGGATAGCCGAGGAGCAAAATCGTACGGTTTCGACCGTCTGGTGATGCGCAGCATTGCTCAAGAGATGGCCGGGGCATTGGCAGAAATATTCTCCCTCCCTGAAGAAGCCGAACTGGTAACTGGTGGAAGAAGCAAAAATGAGGGCGTTTGCGATACTTGATCCTGGCCCTGGGGTGGAAGTCTAGAACATTTCGATTCCGAAGAACCCTGCAGGTGCGGAGCAGGGAAGCTGAATCGAGTATGGAAAGCGTTTTCGGGGCACGCTTGGGATGGCAAGCGCCTCTGGTTCGTCGTGGATACACCGAAATCCGGGCCGAAAATCAACGTTTTCTATAGTAACGTCCATAACAATGACAATTAAATTTTTACAATTTTATAGAGGGTAATCCTATCGACTGCGCATTAATGAATGTTATTGGTACGTGAACCTAAGTGTGCTGGCTATTGAAGAAATTAATCGGGGAGCTGACTTTCAGGCTGGATTCGCTAACACATTTAGCGGGTGTGTATGTGTCACGACCTTAAGCGGAGGCACGTGGATGGATAATTGATGCTGCACCACTGGCACGCGTCATTAATACCTGTTGTGCATGTATCATCCAAGCCGCTTCTCCAGCCCACTTTCAGCTGATAGCAATAATCAAGCTTTGCGGGCTAAAGCAGCTGGTGTGTGATAGTGCCGGCATCAAAGTTGGGCCATGAGAAGCCGTTATCAGATCAAAGTTCCGCCCTGGCTAAGCCGTTGGGCCCAGATCTGGCCTAGAGGATGGGATATCAGATTGCTCGAAGTGTTTCAACGACCCCTCGCCATTTCGCCAACTTTGACGAGCTTCCGAAGCTACTAAGCCTCTCTTCTTGGTGTTAAGCCTCACTTGCAGACCAGGCATCAGCAAGCCCACCTCACTGTCCCTGGCGTCTATTGGCTGATGTTATCATTCGGGTTTCGCCCCGCCGTCTTCTCCTCCACGCTGCGACTAATCCGCAAAGAACCCATGGATATGCCCGCATTCGTGCATAGACATGATTAGAGCATCGGACCGGGAAATTGTTGCACAATCGGAGGATATGGTTGTAAGTGGGCCAAGCCAAAAAGTTCCTTTTTCGAGATGTCCACAGACAAAAGAAAGGTTTCTTCGTCGATCGCCAGAAAATAGAGAGGTCGGGTTACACTACATTCGTTTCTGAAGCATTTTATCTGCATTTTATCATGTTTATTGGCGGATCGCTGATAAACATGACGGTGCGGCGTTTTGTGCTCTTACTCAGAGAGGAACCCGCTGTTGGTGGGATGTGACTATGCAGCCGTTATCCTGACCACATTTGAAGAATGAAAGAATATGGCCTAGGATTGAACGATCGCTCCGGAAACCTGTTTTTGGGTTAAAAGTCAACTTCGGGATTATGCGATCACGTGATATTGATATTCGCTGGAGATGCACACAGACAAACGGACAAACGTGGAACCTGGCGGTGGGCATACTCTGGCTGGGGGGTCGTTGCGTCCTCCAATTTACACCCACCCCGCTCGTATCCTTCGAATCTCCCGCCCTTCCCATATAACGTGCCTCATTTCCTCCTCAGTTTGCCTTCGTCCTCCTTAAACCACGCCTTTACCGCCGCTTCCATTTCCTCCGTCAAGTGTGGTAATAAGGAAAGTGCGGGGGTTAAATGTGGAGAGGAAACCGTCAAGGTCAGAGTAAGGGAGAGAATCAAGAGAACCAATAGACTATTATAATATTCTCAAGCACAGCAACTCCGGCAGAACAAGCTTCTCTTTCCCAGAATTATACGCATGCTTCTAGTACACTGGTTCAGCACTTGCTGCTCGATGGGCATTTGATCAAGTGTTGCGCTGCCAGAACACAAGAGATACCAGACACAATGATCCCGGATCCTTAGGCTCTCGTACCGCTCTCCATGCCGATCCCCACGGCGCTCCCTGGATGCTGTTTCATCGATAGAAAGAAATTTGAGAGGCGGCCACAGTCAATTCAAGACCAAAATCACATTCCCAGATTATCCGTATAAGCAGAATGCACAATTCCGACAGCTATCCATCAGCACTTGCCGACTGGGGCCTTCCACTGACCACGCACTAAGAATGGTCATCCAAGCTCACTGTCCATAGTACCAATCAGCAACCACACATTCGAAAGACCAAGAGCAGAGATGCTGAAACACATCTGAACTTCCGCAGATCCTGGTAGATCCGGAACGTTAGAATCGTCCCATTCTCATATGTACAATGTGCCCCCAAATTCCCTCCTTCAATGATGTGACTCTCCGTGACGCTCTCCATGTCCGTGGCCATCATTCAGAAACATGTATTCATACCCGCAATACGCCGCAAATGCCACAGTCGCTATGCCTAAGCCCGGGAAGCTGCCTCTGAATCGATTCCATCGTGTGAAAGGTCCCGTGTATCGCCATGCCTCCCTGTTCCAAACCGTCAGTAAGATATTCTGAATACCGTCACAGCTGATGAATAATGCCAACTCACGCTCGCGCCCATGGGTCGTTTGCAGGAGGTCCAGCCGCTCTTGCGAATGCTTTAGGGTCGAAGCCAGTAAGGTTGGGTTTAGGAGCTCTCCGTATGCTGTGATTTCAGGTTAACAACATTCTAGATACTTCCTAATCCTTCAATTGGCTCTACTTACTTTGTGATACGCATCTTAAAGGTTATGATTTTCCACGAAGCTGCGTCTGAGGAGAAGGTTGACGTCCCTCGCCAATCATTCGAAGTTCAGTTCCTGAGCTAGCGCGTATTATATAAGCGCCCGATATCGTGGAGACACCAAGCCCTGCCATCTTCAGAATCACAAAGAGACGAACATCGAACCCGATACTCCTCCACCAGCACGGCAAGAACATATCTCTCGGTCCTCTTCAATATTTAGACGGCAAGACATACCCAACAGGTCTCACACAAGCCGCTCCCCAAGTCGTGCGTCCCGCTGCGCCCATGAAAGCCGCACACCTCCCTCGACTTTTCTGGACCAGCATACATAGCACAGAGAATCAAAATGCCTCCACCGATGCAGCGCTTCGGCGGCGCACCCAATAATCTAGCCTCTCACTACCAGCAGTACCCCTCACACTCACAAGCTCACACTGCTGGGCTACCTCCGCCTTCGCTGGCCGCCAACCCCAACTTCATGAATGCGAATTCCATGAGCAATGCTTTCTCCGTGAATGGGAACTCGTTAGGTCTCTCTGGGGGCTTTGGTGGCTCTGGGCTGGGAATGCAAGGCGGAACTGGGCTGGCAAGTCAAGCGGCGCAAATGGGTTTCGCAAATGCACCTCTTCACCAACAAGGCCATGGCAGCATGAGCGAGACAGGGTCATCGCGGTCCGCCGTGAACAAAAGCAGGATACGAGAGGTCTGGGCTGGGAACGTACAAGAGGAATTCGCGGTATTGAGATGCTTGGTAGAAAAATATCCCTATATCGCTATGGTATGAACTGTGAATGCTAACTGGGTCGACATTGCTGATATCATTGCAGGACACCGAGTTTCCCGGCCTCGTAGCACGACCGATGGGGGCTTTTAACGGCAAGAGCGATTACCATTACCAATGTCTGCGGTGCAATGTCGACCTGCTCAAGATTATACAGCTAGGACTCACGATATTCAACGAAGATGGAGAATGCCCTCCAGCATCAATGTCAGCCGCAGAATTAGGACTCGACACGACCCAGGACGAAACTCGAAAATATGCTGGCGGGGTGGTTCAAATACCGACTACATGGCAATTCAACTTCAAATTCTCTCTTAAGGAGGATATGTATTCGGAAATGTCGATCGAGGCGTTGAGGCAAGCAGCGGTCGACTTTGCAAGGCTCGAAATTGAAGGAATTGACCCATTCCAATTTGGCGCGCTTCTGGTCAGCTCCGGACTTGTTTGTGACGAAGATGTGTATTGGATCTCGTTCCACGGTGGCTATGATTTCGGATACCTCACCAAGGTCCTTGTGCTCCTACCTTTACCCGATGATGAGGTCGCATTCGACAGTATTATGAAGAAATTCTTCCCGAGTATCTACGACGTCAAATACCTGATGAAACAGGCGATCAAGCACCAAAGTATGGGCCAGGTCACACCTCTCGATCCCGCGACCACCGATATTCTCAACAAATTCAATAACAGTGGAGGTCTCGAAGCTCTTGCGGATAGTCTCAAGATCAAGAGACAGGGACTGGCGCACCAAGCGGGGTCTGACTCTCTACTGACAGGAAAGGTGTTTTTCAAGATGCGGGAACGAATCTTCAACGGTGAGATCCCTGACGAGCAAAGAAGCAAGGTATGGGGTCTCGGCGTACCAGAAGGCGGACCACCCATGCACATCCGTTCTACGCCCCCGCACTACAACCAAACTCTGCAAGAGAACACGACGCCAAACCAAAACGGCTACACGAACGGAGCGCCGAGCACGCCGAACACAGGGAGCGCAGGTCTTGTCAGCACACCGGGACACAACAGTAATGGCGGGGGAATGGGTCCTATGACACCGGGCGGCGCAGGAGGTGCATTTGGGGCTTTCCAATACAACAGTAAATAGGAGTCTGGAATATGGCGGGCGGGCGGATGGGCATTCGAAAACCAAGTCAGGCGGGATTCGCGAGAAGGACGGGAGTTATAGGCGTGACTCTGATATCAGTGATTTGGGGAGTTTCAAGGGTTGTGCTTGTTAGTGTATATTATGGAATAGAAACGCATTGCATGGACGGGAACGATTTTTCTTTTCTTCCCCAGCTTTCCCCTTGCCGTTCCCTCCGGTAAACACCTCAAGAACAAGCAAGTTGCTTATTCGTCATAGCCTAAAGTTGGTGAGAGTTGAGAAGATTCTACTATGCGTTCGTTTACAACCCCTCCTTCCTCCCTGTCCCCCCAAAGCTTCGTGGGGTCGGGGAGAGCAACAAACGTTGCGTGACAAATTCGATGGAACTGAACCATCAGGTCTTCAATTCAAGAAGTATTCTCTTGCTGGTGCTGGGAATTGAACCCAGATCGAAACGCGATCGTGGTCTGGGGAATGAGAATCCCATACCACAACCTCACGTGCTACCATTACTGTCATCATTCCATTGTTAGTTACGAATTCTGAGGGGGGGGGGGGGGGGGGGGGGGGGGGAGTAATGGGCTGGGAGATTGGGGGAGGAAGAAGGGGGAATGATTGCCACCACACCATCTGCTGCATCGTGTACAAAGTTGCTTAATGCCATTATTCATCACATTCACCTCAGCCACAATATACCTCATCCACAGGTACGTCAGCTCAGCTTGAGCGTTGTGAAGATTTTATGACAAATGGGAGGTTTCAAACGGCAATGGGGGAGGAAGGTTCGCTTGGATGGGTTTATGAGGGAGGGGGGGAGTGATCGGTCGCCGAATCGAGTTTAGCCTTGCCAGTACCTGCGTTCAACGTTACACTCAGCCTCGCGTCTTGAGCCTCTTATTCATTCATTATCCTGTTCTTTCGTGAATACCATCATCCTTCGGTTCGCCGTACGCGGTCATCACGTTTTTGAAAGTCATTATTCAGCGATATCATCTTCTTTGACCTGCATCATCTGCCGTTACCACTCCACTAGTTTTTACAGAAAGGCTATAGCCCCGTTGAGAAGTTGAGTCAAGTTCTTTTGACCAAGATAGGTTCGGCTTCTTTCCTTGCCATCTGATACCATCATTGACAATGAAACTGTGCACCAAAGTTTTCCTTTCTAAAGAACTCGAGAGATCAAGATCGGCACTGGCTTCGTCGCCGCTTCCACAAGAATTAGTCTTGCTATGCAGTTTGGGTCTCCAGTCAGACACCAAGATGTAGATCTTCAAGCTATGGTCGAGTATAATATCTACGGGCTTCTCTCCTACGATTACGAGTACTGCCAGCCCCCCCGGCTTTCGAGGATACTTCCTGGTGCCAGTAGTATAATATAATGTGCGCTTTTCGAGACGTACTTGATTATGTCCGAAGGCCGACAAGTATTGGAGCCTCGATTGGAAGCCACTCAACAGCAGACGGCAAGGTAACCCGAAAATTGGAAGATGATGCCCTTTCGTATATGTGGGGCGATTCTCGGAAGCGAAGTCCCACTTCATACCTAAATTCGTCTTCTTTCTCCAGACGCCTTCGAAGCAATGAAGTGAATGTGAACCTCAGAGAGTAGGCAAGGCCGCAACGCCACTCATTATATCTATGTTTACTCCAACCGCATCTCCCTTCTGAGATGTGCATGCGCCACCATTGATTGCCACAATCATGAAGTGAAATCAAGCAATGAACCTCTGCTCCGTCTTCAAAGCAAGCAAATTGTCAAGAACCTGAGCATTCGATGGTTGTCTCACCAGCCTCGGCCGAAGATTTCCCCACTGGTCTCGCACTAGACATCACTTCGTCAGCACACTCATTCCGATCAAAATTAACCCCAAAGGGAATCAGGCGTACCAGCATTCAACCTCCCATCCTCATATCCGACCTCAAGCTCCCCTAAGCTCAGTCTCAAATCAGGCCCTCCCAATGCTCCAAATAAAAGAGGCTGGACACGATTCTTCTGGACCAAATTCCCGAATTGGTCGAGATGCACCCACAGTACATATCCCGTCCTCATCGCCTCTTCATCCGCAACAAAGAACGAACGCTGATGAACCATAAGTTTGTGTTTCTTCTGCTCTTCGCTATCTCCTTCCTCCTCTCTATCCACGAACTGCACTTGCAGCTCCTCACTCTCCCACGGTACCTGCTCATCAGGTTGAACGTACAGGTCCGAATTGAATTCAACAAGCAGTGGTACGAATGCAATTATAGACTCAAGAGGCTTAGAAGCAAGGAAGGAGTAACGCTCAGCATTATTGAGTATTGTTCCTTCTTCGAGATGTTTCAAGATGTTGTTTGAGGGGATAGAGGTTAGCATGGTGTGGTGGATGACGTCTGTTCCAGGATTGTAGTCGGTACGGATCCAGATGGGGGTATAGTAGGTATTTATGCGGCGCTCGTAGGGCATGAGGAGATCCGACGGGACGGCGGAGATGTGAGGGGGAAGAACGACGGGAGAGGAGAAGAAGTGGGTGTGTGCTGAGCGGATGAAGCGCTGGTGAAGAGGCGATCAGCTTCTGATTTGATGGCAAGGTGGAGGAAATGCAAATTACTTACCCGTCGTCCTTGGTGGCCTAGACGGGCGTACTCAATTCCAAGACGGATGTGCTGTTGGGGTTTCGACTCGTTTGTGACGGAGCTCCAGTGTTCCTGCGTTTGAATTAGGTTAGGATGAGAGGATTTTGGAATGATGCTCACTAGGATATACCAGTCAAAGCCCAACTCCAAGAAATTTTCTCCATGTTCGTTCTTATTAGGCATGGGGGTCAGAAGGGGGCTTTCTGTCCAGTGAAGACAAACGGCTCGATCAGAATGTAACAAAAAATGCAGTTCTTTGACTGAGGCGTTGGCGCCGATAAAGACTTTCCGAGGGATTTCTGGACAGAATTGATCTCCCAAACATGACAACTTCACAGCAACTTCGAGGTTTATTATCAAGTTTTCTTGCGGTGGGGTCCTATACGAGCTTCCCTAGGCCAGTATAATTCTGATGCTCCGGGTGGAAACTAGGTCTGCACTGTGCCGCTTTGGTGGTGGCTGGGCACACAACGATCCTTTTGGGACACCAGGTGACTTCATTGTCCCACCGCAGCAGGGCGGTGCTGCTAGGCAGCAGCATTTGATACGAAGAGAAAGATTTGCGGAGACTGAAACCGCCAGTTCGTGCAGCTATATTCTACCAACATCTTTATAAAGCTAGACTCTTCTTGATCTTTTCGAGATCCTCGCCCGAAAACCCTAATTCTCGAGTCAAGTATCCGTGGACTCCCGGGTACAGTAAATTGTTCTTGCACTCCTGGTCTTCGATGCTCCATTTCTCATCCATCCACTTCATGACAGCGAGGATGGTAGGACCCTTGGCACCGCATATCGCCTCAAAACCAGGTACCTCGAATGGGTTGTCAATTCCTTGCTGTGACATCTGCTCAATCATGACACCTAGTAGTTGATCACGCATCGTCTCTGTCCCGATTCGAGTGAGCGCGTAGTCGTGGGAGATAATTTCAGGAGGGGTATTGATAAGTCCAAGAATTAATGCTGCAAGAATGCCAGTGCGATCTTTGCCAGCTATAGGCTGTCAGCTCTGAATCGAAAGCTGGTTCAGTACGGGAGAAGCAGAAGTCTAGCTATTTGCAATTTCAAATTGAAGGTCAAGCAATATCGGAGGAATAAAAGATTCGATGACGAACCAGTGCAATGAAACAACACCCCGCCTTGGGGCTCCTTCAATCTTTCAAAAACGACCCTGAAAGCATCTTTGTGGGTATCCAGCATGTTCCCATAAGTTTTCACAAACCCATCGACTCCGTCGTTCGCTGCAAAGTCAGCAGGACTGACCCCCTGAAGCACTTGCTTTGAATTTGCCTGCGCGGCCCCAATATCTACAAGGCCATCCCCACTGGCTGGTATCCAGAGCGTTTCAATTCCTTGAATGTCGGGACTAGGATATGATTCTCTTTCTTTCCTGCTTCGAAGATCAACGATGGTGGTGATGTTGTATTTTTCGTTGAGCTGAATGAGTGATGATGGAGGGAGGTGTGACAGAGAGCCAGAGCGGAAGACCAGGTTCGGTTGCAGTGCGGGAGCTGAGATGGTGCGGAGGTTCAGAGCATGTGGGATTGGGATGAAAGGGGCCGAAACGAGGATTTGTTTCACTTGGGATTTTTCGAGGGGCTTTCGGATGGGAACCTGGAGAAGAGCAGCGAGGTCGATGGTGGTCGTCATGATGAGTTTACTTCAATGAAGAAGGACTTCAGATTGATGGAGAACATTCGAAACTGCTGGCGGCCGACATTTATATTCTGTTGTTCGGGGTATGTGTCTTCCGGGCTCTCGTCAGCCCGGGTACAATACGAACCGATCTTAGGCTTTTAGTGATGAGTAATCTCCGGCAGGCCATATCTAATGGGAGATGATCCCTAACTCCATTTTATCTCATTATTCCCAGTTGACCCAACTCGGTGTAAGAATGCAAGAATTCCTAATTCTGTTCCTACAAGTCTCTTCTAGGTCGAAGTGGATTGAAATCTGCTTACATGGTCTATCTGACTATTCAGCAGCCTTGAACATCGAAGTCTTTCACATCTAAACGTTTACCGGATGTGGGTCTTTCGGAGTTATCTTTGATTTGAACCTCTCGTATGTTAAGCACATTTTATGAGCTCGTTTCTGTTTGTCTTCTAGTCTCGTCTTTTTGAGTTTGTTCCAGCAAGACTACATCCAATTCTTGTATGTCACATTCCAATTATCCGCCACCAAGCTTTCCGGTGCCTTCGCATCTTGACATATAGCCTTTGGTGTGGTATTCCCGCTAAACTGCCACTGCAGATACACCACGGCCGCCTTGCCAAACGTTCCACCATTAGTCGCTGAATAAGTGCCTCGATGGCCAGCATCATGACTAGCCCAATCAACCGGTAAGCCCGTTGGCAACAGTGCGTAATCTTTCTCAGACTAGGTGGGGAACATCAGTCTCCTTACCTACAGTGAACGGGAGGAGGAGGTACACTCAAGAACCCTATACCCTTGCTCCCACCAACAAACCATGTAACAGGAGATTTCAGCTCCTCCAACAGATACATCTTAGGTCCGTAAAGATAGCAATATCAAACAGCATCATCAGCATGAATCTTGTGTCGTGATACCCAGTAGACATGGCTTCCAATCCTCCACAAATGTGTCCTGCGGTGGCGATCTTGGCAATTTCGATGTTCCCGTAGTTTGTGGCCCTTCCAGAAGTAGCTCGGACAATGGGGTCTCTGCTATCCTACACGTTCGACTGCCCCCCAGCACCAGCAGATGGCGCTCCATCAGCAGCAATAACATGCTCCCAACTCGCAAACTCTATCAAAAAGTCTTGCAATAATTCCCATCAGTTTGGCACTCTCTATTGGCCCACGCGATGACCAGCATGCTCAATTTCCCACCAGGTGAGGCGTTTGGGACATAAATTGTGTGGCTAGGAACGAATTGAGCTGAAGCTAAGGAGAACCCTGCGAGGAGAAGAAGTTTTGCGGCCATGGTGGACTTTAAGAACAGTTTAATTCTGGAGGGAAGTAAGGGAGAGAGAGAGGGATGCATCTATACGTACCACAAGAATGGAGAAAACCGAGAGGGAGACAGCATATTGCTGGACCTTTGAGTGCATGAATTTTTAGCTATAAGGAAGAATTTTATACCTTTCATTTGCGGAAAGATGTTCGAGGATATTTACGCGAACTTAGAAAGTGAATTCTTTCCCCTTTGAGTGCTTCCAAGCAGGCTGTAGGATAAGTCAGCGGCTGTCGGTCAGCACTTAATTAATTTTTGGTATATCAGTAATCAGTCAGTCAGTTGAGGATATAAAATCGATTAAATCAGTCAGTTCGTAATAACCCTAACTGATAAGCGCCTATTAGTTAAAGCTTTTGATTTTTTCTTCTAATTTTAGACTCATTTATAAATCTGAACCCTTATATTTTATCCCTAAAACCCTCGATTAAGAGGAGTAACTATAACCTATTAAAAAAACCACGAAAACTCTTAAAATTCTCTAGTATCCCTTTTAGTACTCTCTAGTACTAGTATATAGTAAGGTATATAGACGGGAGTAAGATATGGCGAGATTTGAAGATATGCTTTCCCACGTGATTTTCCAAATGCAAAGATTATACGTGCACTCTAATCAGCAGCTGATCAGTCGACATCAGTCAGTCAGTCAGTCAAAGGCATTTATTAGTAATCACATAAGCCGGTCAATTCAATCATATCCTCAACTGATGACTGACTGACCTCCTATAGCCTGCTTCCAAGAAAGATCTACTGCTTCCCCGCCAGCAGGAAAATCTCGGGAAGATCTGACGCCAACCTTAAAACTTTGTCCCGTTCTTCCTTTTAATGTCCTTTTTCGGTGTAAATCCTTGCTTCTAGTGGACAGCTCATATTCGGCAACGGCTAAAGTACAGAACAAGGTGGGAAAGGGGTGACTTACATCGTCTACTTGAAATCTTTGCCATTGCGAACGCCGAATAATGGCATACTTACCATCGCCGGGTTGAATGTTTTCCACGAGGTAGCGTTTCCCCTGAGGCTCCTGGTTTTGTGAGGGTTATTCGCTCCCTCGGATAACGTATTTGCAATGCAAAAGTGGCCTGGAGTGTCAGGTGGCTAGGCTCGTAAACACCGACGCTTACCGAGATTTAGCGATGCGAGCCCCTGTGGAGACGACTCGCTTAACCCACATTCAGAGGTAACCCTCATAAATATGAAAGGGGCTACATCGCCCAAGACGCGAGGCTCGCTCGGTGTCTGAGAGCTATGCGAAGGACCCAACCTTTGGACCAAGCTTTGGCAGTTTTGACGTCCATGCGTCCCCACGTTTCTCAAGTCTCGCAAGGGAAAATAAGGTCATTGGCCGGTTTCGAGGAATTCTTGAAACAGGTCGTAAACACTGCGACACCCGACCTCCGAGAACAGAATCTCGCATGATGACCACCTATTATGCCGAGCGGTAGCTGTCAGAATATAATAATAAGTTCTGTCACTGTTGTTTTAATAATATTCCTGTTTGTTGGTTTTCATTACCTCAAAATCCCATGCCTTC
Source organism: Hyaloscypha sp. PMI_1271 (assembly GCA_021399465.1). NCBI lineage: Eukaryota > Fungi > Ascomycota > Leotiomycetes > Helotiales > Hyaloscyphaceae > Hyaloscypha > Hyaloscypha sp. PMI_1271. The sequence continues at coordinate 178,760 of JAJTUS010000095.1, forward strand.
TCTAAACATTTTTATTTTAATTCCACACAATTTGTAATACCACCCAATCTCTTCACTCTGGCAAGATGATGATAGCAGCGAGATATGTTTATAATGCTAGCAAAGACAATATTAAAGAGGCGGAACAGAAAAGACAGTGGAGAAAAACTTTTGATCCGAACTATGCATCTCGAAGGTCAACGCTTGCGGCGATGCCACGGAAATGGAAGAGGCAAAGTTTCGGGAGGCTATCAATGATTCTTGGATCCAGGTATGCCATACTGTATATCCGCAAGAATTGCCGAATTCAGGGCTGATAGGTGAGTGCAGACAAAGTGTGATGGTGCAACAGCCAGAGAGATCGCATATGAAGAGGCTGTCGGAAGAATTTGATGAAACTGAGCTTGAAGCGAGGGATGGGAATGGATTGTTTAAACTGTAGGTGTTTGGGTTGGTGAATTCGAATGACGCAGGTTGTCTTATTCGGAGCGTAGCGGTTTCATGAATGAATATTAAAAAGCGTTGCACAACATATCTCGAATTTAGTTTTCCGGCATTGGGAATTTGGGTGGAGAAGAGAAAGAAATTCAGTGTTTCTTCAGATGAGGGAGAAATAAAGTGAGCCTTCCTGTAACGCCAGTCTATTTATGGCTGGCCCCATCTTCGTCTTAAAGATATTGAAAACATCACGGCCTCATGGCATATGATGAGAAAGGCAAAAGCTTCATACACGTGACTAGCCGGGTAAGGAGGGGCTATTGTGAAGGACAACATTCTCTCTTATTATAGTTATGAAACTGTTAGGAACGAAGCACAAAACATTAGATATCGATTCATAGATAAGAAAATCTATTACCTGGAAATGAATTTGGATTGGAGTAGGCAAAAATCCCTCATGGAGTCATGGTGGATCAGCTCGACGAAAATCGCGCAATTTGAGACGCGGTGAGCAAGGTCCAATGCATTCTGTTCAAGTCTGGCGTCATTCAATTCGCAGAAACAAAGGAAGTATTCCGTTCAGGGTGGTTAGGAATATAGAGAAGCAGAGGGGAAAGAGGGTAATAGGGTGAGGACAACCCTATTTGGATCGTCCACCACGTGCCCAACATTGCCGAAGTCAAACGCGACTTCACGCGCCGATCTCGACCTTCACTCTTGTACTTCACCAGCCACTCTTGCCCTCAGCCCTATCTTAAACCCCAATGTAGGAATTCCTCCACTTTTAATGTGTTTTGTGTCATGATTGCCACGCCAAAAGCGGGAGCTTATTCCAGGCAGGACACACCGCAAGTGTTCCCATGACCAATGGTGTGGCGAGGCCACCCCATCTGACCAGCCACCGGGGTTAACATCTCACACGATAGCAATCACGAACTCTATGATTCCCAGGTGAGCGCTACCCTCGGCTTCCGTTAATATACAAGGTTTTCTGGTTGTCGCTGCGATAAGGGAAACGAAAATAGCAGCCATCTAGACTCACCCCTTCCCGAGTACCCTGCTCTCCTGTTCCTCCCATCAACGCTTTTCTGCCAAAACAAAATCCCGCACTCTGAAGCCACAACACTTGATATTCCTATTCCTATGCTTTCTGTGGCCCCGAAATCCCTCAACGTTCCTCTCCCCGATCGGCGATTCGACAAATCGGTACCGCATTCTCCGCTTCTGTGCAGATCCGGCGATTTGTCCTGAAAACAAGATGCCCGTTCTGGCCATTACAAACTTCAATGTCGTGTGTTCGATATTAGGAGGCTTCATCACACTGTTCGGATTGGTCTCCTACCTCTTCAAAGAAAGGTTCTATCTCTCCGAAGCGCGTGAGTAATCATGAACTGTTATTCCGTCCCGACTGAATCTTTGCTGACCGTTTGCTCAGTCATATCTCTATTGGCAGGTGTAACTTTTTCCCCGAATGTCACGAATCTCATCCGGCCTTTGGAGTACGCGGGGTCCGAAGCCAACCTCAACACCATCACATTGAGCTTCAGTCGTCTCGTCTTGGGCGTCCAACTGGTCCTTGCCGGAGTCCAACTTCCAAGTCGCTACTTGCAGAAAGAATGGAGATCTCTGGTTGTGCTACTTGGGCCTGCTATGACCGCTATGTGGCTGATCAGCAGTCTGATCATGTGGACCGTGGTCCCCGATCTCCCATTCCTACATGCTTTGGCCGTTGCAGCATGCATCACCCCAACAGATCCGATTCTGTCTAACACTATTGTGAAAGGCAAGTTCGCCGATCGAAATGTACCGAAACCCTTGCAAAACATCATTATTGCTGAGTCAGGAGCAAACGACGGTCTGGGCTATCCGTTTCTGTTTCTTGCATTGTACCTTATCAAGTATAACAATCAAGCGGATTGTGTAACTACAACATTGACGCTGTGGCTTGGCGAGACCTGGGGATATACGATTCTGCTCAGTGTTGTCTATGGTGCAGTGGTTGGATGGTTAGCAAAGGAGCTTCTACATTGGGCAGAAGAGAAGAGCTTCGTCGACCGAGAAAGCTTCTTGGTATTTGCTATTGCTTTAGCCCTCTTTACCGTCGGCACATGTGGCATGGTTGGAAGTGATGACGTGTTGGCCTGCTTCGTAGCTGGCAATACTTTCACGTGGGATGTAGGTTTCTAGAGAGATGGGCCCGGTCCCCGAAGCATTTTCTACTGAGCACTTCCTAACTCGCCCATTACGCAGGATTGGTTTCGACTTGAGACCTTGGACGACTCGCTGCAGCCAACTATCGATATGCTGCTCAACCTGTCGATATTTATATGGTTTGGCGCTGTTTGCCCCTGGGAGAGCTTCTCGGCAAATTCCGCTGTTTCGATGTGTCGTTTGGTGTTACTTGGGATTCTCATCCTTCTATTGAGACGTCTTCCAATCCTCCTTGCGCTGCGTAAATACATCCACCAGATTGATGGAATTCAGCAGGCGGTCTTCATGGGTTTCTTCGGCCCGATCGGGGTATCAGCCATATTTTACCTTTACATTAGCTTGGAATTCCTGGAGACCATCACGGTCGATGGTGTTCAGCGAGATGATGCTCGGAAATTGGGAGAAGTGTTGACAGTGGTAATTTGGTTCTTGGCCATTTGTAGCAATGTACGTTGAGGTCGACAACCTTGACCTCGTTTTATACACTATAACTTCAACAGGTCGTCCATGGACTCAGTATTCCTGTCGGAATGGTGGGCATGTATCTCCCTCGAACCCTCTCCAAAGCAGCTGAAGCAACGACAAATGATGAACGATTTGGCCCGATCAGCGCTCCTGTTCAAGTTATATTTGGACGACGAAGAAGAAAGGACCTGGATGGCGATATTTCAGGCTCTCCGGATCCCTCGCCTTCCCCCTCAACGCCTCTTCTTTCAAGGATCGGCGGCTCCATCATTCGAGATCGCAATTTTGGATCCATCACTTCGATTGGAGCTGGACCATCGACTCTTCCAAAGCTCAGCTACAGTCGGATAATTAGCTTTCCGGACGAGAACTGAGGTTGCGTAGCGCCTGTTGGCAAGAACACATCCTTCAAACGTGACGAATGGCGGGGAAGCCGTCCTCACAGCACGTTCTAAGAATGGGCAACATGTTTGTAGGACTTGTTTCAAGTTTGATTGCATATTCAAAGCAACAATTCCAGCGTTGAAGATGGAGACGAGTCAAATGCTGCTCCGCAATCTAAACAGCCTATCTTCAGGCGTGCTAATCATGTATCTCGCGTTCCTTATCTTGATTTCTCTGCACTTTTGTCGAAAGGTACATCCTGCGCATCTGCCTTTGCCGTAGGTGGGAGAACGAACGGGTGTCACTTCCACGCGCTTAGTGTTCTTTTAGCTTACGGGCCGCGTCTCCGCATTCTTTGAAAGTCTTTAACGGCTCGGCGATACGCCGAAACAGTGCGGAGGGGTGAGGGAGAGGTGTAATGAGTTGCAACAGTGTGATTTTGTGTTGTTGTTGCTGCTGGAATATGTGTAGAGTAGTTGAGGGCTTTTGATGGGTTGGAGCCTTATTAATGGATAATAGAAGGACGGAGGAAAATGTAGGCGGAGAGGGAGGATGTGAAGGGTGAGGGGTGAGACTATCTATAATTACAGAGTTGAAACTTGAGCGAGACGGGAAGGGGATATCCATTTATCATTGCAATATTCACGCAAAAGTCCATATATTTCTCTCGACTTTTTTTTTTATCAAAATAAGGGAATCTCGCTGCACCTGAAGAAATCTTGACAGATTATCGCTGAGAAACGGGACGGTGGGTCAAATTTCCAGTTTAGAATATCATCTTCAGCTGGGCTGAAGGCAGCTTGGCGCACAGGCTAACTATGCTATGCTTGGAATAGTTTCACCTCATCTATCTTGAGCCCCCTGGTTTCTGGAACGCCTCGCAGCAACCACGGGAAGAAGCAAACAATTTTCCAGACTCGAATCGGACATTTGTACCCACCAACATCAAAGCCTGTCCCAGAATTGAACTCCCCAGTTACTTGTTGTCCTCTCTAAAATTCTGCACCAAAAGAACGTAATCAAGCACCAGGTCTCCGTCCCTCGATCGCCAACACAATCTCAATGAACTCCCTCTTCAGTGGTGTCTTCTTCCTCATGGAAAGCAAGAAGCTCGTCTTGAGCACATTCTTGATCTGCCGTCCATTCAACTCAATCGTCGATAAGTAATCCAGATCCTGCTCAGACACTTCACTCTTCTGCTTCGAGTTCTTGAGGAAGTTTTCCCAGATTTGCCGTCTGGCGTCCGCCGTCAAATTAGGATATTCCATCGAAACGTGAATTCTGGACTGGAATGCCGCATCCATGTTCGCCACTCTGTTCGTTGTCAAGAAGAGGATACCTTCGTAGTATTCTAGCGTTCGCAAAAAGATGGATACGAGCTTGTTGCGCTCCAAGTCAGAATTCGTTCGTGCTTCGAGGAAGACGTCGCATTCGTCGAGCAGGAGGATGGCATCCCATTTTGCGACCATCTCGAGAATTTTCTGCAATGCGTCTTCGACCTCGTTGGGTCGGATTCCCAGGTCGCCTGCACTCATCATGTATAATGGGATGCGCATGCTTTCAGCGACTGACTCGGCTGTTAAGGTCTTGCCTACACCTGGTGGGCCAGAGAGCAGCATGATTATGCCCTTGCCTTTGCCTTGGATCACGTCGTCGAAGGTGTTCTTATTCTCGACTTGGCTTTCTACGAAGGACATGAGGAGGTCTTTGGTGTCTTCAGGGAGGACGAGTGTGCTGAATGCGTTCTCGTTCCACTCGATCTCCTTGATGAAGTCGACGAAGAAGAGCACTGTTGGGATTAGAATTTGTGTGAGAATTGGACAGCTGATTTACTTACTCCACTTCTTCTGCTTCAGTGAGTAGCCGGGAACCGTTGATTTGCAGATCAAACGGCCGTCGTCAGTAAGATCAATCTTCGGTCCATCACCTTCGTCTTCATAGTCATTCTGGACGACAGTAACCATCGTTTTGAGATCCAACCCTACGGTCTGGGAGACGTTGAAATCTTGCGGGTGCAGATCGTCATTGTAAGACGAACTTTTGGTTGGGTTATTACGATCAAATGACTCGGTATCAATGATGATGCGTCCCGTCACCTGAGAGAAGGTGTTACTACCAGGTCTTCAAGGAAGACTTGAGAAATACTTACTGTCACAGGTATCTGGGTTCCTTTGGCGTTCCACGACAAAGCAATCCCTTCGTATCTGAAAGATGTGAGTAGCAAGCAAAATTGGTCATCGGGAGGACTTACGCCTTGTAATGGTAGCCTGCAAATTGCTCATACTTTTTTCCACGCTTGACCAGAGACTTCCTTATCTGCTCCTCCTCCGGGTGTAGATGCAGGGGGCAAGCACTCAAGTCTTTGATTGGTTTTGTTCCCTGGAAGTCATAAATATTTGCATACTCGGTGCCACGTTTGAATTCTGTTCCATTCCAGCCAATTGGTTCGAGGGTTAGCTGGAAATATTTGCCGCATTGGCCTTCGCCGTAAGAGCCACTGTAGAAGGACTGGCAGTTGGGAAGACCTCCGGTTCGAGAGTAGACTGTGCATTTTGGCTGAAAAATGGCCCACAGAATATCGAAAGTGGTGACACCGTTCAGGATGAAATCTTCCAGGGCTTTGATGGTATCCTTGAGTTCCTCTCTCAAAAGCCTATGAAGAAGTTCGAGGTGGGTCTTGGTACTCTCATTTTTCTCACTCTCAATTGCCAGTTTGAATTCGGTCCATCGATGAACGAATGGTTGAAATGGGGCGTCGAAAACCAAACGATCAAGAGAACATGTGACTCCAGGGTACTTGGCAAACACGTTCTCCAGCACTTTCTTCACGGCAGGACTATTCACAATAATTGAATCGATGTCGAACTTCTTGCGGCCAGTAAAACATTTCTTCTTGCGAGCGATGAATGCGTATTTTGCTGTTTCTTCCGTCTCGGCCGCTTCTTCGACATCCTCGGGATATTTGTCTACCCAGGGCGCCCGTCCTGAGCTGTCTTCGGGGCCTTGATAGAGGTCTTTGATCTTGTTGATTGAGCCGACTGGGGCATCTTTCAGTTCTGGGTCGGTCTCTTTCTCCGAGGCATCGGTGGCTGGGGTGTCAGCGCCAGGAGTGCTGCCTGCGGATTTCTCTTCCTTCTTCTCCTCTTCGACGACCTTCAAGTCGAATTGACTTGCAAGCGCCTCCATGGCGGTCTTGATAGCAGCCGTGTCTGCCATGGTGACAAACTAGAATCGCGTGGTGACTTGGGGGAGTGGGAACTTGCGAGTCGCGCGAGGATAAGCTTACCTCGAATGATTGAGTTGGTAGAAAAGAGCTGGAGAAGACTGCCTTAAATTAAAGCTTTCTTGAAGAATAAGAGTTGTAGATATTTATTGACGGTGGATTCTCGTGCCTAGTGAGTTCCACTGAAGCGTTCCAACCCCTGAGTCACACAGGCGTACCAACCCCTACTGGGCTGAAGCCCCCCAGGCTGCCGTGCACAGCCTCGGGCTTTCCTGTCAGCATCACGGCAATGAGCCAACCAAAAACAGCTACTAAAAGGTACCTACAAGGTACTTGACATATTTGCGACTCGGATGCCTTCCAGCTCCCTTCGGCGGTGACTCTTTGCGCGCTCTAGCTGCCGTTCGATGTGCTGTTGGGCCGCTGGGGCTGGAAACTAGCCCCCAAATCAGGGGTGGCGACCTGAACAGCTCCCCCAATATGCTGCAGCCTACCAAAGATCGCCACCAAGACTCTTGGCGAAGGATTGAACCGGTAGTTCTTCCTTTCATCTCAACTTTAGGCACGTTAGTCGAGGGTAGTTCCTGCTGTGCCTTGTGCCAGTTGACTAGACACGATTATCGCCCATATCAAGACGTTTCCATCTTGAGCATGCTTTGGGAGGACAGGGTGATTGCGGTAATTGAGCAAACAAATCCTCCCAGTGCAAACGTAAGGCCAATCCTCCGCCATTCGAATTCACCTCTTTGTTCGCCTCAAAGTTATAGAGTTTGAACCCAACACTTTTCACTAAAAGAGACCTCGGTTCAAGTTTGTATCAATTTATCAGCTCATCTCTAAGAATTTTGCTGCTTGAGACCGATATAATTCTTCAGTGTGTGGAGAACACCGCTGCTACGAGCCTACGACCAGGCGAAACCGGATGGGTGGCTGATGCATATCCATTTTGGGTCGATGTTTCAGGGTTGGAAGGTACTGAATGACTCTGTTGCGTGCGGCCAAGACCGTCTTCCGTTGCAAAAGCGACGAGGAGAATGGGTTGACTGATAGTTGAAGATAGCGGAGAACTCCCTGCTGCCACTCGTTGGCAATACAGACCAGGGAATATATCCAACATGTAACACAAGCTTTCTTGTTCTTCTTTGGTAGTCAGATCAGTGTCTTCCTTCAAGAGTTTGCCTCGTTTTGATAGGTTGATGCATCGGAAATACTGAATATTTGCGAGGAAGTTTGACAGCCTTGATCCGAATTCGCCAGGTTTGGAAGCAAGGTAGTCAGAATAGCCAAATTCCCATATACTTGATGTAGACTGAGTCTTTCTTGTGTCAGTATAGTTGGTATAAAGTCGGGAGAAAATGGATATGGAGGCATACTTTGTGGGCAAGCCCCATGGCGGGCGCGATCACCTCTTTGCGCAAAGGCCACTTTATTGAATTTTCATTTTCGCCACTCAGCGCTCCACGAAAATAATTGTGAAGATCTGAAGTCAGCACACTTTCGATGGAAGTGGCGCGTTTTGTAAAGCTTGGGTAACTGTCGACCGCCGTTATAGTGTCATTCCTCCAGGCTCGGATGGTAGGAAAATCTGCTTCATTCAGTCTCCACTCGTTCGTGTGAGAATCGACGTCTCTTACCCTTTTGAAGTCTCGGATCTTTCAATCCCTTCTCAATACTGGCAAGAGTACTCCGTTCCTCAGGACTCGGGAGTTAGAAGTACAGAGAAGCCTTGTGTCAAAATCCACTCATAAACATACCGCATAACGACTGCCACCAGGACATGTTCTTTTGGTTCAGCCCATTGCGAGAATTTAGAGTGGAACTTCGCTATAATCTCTTCGAAAGGTTCAAGGTAGTTGCTTTGATGTGGACTATGGCGGAGAAGTGCTCCATATCCATGTGAATCATCGTCAAGAAAGGCTTCGCAGTTGACGCTAACCCAGTTCTTGATCGCCTTGATCAGCCTCTCATAGTCTTCTTCAATTTCACTCTCCGTATACTCTTGTCTTGGTGGTCGAAGCCGAAGGATTGTATTTGATGCTTCTTCAAGTCGTTGTTGAAGAATCTCTCTCTGAGTCTCCGATTCTCTCACGTTGACATTCAGGGAGTCTACAAGACGAAGGAGTTCCTTTTGCTCTGACTCCAGGTTACTACAGCAATGAAGATAGCGGGACGGATGTGTTTAGCGGGGACACTGTTTGTGTACCCGTTGGTTGATTTCAAGATTCCTAGGGCAGGGAAAGAGGCGAGATATCCGGTGGCGGAAGAGGAAGGCAGGATGTCGAAGAGATGGAAGAGGATAGGTGATGTTTATAGTGAGGCGTCGGGGAAGAGATAGAGGGGTCGTAGATAATTCCTAGGCTAGCGATAGATGTTGCTGGATGGCTTGCCGGAGAAAGTAGTTCTTTAACCGCGTGAGTTGGATGAGTTGTGAGGAGACTGAAGTTTTTAGGGGGCGGCTGAAGAGACTTGGGATGGCTGTTGGTGGGTATGTGGATAGGGAGGTGGTGCGTGGTTGGGGTAAGTTTCCTTTTTCAGTAAAGGGGATGTGAAGAGGGATGAGATGTACAAGCAGGGTGTGCGAGATCCGAAGGGTATGTTTTGAGATGGAACTCGCAGAGCCTCGGTCCAAGCCCCAATCTATATTTCTGGACCTTTCTCTCAAACGTCTCTCTCTCTTCAGATTCGTACGTGAAGAATGAAAAGGAATCTTTTCCCCTCCAGACTAACCTCGCGACGCGTTCGTGCATAGTCCGATGGAGCTGGAGGAGACGCCGCAGAGTGCGAGAGGTGCTGCCGAGGTCTTTACTATCGTTTAAACGAGAACGAGATCTCTTTTCAGCTCTCTAACCTGTCTACTGTTGGGGTTGAGAGAAAATGCAACGCGAAATAAAAGAACACCTTGGCACAAAACTTCGGTGCCGGTCACATGACAAGGCTCACGTGTCCCATACCACAACTCATTTAGCAATGTCCCCTGAACTCCCTAAATGAACTTTTAAGTAGGCTGGAACTTCGTCCCTGCCCTTTAGACATTGCAATCCCCGAGTAAAGCGCAAAGCAGCGAGCCTGAAGTCAATAAGAAAAATATTGATTGAAACTTGAGGTTTGTTGCACATCAGCGCTAGACCGGAGGGTAATCTCCTTCCGGAGGAATCTCTCCTTGCGGAGGCTGCTCCTGAAGATTTGTAGATGAACTTTGACTTCAATATGAGCCCTGAGAAGTAGCACGTGACGGGGGTAATGACAACCCCGAGATCGAGCCACGCAGTGGACAGCTCGGTCGAATGAGAGGGGAGGGTGATATGTGATGGTTCGTGAATAAAGGGAGGCTTCTGGAATCAACGATAATGAATTGTTTTGCGCGTCGTGAACGAACGCCCTCGGGTTGCAAGAACAAATGCAGATAAATCTCTGCGACTTGCAGAGGATCAGGACTTTCAGGATCGAGAGAGTCAGCTCATGTTTTCATGTGCACAGTAGCTTTCCGAAGACATGCAGGATATTGTATTGGGGGGTGGAATGCAAGCAAGGATTTTGAAAATAATGGAGAAGGAAGATCGTGAGTTCACAATATCGAAGTCGCGGTGTAGCAAAATCGCGCTAATCCAAGGTCACATGAGTCGCACCTTCTCAACTACGGATCCTGGGGATACTACTTTAAGTCTAGAATTAAATAACCAGAAATCTTATTAAATTACATTCTTATGATTTCAGAAGAGTTGGGATGAGTTGAGGAGAACAATTTTGCACTCATGTGACCTAACCTGCTACCTTTTCTGGGAAAATTCTTCAAAAAATGCACAACTGGCAGTTTTAATATTATCCACAATTACAAATGCCTGAGTGCAAGATAGTATAATTCTCTCTATAAGACATTGAACTCATAGTCAGCTTTTTATAATTCTATTCTATATATTTTGTTACTAATAACTCTAGTAAAAGGCCATTAATTATAGTTTTAAGTATTATTTTATAGTATAACTTTTTTTTTTACGTTATGTTTTCTCTAGCTCGGGTAATATTCTTGAAGCTCAAAACTCTAGTTATATCAAATAAAAGTGGTCTAATTAACAAATACTATTCCTTCTTATTTTATTTAAAAAAATAGTAGAGTTTTGTGGAAGAGAATTGGACAGTCCGCCAGACCTGCGGAGATGTTTGAATTCGAAAGCAATCTGATGAGGATTTCCTACCTCTTTATTCAATTCGACAGGGTGATTTTGGATTGCCACAACTTTGGTGTATAGCTCTCGTAGAGAGTTCAACTTCCTCTACAGATTTGTCCGTTCCACAAAATCGTTCAATCCGTGCAGCTCCCTGCCCTCGACATCAAGCACACGACAGAGGCGAAACATCTCGCGGATATACGGTTCAACCTGTTTAAATAATACCGTTGGTTATTACGCTATTGTAATTCCTGTCAAGAGAAAATAGCGCTCGTCATGACCTCTAAACAGAAGCGCCTGGGAGAAGTATGTTCTGCAATTTGCCAATTATATTTTATGAAGTAGGTCGAATGTTTAAATCAGTTAAACATTAAATGTCATACAAGCGAAATAATAGAATGAAAGTACCACTCTATATTCACTAGAGGCCATGAATGCAACAAACTCTTTGAAATTGGCTGAATAGCTAATCTAAAGATATGCGGTTGCCAAGGTGCATCATCAGTGAATTCCCGTCATATCGGCCCTGGTTTTGGCCCTTACTCATGCTGAGACGATCCCGCGCCATCATCAGCCCCTGACCGCATGTTCGTGCTAGCAGCCGCAGCATTGAGGGAAAGATTGTTTTCTAAGCGACCCCAGCAGTCGCCGTAGAAGATGCTAGAAGCCTCGTGGCAACTCGGAGTACTGTAAAGGCACATGCTCTCCTTAACCCTCTATGAAATAAAGAAATAAATGTTATACATTGAAGGAAAAGCCACAATAACAAGTATTTATCTTAATCCCGGCTTTCTGAGTAACTTATGCCGTTTTCCGCCATCATGGTATCCAAAGCCCGAAGAATCTCCCGTCGCCTATAACAATCTGGATGATCAGGTCCGACAACTTTCTCATATCCTGTAAGAGCCTTTGAGTACAAGATTTTAGCCTTCGCTAAATCGGCTTGAAGTTTGAAGAGAGAGCCGAGGTTCCAGATTGTGTTTAGTGCCGGCATATAAGTCATGATATTTTCTGCACCCAGCGCTTTCTCGTAGCCTTGCAGCGCCCGTTGGTACATCTGTTCGGCCTCAGCGAGCTTGCCCTGCTCAGTATAGAGGAGCCCTAGGTTATTGACTGTATCAAGCGTCAATACATGCTCCGGGCCTAGTGCCTTCTCCTTGCCTTGCAGCGCCCGCTGGTATATCCGTTCGGCCTCAGCGAGCTTGCCCTGCTCAGTATAGAGGTTCCCTAGGTTATTGACTATCTTAAGCGTCGATATGTGCTCCGGACCTAGTGTCTTCTCCTTGCCTTGTAGTGCCCGCTGGTACATTTGCTCAGCCTTAGCGAGCAGTGTGGGCTCCGATAAGATCGATAAGCGAACGATCGATAATCGCGCTAATTTATCGATAATCGATAATCGACCATCGATAATGATAATTATCGAACTAGGGCCTTGGCAATACTACAGGGCCACTACAGGGCCAATGCGCTATATTTATAGGCCTTATACTACCTTTTCTTCACTATAGCAGAATTCCGATTTAGTAAAGGCGGTATAAGGCCTATAAATATAGCGCATTAGCCCTATAGTGGCCCTATAGTATTACTAAGGCCCTGGACCCACTATTATCGATAGATTTAGTACTATAAAGGCGGTCTAAAGCCTATAAATATAGCGCATTAGCCCTGTAGTGGCCCTGTAGTGGCCCCGTAGTATTGCCAAGGCCCTAGACCCACTATTATCGATAGAATTATCGATGGGCTCGCTTAATGACTAGCTAGGCCCACTTTTATCGATGGAATTATTGATGGGCTCGCTTAGTAGCTGGGCCCACTTTTATTAATAGAACTATCGATGGGCTCGCTTAATAGCTAGCTAGGCCCACTTTTATCGATGGAATTATCGATGGGCTCGCTTAGTAGCTAGGCCCACTTTTATCAATGGAATTATCAATAGGCTCGCTTAGTAGCTAGGCCCACTTTTATCGATGGGATTATCGATAAAAGTGGGCCCTAGCCATTAAGCGAGCCCTATCACATCGATAGTATCAGCAATAATTGTGTTATCTACGTTATATAATAGACTATTAAATAGAAATATAATAGTATAGTGATAATAGTCTACGTTTATACTAATCTTTATACTAATTAGTTTATAATTGAACTAGAAAGCGAGATGTTCATATAATGGGGCTCGCTTAATGGCTGGGACCCACTTTTATCGATGATAATTATCGATATCGATCGCTTATCGATCGATAAGCCGATAACGATCGATAAGCGATAATCCCGATCGATAAATTTATCGGAGCCCACACTGTTAGCGAGCTTGCCTTGTTTAGAGTAGAGGAGCCCTAGGTTATTGACTATATCAAGCGTTGATATATGCTCCGGACCTAGTGCCTTCTCGTAGCTCTGTAGTGCCCGCTGGCACATCTGCTCGGCCTTGGCGTGCTTGCCCTGGGCAGTGTAGAGGTTCCCTAGGCTATTGACTGTCTTAAGCGTCGATATGTGCTCCGGACCTAGTGTCTCCTCCTCGCCCTGTAGCGCCCGCTGGTACATTTGCTCGGCCTCGGCGAGCTTGCCTTGGCTACTGTAGAGTAAACCCAAGTTGAAATATGCCCACTCTATGCCATTATCTATAAACAAGCCGTTTAGTACAATATAAGAACATCTGGCTGCGTGCTGAAGAAGGCGTCGCTGCGTCAGCCACGGCCGAATGGCCTGCTCTTCCGGAATGTGTAATCCTATAAACTCCACAGCTATCCTAGCTAAATCGTGATCCCACTCTCGGTTCAAGACGTGAATTGTCCACGAGTGAACACATCCATGAATGCTATACCCGCCCGATTCGATCCGTTCTAGCGAAGACTTATCTACCTCCACTAGCCCGTGGTTACTCAATACCCGTACTGCATTGTGGAAGCTTAATTCATCTCGAACAAGCTCTCGTATCCAGTCTGGGTGCGTGGAGTCGCAGTGTTGAAGAAGCTCGAACCAAAGATCCTGGTTATCAAAGTACGCCCACAGGCGAAGAAGCTTAGCCGATAGCGCATTCTGTTGTTCGACATGGTCAAATGAAAGCTGCCATGTAGAGTAAAGCATTCGGTCTTCGTACGAGGTTAGCTCAGGGCTTGTTTTCTGGAGTTTCGCCCATGACTCCTTATACAAGCGCAAATAGTCTGATAGACTTATTGCAGCTTGATTAAGATATGCTCCAGCCGTGACTAGTGCAAGGGGAAGTCCGTCTAACTCCTTAGCGAGCTTTAGGGCATCAGGATCTAGTATCCATGTCAGAATTACGAACCTATATATGAAAAGCTCTTACCATCTATTAATCCTTCTCGTCTTGATGCGTCAGACAAAATCTTGAGACTATCACAAACATTCTCTAATTTACGAATTCGGATAAGATGACCGATTTCGACTTGCGATGACCGTGTTGTAATGATAATTGACCCTTGGTATGATTCGGGAAGGAAGCGTCGGATATCCATAGCCGCGGGATCTGTATTTCTAGATAACTTTGGGTTATCATAGTTATCGAATATTAATAGCCATCGCGTGTTGTTAGGCAGACTTAGCCATGCTTTAACAGCATCTACCACGTCATCGATGTTTGTATTTGTATCCATGTTGCTAATGGCCGAGAGATGTTCTCGTGATATTCGCCTGGCTGCCTTGACAAAGCTCTGCTTTAGAGAATCCTCATCTTTGATGTTCAGCCAGAATATTGCCGAGTAGCTGTCCTTGTGTCGCTTTGCATATGTAACACTAAGCTGTGTCTTGCCGATTCCACCTAGGCCGTGAAGTACAACTGTTCGGCGGGAGCCATCACCGCTAAGTTGCCTGTGTATTTCTGCGAGCTCCCCCTCTCTTGCCACAAAGTGTTCAATATCAGATATGTTCGAAAGACTAAAGGTGACTGAGAAGTCCTCACGTTTTATCCCTAATCTAATCAGCAGCTTCCTAATCATTAGATACTAGTAATAGGAGAAAAAACCTACCCTTTAAAGCCCTATCGATCTCTTCTCGAAGTCGCCCTAATGCCTTCTCCCTTCCTTCACCGTAGATAAGCGGCATATTGACATCAAAAATACCTAGTAGAGAGTATGCGATATCTTCTTTGCGAGTCGTCTCACGATTTTCTGACCACGCTATCCGCTCGGTGACACTAAAGTCGGACAAAGAGGAGGCTCCTCGTAGGGCTTTGACTGGGATTCCCGTTATCTCGCAGATATGTCTTTCTAGGGATGCCTTATTGCCGAGTAGTTCCCCCTCTTCTGAGAAGAATTCAACTGAAGCCGGCGCAATAAGCTCTTGAAGGGTCCAGCCTCGAGTGAACCATCTGCTTTTCTGAAATGTCGATTGCCAATACGGTTGGTTAGGCTTGTCATCAGCATCGCAAGCAGATTTCGAAACGTCTGGCAGATATACATAGCATTTAGCTGCATTGCGATACCAGTGAAACATAGAGTTAATAGCCTCTTGGAGCTCGGTGCTATTCGATTTGTCGATACAACAGGTGTCCACCCAAAAATATTGTAAGCCGTCGCGTCTTGCCTGTTCTCCGCAAAACTGGAGCTTGCGATACCCAGCCTTGCCCTTGCCGGTTCCATCTGTCAGGTCTCTAAAGGTGACCTCTTCTGCTCCCCATGTATGCGAAAGTATTGCAAAGCGAGTCTCGTTGCCGAAGTCCTCAGTCAGGCTGAACTCGCCATTTTTGTGTTCCAGAAGTCGCATCTTTCGAGCAGATTTGGGCGGGAAGGGGTTCTTAGTGGATATTGAGTCACACAGTCGGCATGCATACGGCGTTGTTTGTTGAGTTGGAATGAAGCTTGGATCCAGGCTATGTTGGCATGGACTCTGCCAAACGGCAGCCTTGCTGTGACAACAAAATGCTTGGAAGATGCAGCCCAAAAAATTGACTAATCGCTTAGTAATAGTTCATTCATCTTCAGCCACAGTTTATTTCAATGCCTGAGGCTCTAATATTGAAAATTGCGAATAACTCGAGAAGTATTTCGTACTTTCATAGATCGCCTAACTCATTAGAATTCTTTTGCTTAACTTAAGTAGAGGTTTAGGTTTCTAGAGCATTGCTAAAACGTAGGCAAAATATGACGTAAAGAAATAAGTTACAAACAAATAATAAATCCAGACAAAATTAATAATACTTTATATGAGTTCTTCGAAAACGAATTCCTAGATTAGAATTTTAAAAGATTAATTATAAGTTCAGGGCGTCGAGGATAGACTTATATTATTTTGTATTGAGACGTTATGCAATTCGGTCGGATTTCCAATTGTACTGCGAGATTTTTGCCTTACAGGGATGTCGGTTAGAAGGGATCAGAGGCTGCCAGCCTTGTCCCTGCGGCTTGGGGCGTATCAACGATAAGGTTGTTCTTGTGATAACTTCCATAATTTCGCAAATTTGAAAATTTCAAAGAAGCCCAAAATTGCGTGATTATCGGGCGTACCTCTATATAAACCTTTTCAAAGATCCTGGGTTACGTTGTGAAGTTCTATTAAAAATTCTAGATTTTTTGTTGGAGGGGAAAAAACGACGGTATCGCTGATCCGCACCAACACGTGCAGCAGGTGACAGGTCAGCCCCAGCAAAGCGAGGAATTGCCGACGGGGATACCAGGGGTCCAGGGGTCCAGGGTCCAGGGGTCCAGGGTCCAGGGGTCCAATATTGGTGCGAGCATGGCCGCACGATTAAGTTCTCAGCTGAATGCCGATAAGATGTCCCCCAGCTCCTTGGTCCTTGATAATGAGGCGTGTGAGAGAATTAGGTTAACATTACACAATTTTCCACAACAATCGGAAAAGGCTGCACACCAGCCTTCTTCTTCGAGGTTGGCGACCCGCGATGTCCACAAAAAAATGCCTTTTGCATGTTTGAGAGCAAGAACATTTGTGGGCACAACGAGCACGCCTCGGAACAGCCTCGGTCGTTCTTCGCAGGAACCTATCTGGCGTCGAGCTGCATAGGAAGCGCGATCCCACGATCCCACGATCCCCCAGGGATGCGAAGGATGGGGGACGCCACCGATGATATCCCGCTGCAGGACAAAACCATTATTTCGGTTTCCCTCATCCGGACGAGATGAGTTGAGCGAGGTTTGGCTACCAGTATTCGCCTGAAAGATGTCATGTTGGTTGAATTCAACTGAGCCAAAAAATTTAGTCCCTGCGGCTCGAACAAGCATCCGTCCCGCTGCTTGTTCCTGAGGATCCCCAAAGCCTATCTTTGACTCCCCTGTCGTGGTGCTGATCTGTCCAATTGAAGTCTCCGCAAAAGCTGTTATGACGTTGCTGTTGGTCCACTTTTGAGTAACGCCACGCCGCCGTCGTTCTCGTCAAAACAAGAGTCTGCTACGGGCTCCTTTAAGGACGCTACGGCAACAATTATTTTTTTCGCAAAATCAGAAAACTATGAATCGCGATTTTTTTAATAGCCATATTTTATATGGAAAACACACCTAATAATGGCTAAATGCGCAATTCCCATGCATCATAGTCGAATGCGCCTAGTACTATTGCTCTATTCTCGCTTTTTTGAACTGCCCCCGATTACCCCTACGTATTAATGGCCTATTCCCCGGCCTATAATCACTATCCCCTGGTAATTCCTTCTCTCCATCGTCAAGATCTGATCTATTATCGTCGTCATCACTTGATATAGTCACTTCCACTTGTCGCTTCCTCTTTAATATAGACTTCAGTAGAGGTTTAGTTGGTGGAGCGGGAGCGAAGCCTTGTAAAAACGTCAGATCTACTAGTATATTTAAATCTATTAACTTACTAGGTATAGAAGCAGGAATAGGAGTAGGAATAGGAGCAGGAGTAGGATTAGGAGTAGGATTAGGAGCAGGAGAAACCGTAATTCTAGCTTCTAGCGTAGGCATATCGTCGTCTGAATTGAAATCGTCAGAATTCAGGTCGTCACCTGACTAATTCTTTGAAGGAGTAACCTTCTCCTATATAGCTTCGATCTGTTGATTAGGAGTCGAAGCAGGTAAAGAAGATGCCGTAGATATAGATACTATATTAGAGGTGGTATCGGGAGAGTCTCCTAATAGGGGGCAAAAATCTAGGAGGTAAGGTATCTCTCTATCCCTTCTTTCACGCTTATCCTGAATCTCGTCGTCTCTTGCCTGAATTTTATTAATATCTTAATCAAATATAAGATAAATATACTTTGGCGTTCTCTTATTTAATTAGCTAAAGTGGGATAATAAGCCATTAATAGTATTTTCAGCTTCATATATTAGATTAGTTACATGGTCGATTCTCTTATTTTTATCCTTTGGCTATACCTGATTATATTAGCACTAATTATATGAGGATACTAATAAATAATAGCTTACTTTAGTAGTAAGAGATACTCCATTTGCGAGTTCCAAGATCGTGAGCCATTAATTAAGCTCCTAGTCTTCAAGTAACGGAATTAATGATAAAAAAGCCTTGGCTAAATATATAGTAAAATCCTTATATGCTAGTTTTTAACTATAATTAAAAGCTATATTAGTAAAGAGGTATGGGTATAAGTAAGCTTTATGTACGTATTTAACTATTCTACTATAAATAGCTCAATTGAATAATTTGAGCTTCCTAATACTCTTCTAAGCTAAGGAACTTCTTTATAGTTAAAGCAGGTATACTCCTCCTAGAGAAGCTACTCTCTATCTCTTCTATTTCATATATACGTAGTATAATAGAAACAAGGACCTTATATCGTTTTTCGATAATAGGAGTAGGAGGGATTATTGATTTACCCTTACTAAAGGCCTTTACACGTGCCCCCTGGCCAAGAGTAAAGGCTTTACCCCTTTTCTGAGCTAAACCTAGTAAAATTAGTATTAATATAGGAGTTAAATAGATGGATACATACTTTCGCCCTGAGCTTCCTAATGGAAATTACTATATAATTGCTCTAAATACTCGAGCTTAGCTTACTGTCTCCTCTCACGTGCTTCTAATTCAAGGACCTCCTCTGAGAAATCTATGCCCGGGGGGTAGTAAAAAGGATAGGAATTAGCTGAGATATTAACCCCTTAATCTCTTAATAGCTAGGCGGTAGTATTCTAAAGTTGAGTTTAACTAGAAAATAGTATATTATCTAATGCAATAGTCGGTATAGCTAAAGTAGGAGTAATAGGAGTAGGAGGAGGAGTAGCTGGGTTAATCGTACTATATAGTGGATACTTTACTATAGAGGGGGGGTATAGTGCCTCCTATATAAAACAAGAGTTCTATAGATTGAGATTATCTATTAAAAACGTCTAGGGATAATATAATAAGGATCTAATTTATAATTAAATATCAGAAGGAGGGTGTAGCTAATAAATCTATAGTTTAGTAAATAGTAGTATGAAGTCAAGTAGTAGGATAGAACTATAATATATTAATATTATTTTAACCCTTTAGCCTATACCCCTATAACTTTTTCCCTAGGGAATTTATATATTAGAGACTCGTTTTGGAGGTTATTAATAGTGGCGTATTACTAATATATAAAAAGGGGTAAATAGAAGGACTATAAGGGATGCCCCTTAGTATAAGTTAAATTCGGACATATTTTATTTATCCCTAGTATTATTCCTATATAAACTATGGTTTCCTATACTAGGGGCTATAGAATATTAAGTAAGGGGCTATAGAAATTAAGGGGGGGAAACTAAATTCCATATGAAAAGAGACATTTTCACTAAATATGTCTTGTAAATTACTTCAAAAGTTCTCAAGAACTATTAATTTAATAGAGCTAGTATTAAGGGATAACTTAATCCATACTATGAACTCCTTACTACTAAGATAATAAGTTAATAGAATAATTATAGGGGTTGTGGAAAATAAAGGGGTAAGGGTCGATTTTCTAATGAGGTAAATCATGTGACCTTTTAATATTAAACTACCTATAACTATATGAATTTAACTAATTAAGTAGACTACTATTAACTTCTGTAATTAATTACTTTAGTAAATATTAATGTTTTTAGCTAGTTCTTTCTTTAGGATATATATTAATATGTCCCTATTTAGCCTCTATAAGGCCAGGTAAACCGACTAATATTTATAAGAGGAATTTCTAGATTATCCTCCTCCTCCGTTTTAGGCTTAGATACGTATCTATTATCTATAAACTATCTATACTCTTAACTATTTATGACCTAATTACTATTTACCCTATTAAAAGTAATACTATCTATAGTAAATCTAGTATCCTCTGTATTATCTTCAACCTCCGCTTCGTCGTTAGAGCTAATATAGGTGAGATCTTTATCTCTATAGCTAGCGTCTCTCCCCTTATTAATGAACTGAATACTATCTTAATTATTATAATCCTTTAGCCTTACCTCCTCTAGTCCTATAGCTACCTCTAGTAATGGATTCTAATTATATATACCCTTAGGTATTAATAAAAGCCCTAGCTTTGGACGAGTATTCTTCGTATTAATTAGGTAGTTACTAATTAACTCCCTTAGATATATATATGTACTTAGGTGGTTTAGTTCCCTATTTAAGTCACGTGTAGACTCTGTAATTAGGAGTATAAAGCTAGTATTCTTAAGCTCTTGCTTATACTACTTAAGTATAACCTCTAGTAAATATGCGTCTTTATCGTAGCTAGTATATCCTTCACGTAGCTCGTTTAGTTTATTGATATTAATAGGAATCCCGTAGTCCCTGACCCTTATCTATTCTGAAAACATATAGTTCTAGAACGGTTAACTAGGGACGATATATGGACAATTAGGCTATTTCCTAATTAAATAGATATTCCAAACCTAGATGAACTCCTTAGTTTACTCCCGTATAATAGGTAAATAGACGAAAAGTATAGTGATATAGTCAGGGAGAAGTTTACGGGAGTAAAGCCTTTAAGAGTATAGTTACTTGAAAAATATCTTCTATTTATTTAGTATACCCTATATAATATTAGTTAATTAAATAAGTCTATAAGGGAATAGATAAATTACCTTTGTAACTTGCCCCTACTATGCCTCAATTCGTTGATTAGCTATACTAGTCCTGAACTAATAGAGATCTAAGAACTAATATAGATTAATACCCCTTATTTGGGACGTCGCTTTATAGAGGATATAATAGGTATTAGTAACTATAGGTGTTTCGTATCCTCTATCCAATCGAATATAGAGCGGAATAACCTCTATTTCATCTACTAAGTCAACGTATTATACTAGGATAGTAACCTAGAAAGTGGTATAAGTAAGTGTATATTAGTATAATATTAATTAGCCTAAAGGAGAATATGGTGTGGAGATTTAGGGGTTTTATCGGCTAAATTAAGTATAATTCACATAACTAGTTCTCTGTAATACTATAGAATTATATAGCCGGAATCGCGACTAAGTAAATTTTGGCATTTTTAAGGGGATGTATCTATACCGAATTAGGAAATACTACTACTTATAGCATAACTATTTGAGATTCTAATATAAATCTAAGGTATAAACCGTGAGTAGGTATTAATACTAGTATATATCTTAATCCTATAAAATCGTAGCTAAGTAAACGGATTAGTAGTTATTAAGATAATGATTTTTGAAGTTAAGTATATACTATACTTACCTTATAATAGCTATTAATTAACTAAATAAAGTTCGGCCTATGAATATTATATTCCCCCCTAGCTGCCTTTATCTCTTCCGAACGACGTTATATACTTTCTGGGTTAATTTCGTGTATTACAGAAGCTATTCTATTCCTAGAAAACTTCTGGCCATCCCCTAGGGAGTTAAGATAAGTATATAGAAGCTAGTAGCTATAACTCCTAGTATTGCCTTACGGGCCTTTATCTACTATATATTACTTGAGGATATAGCGAAGCTGCTCCTTTTCTAGCTTAACTTGTGAACTAAGTATTCGACGTCGAAGGCCTATAGCCCGGCGAGCTTATTATAATAGTCGTAGATTAGGAATATTATATCCTAAGCTCTGGAGGTTAGTAAGGTATATTAGTATTAGTCGTATGGATATCGCAAAATAACTAGGTGATAAGACCCTTCACCTAGAGAGAAGGATTAAATATTGAACGCTGGGAAGGCGTTTTCTATTCGGAAAGCCTACTACGTAGTATTCTAGGGGAAATATCGATGTAAAATTAAGCTTTAACCTCCTCGTAATCTCGTTATGTGATAGTTGTTGCCTAATTAATATAGAATATAGGCTTAATAGTAATTATAATTAATCTTCAAGCGAGCTATTATAAAGAGATTAATGGTAATAGATCAAAAAATTAAA